>VXAC01005297.1:1109064-1202887 GCA_013399225.1 Rhipidura dahli | reverse complement strand
TTTTTTTAATAATATGTGAGCCTTCCAAATGCAGCAAGAGAAATTTATAAATCTCCTTCAAAAATGTCAACAGCTTCTCTGTTTAGTAACAGAAATTATTATCTGCAAGGTCTTAGCTTGTTACCTTTGATATCGGATTTCTATTCTCATTTTAACAAAGAAATCTAATTTACGTTTTAACACCTATGCCATCCAAAAGTTTTGTGATTTAAGATCAACTATCATCAACATCATCTTCCAGAACTAGTGAGCTTCCCAAGACCTCAGTGAAGAGCAGAGTTCAAACAGTTCAGTGAAATTTGCTGTAGGACTTGAAGTCTCTGGAAATATTTCTTCATTTGAGGGGAAAAAAACAAAAAACAAACAAGGATATTGAAGCAAAACATGAACACTGCAGCCCAGCTGCTTTGGCTTACAAGACTTATAAGAGAAAGTGATAGTTATGTAATTTTTTTTCTATTCATCTTAACAACTGATCCTTAACATTTTGAAATACTATCAAAATCCTATCGAAATACTGTTTTGTATACCATCAGTCTCAGTAGCTGCAACACCACACCTGAGAAGGCATTATTACTTACATCACCATTGTAGTTCTGCAGAAAAAAAAAAAAATGAAATGAATTAAAAAAGTCTCCTAAGATGAAAGAAAGCTAAAAGGTAAAAGAAAACCAGCCCTCAAACTTCAAGATTTTGCGAAGAAATAAAAAATTCATGGCAAAGTGGGGAGATATTGTCTAGAAGCCGTGAGTGCATCAGCTCTGTCATCTTTCCAGGCAACATGTGTCTCTTGTAGAATATTCTCAGCAAATACTGGAAGCTCTTTCAGTGAGGTGCCTGATATTCTGAAATCTTCTGGTAAAGGGTGTCCACTGAGCCACTTTAGCTTATGGGTAGTGTGATACACAAGAACATATGACTGAGGAATATGGAGAGCTTTATATTGGTTCAGTGCCCACTAATTAACTGCCTTTCAAATTATTAGTAAATTATGGAGCCAGAGGTTATAATGTCATTTAAAACTGATTTGTGAGAGGTCTGAATAGGAAGAAAAAGAACAAAATGAAAACAAAAGCCTGACTCACGAGGTTCTTCTTATTCCTTTTTTCTCTTTTTTCATCTTTTATAAATTTTATTTTATTTTATTTTGCTTTTCAGAATTCTTCAAGCATCTTGCCTAGAGAGAGAGCTCAAAGAAATGGAAGACATGAAAAATGTCAAAGGAAAAGAAAGTGGGTAATGTCGATTTTATTTTAGATCTAGAAAGATTTAAATCTAAATTAATTAATACCTATGAGGTACTTTCATTATTAAAAAATATTCTCATACATTCCCAAGGTATCTTTTCCTTAGCTTATTTTCATCAGTACTTTCTGACAAAAATAATTTCTGCATGGTAAAACAGTGATCCATTTATTACATTCAGGACTTGACATAACACTTATAAGTGAATAAAAATCTGTAACATATGCAATACAGATATTTTGTTTGTCCAGCTAAAGAGAGTAGGAGTCTCTAGTGAATATATAGAGGTTTGGTATGATTTCTGAAGATAATCAGTTTACAATAGAAAAATATTAATTGCATATCTATGCAATTTGTTGACATCACCACCAAAATCTTTATAACAAATAAATAAAAGGCCATTTCTTCTGACTCTGGTAAGTATTTACATATGTCACACTTACTCCCAGCCTGAGTATTCTCAGGTACAGTGTTCACTAGCTTCCATGCAATTATTGATAATTCATCATGAACATTTAGTTGTATAGATTTTTAAAAATTTTTTTGTACAGTGCTTGAAAGTCTGCAACATGGAAATGCTAATTGAAAACACTTGCATGTTTACAGTTAATAGTCCATGGTTCTTCAAAGCATAACATTTCAAAAATGCTGAGAGTTTAAAAAATAAAAGAGGTGTTTAAGCCAATTATTTCTGCTGGGATTACAGAATGTTCCTCTTTCTCTTCCACAAGATTCAGCAGACAGAGGAAAGAACTGCATAGAGAGGAAAAATGACGACACAGTTGTTTTGAAGATTTCATGATCAATTCCCTTCCTGTGCTTGTAAAAGTCACTGAGCTCAAGAAAAAGCTAAAATAACTTTTTTACTTATGGAGCTGGTGACAGAGTCATACATTACTCAGTACAACCAAAATCCTTATTGAAATTATGTAACACAAATCCTTAAAAATATTTATCAGGCACTTTTTTAGTTCAAGAAAATATGAATTCATGCTAATTTAATTATCTTCAGCTTTCCAGGTTTTCCAGCATACAGCTCTACCTTAATGAATAAAACACCACAGCAAATAGAAGTACCAAATTTTTGAAGTAAAGCTTTTCATAACATATTTCTTTTGTTGAAAATGTAGATACCTTAGGCTGCTTTCCAGTGATTTTTACATATCCAAGTTTACAACTCTGTCTTTAAACATACAAAGAAGAAATTCATCAATTTTGCAAAAGAAATACAATTTTTTTGTACATATGAACATCATTTTGTGTTATGCTAATGGAGCAGTATGTTTTTCTTCTAGTTTTGTATTTTTACATAACCAATGAATTAGTTTGTTATGTCTAAAGGAGTGAAACTGATATGTTGAATATTTTCCTTTATCCTTTTTCTGATTTCTAAGCCATTCACAGTTCTTCATATGGATTCAATATCCTAAGATAATAAATGGGGGAATGATAACCCTTTCCTTGCATGCAACAAAAAATAGGATTCTTCATTCTGGTAATAGAATTAGAAAAAATGTATTGGGATATTAACACATTCCAAGATGAATCCTACCTTATATTTCTGCCTCATACCGTGCAGTACTATGTGGACACACCTCAGTGTCTGGCAGCCTGCAAAGGCTTTTCTACAGTGGATTTTTTGCTTCATAGTTAGAATATTTTTGCACTGCCAGTAGAATGCATAGGATGAGGCTTACATAAATGAAGGTCTGCAATGGGAGGAATGTCCAGCCTCACAAAATTCAGGGGTCGTTTTCATTCAGAAGCTTTTGATAAAAGGCTAAGATTTCATCTGGTCTTCTAAAAGAATGAGTATAAATAAATAGTGAAGTTCTATTCTATTCTATTCCCTTTTCCTTTTAGGTGTGCAATGGGATATGCTAGCATGCTTCCCAATCAAATCACACTGGCTGAGTCTGACTGGCTAGTCTTCTGGTCTAGTGGCAGTTCTCTTTCTTGTTATAAATTTTCTGTAAGTCAAAATTACAATTTTTATGTTACAATCAAGCTTCACTCGAAAATAAGCAAATTTTTAAATATCATTTTTATATAAGAATAGAGTACCCTAGGAGTCCAAAGGCTGTGATGACCTTTGCACATAAAATTATGATTCATTAAAAAAATGACAAAAAAATCCTTTTATAACAAGCTACACAGAAGTTGTTTGTTAATGTGGCTATGTAACCCTGTGGCTAAATCTCCTGTGTCCTTCTTAATTTATTTTTGAAGGTTATTCTTGATTAAAGCCATTATCTTTCTGTTTAGAAAAATAAGTGTGTAATCACTCTAATTTTAGAGCATCTTTGATATCAAGATGTTGTTTTGCAGTAAGCAGTGGGGCTTTTTATTCATGTGTTGATTACAAAGCACACATCTTACAGGTCATTTCATTACCAATTCACTACCTGAAGATCATTCTAAGAGAAAATTGCACTCTTAACAAAATTCTCTTCTAGTTACAAGTACTAAGGCTGACATCCCCTAGTAGTACTGTTAAACAGTCCAGAAGAAAAACAATAAATTCTTAAATAGGCAAGCAGTACAATGAAAGTATCCAGTACAGCTACCTTACATACTTAATGGAAAAAAGAACTAAACAAGAAGGAAAACTCGAGAGTGAAATTAACCTCCCTCAGCCACAACAGACTTACAGATCAGTGTGTTTACAAAACACTTTTATTTTTTATATATTCCATTTAATTCAAATTAAATAAATGAACATCACTCCAGTAGCTGGAGAATCTAAGGTTTTAAAATATATTTCATTCAGGAACAAAATGAGGACAAACTTAATGTTGGAGTGAGTTCAGAAGAGGACCATGAAGATGATCAAAGTGCTGGAGAAGCTTTCTTATGAAGACAGGCTGAGTTGGGGTTGTTCAGCAAGGAGAAAGAACCTCAGGGGAGACCTTCTAGCAGCCTTCCAGCACCTAACGAGGACCTGAAAGAAAGCTGGAGAGAGGCTTTCCCCAAGGGAATGCAGTGATGGGGGAATGGCTTCAAACAGAAAGAGGACTAGTTTACTTTAGATATTACAAAAATTTTTGCACTGTGAGGATGGTGAAGCACTGGAGGAGTTTGCCCATGAAAACTGTGAATGCCCCATCCCTGGAGGTGTACAAGGCTGAGTTGGATGGGGCTTTTAGAACCTGGTTCATTGGAAAGCATTCCTGCCCCCAGCAGCTGGAACTAGATGTTCTTTGAAGTCCCTTCCATGCCAAACCATTCTATGATTCTGTGAAAATATAGGCAGTACTGTCTTCCTTGAAGCTGGCACATGTAAAATCCAGTCTTCTGAGCATTAAATTAGTCTTGCAAAATCCTGGATGTTTTATTTCATAAAACATTGTACCAATATATTTCAGTGTAAATAAAAATACATAAACAAGTGTGTGCTCAAGTGGACTGAAAAGACAGAATATATATTCCAATATAAACACTCTTCATAAATTACTAGAATAATTAAATCAGTCTTTATTTTTGGGTATTCTTAGTAAAGTAGAAAAATTCTTTCTAAGCCAGAGAAACAAACACCCAATTAGACATCAAACACTTGTTTTTAGATTTAAAGCAAATCTCTTTTTCACAGAATCTTTTCTCACCATACTTCGATAAAAACACACATCCCATGCCACTTTAGACACCATGAAACAGAATATAAAATGATATTTGTGTGCAAACTATTGCATTTTTCTGGTGCATTTTCAAGATCTGTGGTATTTACATATGACCTTTCCATTTTTATTAACAGTTTATTGGATTTTTGCATTCTGGGCAGCAGAAGAGAAAGGTAATTTACACAGAGATTTGACAGTTATACACACAGCTATAAACTTCAGTCCATTAACTTATTTCTCATGTAACCTTTATCAGATTCTACCCAAACACCCAAATAAGCACTATATCTTGTCTTTCTTTAATTGAGAAAAGCCCTCATCGTCAGCCCCTGCTTATAGAACATCAAGTGCAAGTAAGAGCTCTGCACAAGCTTTTATCAGAGCTTTTCCTGCCTCTTAGTATATATAGATGACAATTTAAATTATATTACTCAAGATCAAGTTGTTTATATACTGCTCAGGTTTGTGTCTTGAGTTAGCAAAAGATGGCAACATTTTAATTCTTTTTTTAAAAAATACAGGTGGTTACTCTGATTGAACTGAGCATGGATATTTAAAGAATCACACATAACTGAAGAGATGTACAATTCTGCATGTGAATGTCATCAGTTATTACATAAACACAGACAAACACAATGTGCACACTGGAAGGGCAGCACAGAAATTCAAGTGTGGTCAGTCCTTGTATGCTGAGACTGTCTACACAATTGTCTGACTTTGTCTCCATAGTATGGATTTGCTCCAGAGTCAGCAAAGCATTCCTATAGATGAGTTATCTCTGATGCACGAGGCAATCTTGTGATAGACAAGATATTGCTTACATTCTACATTCTACCATTTGCAGGAAGTTTCCTTGCAACGTACTTAGAAATGTAAGGGTGGAATCTATCACAGAAGTGTTTCTTCCAGAAGATGAAAGGCATCTTAGAATTTTATGGCTCAAAAATAAAATTATTTTTAGAAAGGCAAAATTCTTAATAGACTCCAGCAGGTAGAATTTTTCCTAAACTTTCTTACATAATTTTTTTTCCTTAGCAATAGTAAATTTATATCTCACAAGGATAAATCAGATTACAAAGATAATTTTGACTGACTTTTGGATAGAAAATCCTGGATATATACCAAGTAACTTGGGACAGCCCTAATTACCATTTTAAACTAAGGCTGGCATTTCTTTTGAATAGAAAAATCCATTTCAATTACAAAGACACCAAGATATCAGAAATACTCTATTCCCCAAACAAAACATAAATCGTGTTTTATATTTAATGTAATTAATGTCAATATCATAGTCACTTCAGGTCAGTTCTCTTAGTCAAAAGTTAAAGTAAGTCTTCTTAAAATAATTTTAAACCAGAACTGTTTTTACTGTTTTATGAATAAGCTAAGCAGGTAGAATTTTTAAACAAAACAAGAAAGAAAAATACTACATTTTTCCTGCTACTTGAATTCTGGGAAGTGAATGTGAATGAATGAATGAATAAATGATTATTACAGAAAATTTAATTTTAACTAATGAAAAAATAGTTTATTAACATGGCTGTAGGGTAAAAAAAAAAAAGCTTATTTTTTAAGTCTACTTTCTATTCATCCAGTCAGGAAACATATATGTTAGATAGTGTCATTATCAGGGAAAGAAAGTCTGAATTTTAAAATATTTCTAAAACACAGCAAAAACATTCAAAGGGAAGAATATAAAGAGATATATTCTGTTGTCTTTGCAGATTCCAATAGGAAAAGATTCATCCTTTATAAAGACTGGGAGTCTTCCAAAGGCAACTGAGATTCAACTATTTTAATGATCAATTGAAACAGTATATGTACTTCCTTCTTGATTTAACTGATAAAGGTGACAAGTAACAGTTCTTTAATCCTCAGAGAGTATGCGGGGTACAAGAGGTATACAGGGGAGGCTGAGCAAATGTCCTGATTTGATTTGAAACTTTAAAGGGAATTCACTCTTCTGCAAATGTCCATCATCCAGAGAGTGTAAAATGAAATGACAGGTACCCAGAGAGATTAGACAACTCCAGCATTTCTGTTGGCCCTTTATGGTAATGCACACTGGGGTTCACTGTCCTCATTAAGCTGAAGTGGCAAAGTCACAGAGTGCGCTGCCTGGGTGCATGCAAGGAATGGACATGATTCATTAAAACAAAAAGCAGCAGTAGTTACTCATTTTAGCAGAATCATAATTTTAAGCAATGTTAAGCAAATGTTTTCAGGCCTTTTTTCAAGTGACATGATCTAGCACTGTATGGAGAAGAGAACTACAGGCAGGACTAAAAAGAAATTTTGAGAAATCATTTTTAAATTATGTGCATTTTTTGTT
The DNA here is from genome assembly GCA_013399225.1 of Rhipidura dahli. NCBI lineage: Eukaryota > Metazoa > Chordata > Aves > Passeriformes > Rhipiduridae > Rhipidura > Rhipidura dahli. The sequence goes on along the minus strand of VXAC01005297.1, from coordinate 1,195,693 downwards.
ATTAAAGAAAATATTTTCACATTTTGGTCTACCCTCTATTGTTGCCAGGGTTCTGTGAAGGCACAGTAAGAATAGAATGGCTCGTGTTATACTTTATCAAAATCTCAAAAAATACTCTTTACCTTTGGAATAACTATGGCAAATTCATCCACAATAAATAAAATCAGGAAGAATAAAGAAAATCAAGTTATTTTAGAGAAAAAGGCCTAGAAAGGGTATTTGAAATCTGGGCAGTTGTAGGCTTGGGAGTGAAATAAATATTCTAAGGAGTGAATTAAATTGCCACCAAGGAGAAATCAAGATTCAGAATTCTGTATACTGTAAATTAGGTGGAGGGGGACACTATCTCATCATTACAGGCATCTAAAATTTAAACTTCTGGCTTATGGTGCTTAGGTTGCACCTCATCAACTGAGACAAAACACCTTATAAGGCTAATTCTTCTGAATACAGAAGAATGCCTCTAAAATATAGTAAGTTAATTTTTATTTATTTTCTCTCTCTGTGAATAACAATATAAATCTAACTATTTTATGCATATGCTTAATTTTTAGATGGTTAAAATTAGCAAAATATAATCTCCATTCCGAGTATTCTGCTAAATGAGATAACATATTTGTGAAGATGCCTTGTAAATCAAGATAAATAAAACTACAGCTGAAGTTGTTAAAGACTGAAAAAGAAAAAATTGACAAACAACCAAAAAGAAAAATAACTTTGAGCCACAAGGTAATGTAAATTGCTTCTGTAAACTTACTGTAAACTACTATTCATCGGGAAAGAGAATGATAATTGCATAAAACATAAAAGGTACATGAAACATTGCACTTGAATGTAAGCCTCCAAAGGAGTGGATACTCCTTCTAGCCTAAAATAACCTGGTATGACACCAGCAGAGACACCAACCCAAGCCTGAGGAGTGGTTTAGCCACACCACTACTGTGCTTCCCTTGATGGCTTATTAAGAACATTGGACATTTCTGGAAAGCACCAAATTGCACAAGAGAGTTTTATATGTAAGTTCACACACAAATTGTCCAAGTGCTCTTCTGAGTGCATTGTTGTCTATTAATGTGCTCCCCTGCTATATTTAATACTGCTCAGCCACTATGCCATGCTGCCCACCCAGAGGATTTTCAGATCAATATAAAGAGGGCAGGATCCCTAACATCTCATTCTTGCTCTCAAAGGACTGTGCCAATTTTATATATTTTATTGTTTCCATATACTTCTCTTTATTTCTGAAATAATTTTGATTAATATGTGTTCTTGCCAGTGGAAAGAATGAGCATGAAATCTGATTTATTCTCCCCTGTAATTCCCCAGTTCCTGGAATTTTTTATGTATTTATGGTCACTTATGGAAAAGCATACTAGATACCCCACAATTAACCTTTCACTCTGTTGCAGCTATTACATTGCTAGAAGAGGTAAAAGGGTAAAATAAATCATAATGGGTGTCTAATGCACTGCAGAACTAGCTTTTCTGGAGAGAAGCACAATGGATTACTGTGGCAATGCAGCTCCTGAAAACCAAGCTACGGCAGGTCTAGTTTTGTCCTCAGCTGTGAAGAAACTAATTTTTAATCTTGTAAGATAAATATGAGAGAAATAATTGAGACACTTAGAGCCTGTACTGGCACTTAACACCACAAAGATATCTACATTAATCTATTTTGTTTGTTGAATTTTTAAGCTTCAAAATATCTGCTTATTTATTAATTTAAAATCCATTTCTTAAGGGCCTTTACATACCAAAATCTAAAGAAAAGAAAGGAAATGGTTGCTGGAAAACCCTCCAAGCAATTAAAATCTTGAAACTTTTCTTTGCATCTTCCTCTGCATCAGTTATCAGTTATAACTATGGTGTTAAATATATGACCAGTCCACTCTGCTTACAAATTGTTAAAAGAAGGAGAAGATATTTTGTCTACAAAAATCTACAATCAATTTAAGATAGGCAGACAACCACAATGGGAAGGACCAAACTGATGATGTTGAGCTTGGTGTACCCCAGGATACTGTTGGTCATTTTGGCTGCCACGACACACTGTTGTTGATATTGATAACTAAATCTTTGCTACCAATTATAAGCTTAAAATGGACTCCACCAATATCGACTTAGCATCTTACTTTAGTAACTTGGAAAGAGACAGAAAAAATATAATTTTCAGAGGTATTTTGTTTTCTGTGAAAATGTGACTGTAACAGCACAGGTGAATTCAGTAAGCTTGAGTTGATGCCTTAAGAGGCCACCTGAAAAACAGAGGCCAGGCAGGAGTAAGGGAATAAAGGTGGGTATTTATTTGAAGGGACTTCAAGGTAACCCCTGGGGAGCCAGAGGCTGCTGCCAAAATGGACCCCAGGATGGACCACAGGTCACGAGTTCTTCACACCTTTATAGGTTTGGTTCATTTGCATACCAGGGTTAATTCTCCAATTAAAGCTTCAGTGTAATGATGTAATTTCCCTTCAGCTTGTCCCCCTTTCAGAGGCTTTTGGTTTACACTTTTTGGGCCTAGGACAGTCTGGGTGTCCTTGAAGAGCAGGACTGGAGAGGCTTTGTTATGACTACTCAGCACGAGAGGGCAGAAATTAACAGGCTATAAGAAACCTCAGAGTTACACTAAGCAGTTGTACTAAGCAGTACAGGATTTTGAAAAATATAAAAGTTAAAACCTAAGGCATCAGAGTCACATAATAAAACTCTTTATGCTAATACAGTGTCACCTGAAGTTCAGCCAACCAGTAAAGCCTGTCTCAGACAGAAGTAATCAAATAAACACAGAAAAGTACAAATGATCACCAGAGGGAAGTGACTATGTTGAATTAGAGTTGAAAGAAATTTCACATATATTAATGGTAAAATGTCTGTTTCACAAAGCAAATTACACACCAGCACTAGAATGATTGACTGCCTTGGGAAAGTACAGAACAGTACATGACAGAAAGGGGGAAATAACATTGAGAACTTCCACCAGAATTAGTGCAGGAAAGATAATTCAGAGTAAGAAACAAAGGAATAGACTGGCCTTAATTTCTTTTGCCGATACTCTGAGAATAATCTAGATAAATGCTGATTTCAACCTGACAGAGTCTTTCTAGTGTAATTTTATTTAGATTAGACATCCTTAATAAAATTTGAGAAAAGCAGTTAAAAGCTTAAAATACCACCTAAATTAAAAATAACGCTACACACTGCAAGGCAGCTGCTGACTAATATTTATCAGATCAGGTAGTTCTCTACAAGGACCAGTAAATGGAGATGATTCCACAAGTGCTCTGAAAAATGGAAAATTCTTTTGAGACAGACACTACTTCAAAGCCTCATTTCATTTTATGTGCTCAAGATGTCTTTTTTTTCTGCACTGCGTGAATTAGCCAGATTGCCAAAATAAACAGCTGTCTAACATCACCAAACTAAATACATGCAGTTGCTTCTGCCATGCAGTATGGATTAGAAATAAAATCAAAAACATTAATAATCAAAGTATTAAGCATTATGGAAGATGGCAAATCTAATACGTACAACTTGAGCATCATATGGAGTTTGGGATTAATGATTAAGTAGAATGAGTTTAGATGCCTTATGATGGATAATTTATGTCTAACCTGACCAAACTCAGAGAGTACCAGGAATTCAGGACTAATGAACAGTGAGGGAAAAAAACAAGGCAGGAATGACTTCGGCTACGTGAGTTCTGTTGAGGTGCTGAAATCCAATAAAATCTATAGAGGTTACCCTAAAAAAGGTTGGGAGAGCAAAAAGAAGCAGGTAATTTTCTATGGATTTCCTGCTATAGCACAGTAACTAAAATTTTTAGTCATTATTTTTAAAATGCCAGAGATGTTGTACAGCATGCAGGATCCCTGGGCTTTGCTTGGATTGAGCAAAAAAGACAGGGGTTTTTATGTTTTCCAAAATATTAGCAGATAAACAGTCCTTTCAGGAGGTTTCTTAATATTCAAAGAAAAAAGAAACAGGAACACCAGAAACAAAAATCTTTTAATTGATTGTTCGACCATGACATTCATTGAAGAAGCAACGAAGAAAGTAAGAAAGAAGTGTCAGAAGAGACAGTTTGATAAAAACTCCTATAAGGCATAATTAAATATCATATAAAGCAGGTAACTTGCTGATGAGCAGAAATTAAAGAGGGGAAAACTTCAACTAAACTTCAGGATGGACTCTTTTTGAAGTATTATAAATTAATATTTTCAAAATAAGAATCTAATTGTTTTTCCTACCACATTCTGCCATATCCCGCTTTAATCTTCATTCTTTGATCTTGTAGTCAAGTCAATATTTTTGTCAATGTGCTTCTTCTTCTTATAGATGTCTAAGATAGCTAACTAAAACTGAAGTGATGAGAATCAAATTAAAACCAGGAGCTCTATTCTTAAACACTTTACAGTCCTTCAGAAGAGATTGCTTGTTAAAATAGCTAACCCCCTTATAAAACTAACAGCCGTTTGTGCAATGTCAGCAATCACTTTTTACTGGATTTGTTTTTCTCAGCTTTCATTTCATTTCATTAAGGACAAACTTCGGTGATTTTGTGTGATTTTAATTAGATACATGTCTATGGATTTTGGAACTAGGTCTTTAAATTTCACTTCTCAGATGTTTTGGTTTTACACTACAAAAGAAAATTAGTTAACAGTGAAAATAATCTTCAAAGGATTTAGCTCTTTCTGCTTGTGGTTCTACGTATTTTCTTCTTCTTAATGTGTAACTGAATACAGAACAGCTAATTAATTCATTGTATAGCTAAGAATGAGATAGGGACTTCTTTTTGAAATACAGAAGCCAGTTTTCCATCTCAGAATTTTAAAAATTGGACTGTCTGTTGGACTTTTACTGTCTCTTAGACAATAAATTATATGGCAAAACTCCAAAAGTGGCAACTAAAATTTCTATTTCTTCCAGGATCACGCACGGCTCTAAACATATTCTAGTGTCCAATCAGGGAAGTTTGGCTGAGAGTGACCTATTCTACCAAAAACTCTATAATTTATTTTTTCAGCATGATTTCTCTACTCTTTCTCCATCATATGATCTCCACATTGAATGATATAAAAAACCAAATAAATTCAGGTAAACTGATACTACCCTTAGCCATTATCAATCTTCTGTTTTCTAGTCAAGCAATTTATAATTTATAATTGTGTTTGTCTAGTTTGCTTTACATGTTTCATAATCCTATTTTAAGCCTACTATCTTGAATATCAGTGTCCTTAAATATCATCCATCACAGATTTATTAAGTGTTCCCTGTTTGCTCTCCCATTCTGAGGTTTAATTCTTGCCCCAAAGTTTAATTAATTTGTTTAAAATACAGTTTTATAGCTTCTGAAATATTCCCAAAATATACTTGTTTGGGTTTTTTCTCAAAAAAAAGAGAATTCATAAAATTGTAGAATCATAGAATGGCCTAAGTTGAAAGGGACTTTAAAGATCATCCAGCTCCCACCCACTGCCATGGACAGGGATGCTTTTCACTAGAGCAGGTTGCTCAAAGCTCCATGCAACCTGGCCTTGAACTCTTCCAGGGGTGGGTCATCCACAGCTTCTCTGGGAAACCTCTTCCAGTGCCTCACCCCCCTCACAATAAAAGAATTCTTCCTAATATCTAATCTAAACCAACTCTCTTGAGTTTGAAGGCTTTTTTCTTTGTCCTGCCCCCCTTTTTAACATGCCCTAGTAAATAGTTACTCTGCATTTTGCCTGTGGGCTCCCTTCAGGTACTGGAAGGCTGCAATTAGATCACCCCAAAGTCTTCTTTTTTCCAGGCAGAACAAACACATTTTTCTCAGCCTTTTCTCATAGGAGAGCTGTTCCATCCCTCTGATCATCTTTGTGGCCTCCTCTGAATTCACTCCAGCAGGTCCATGTCCTTCCTGTGCTGGGACCCCAGAGCTGGATGCAGGGTTCCAGGTGGGGTCTCAGCAGAGCAGAGGGGCAGAATCCCCTCCCTGGCCCTGCTGCCCACGGGGCTCTGGATGCAGCCCAGGACACGTTTGGCTCTCTGGGCTGTGAGTGCCCATGGCTGGGTCACATCCAGCCTCTCACCCACAAGCACCCTCAAGTTCTTTTATTTTTCAGAAATGAAGGCTACTATTACAAAATGATTTACTTATATGTCTTTTCATTTTATATATTTTTATTGTAATCTGAATAAAAGAGAGAGGCTATTCACTTATTAACCTTTTACTGTGTGACAGCCTTAATAAAGCTGGGAAAATTAATTTTAAAATATCTTTTTGTTTCTTTCAATTTAAGATCATGCAATACTGGCTTTACTTAATCATCACTATCAAAGAACACCCTGTGAATAGTATGATCCACTTTAGATTCAGATTTCTAAAGGATAAATCTGTTATATAGATTCTTATCAGATATGAAGGGATGAAAACAGAAACATTGCCAATTGAACAGATAGTGCAACATGAAATTTTAAACAAAGCATTACTTCTATACTGTTGTAATTTCTTCTAAGGAAAACAATGTCTTGTTGTATGCAAAGCCTTTTCATACAGAGTACCATTCATTTTACAACTTTGTGATTTTAGTACCACAAAATTTTACTGAATTAGGAAATACACTATTTTTATGGGTGTTTTTTCACTAGGGAGAACAGATTAAACCACTCATGCATACAATCAATCTGTTAAGGAAAAGAAGAGATTACTGTAACCTAGAGATTTCCCCATGTCTGCTAATAAACTGATAAAAGTGCAGAAACAGCTTATTCTGCATGCTCCAGACCATGCTCCCTATTAAATTTATATTGAAGTCTGCTTAAATTAAATGCGACTAAAGAAATATCCTTTTCTCTCTGTGAAGTTTTCAGATCTATCACAAACAAGCTTAGCTCACTGGAGATACAATGAAGTGCAAGCCATCAGGAAGGCATCCAGCTACATGATAGGAGCAGGTCCAGAAAACTCCAGCTGTTTATGCAAATGGTGATACTGAGTGGCTGGCACCTTATCAAGGACCAGAGGATCAGTGGCATATTGGTGTACTCTTTTAATGTCTAATGGATGTTTACTGCATCAAACAGGAAAAATAAACAAAAACTCCCAGCAAAATTTAAATGATTTGCTGAACTGGGACATTCAACAGTGCGTCATCTAGTCGTAATCAATTAAATTTGCCCAGAGGTTATACATCTCTTTTGCAGTTCTGTATCTCCTCAGGCTCAAAGTATTTTCTTTTTCTCAAAGCAATTTCTGAAATGCAGCCACTTATCATGTGCATGCTGCCATCCGATCTCCCATTTTTTTCTGTTTTTTTCTTCAGTTTGGCATCTGAATATTTTTCTGTGTTATGGTTTTATTTTGTTACTTCTGAAGATAATGAATTCTTCTATTTAATTAACTTGTAATTAATGCAATTTATTTCTGTAATATTATCTCAGTTATAAGAACAGATCTAAAAACAGGTACGGGACATGAGTATCTGGATCTAAAATGTTTCTAGCTCAAAAAGTGTCTCATAAAGCATGCAGTCATTGGCCAAACACTTAATGTTCTCTCAAGCACATGAAAACCAAGACAGTATCACCTGTAGAATGAAAATATAAGTGTTTTTATAGGTGTCACAGTTGTGCCTGGTCATAGATATTTCCCAGCAGCAAACACTACTGACTAACTCAAATAAGAATGTACAAAGGCTGCTGCTTTCATTTCAAGTCATAGCTGGAAATGAGAAGTGTTCAAGCAGATAACATTCCCTTTCTGTAGAGATAAAGATGTATGAAGGATTTTATTTGCTCTAGAAATGAGGATCTTATTTTCCTTCCAAGTGTATTCTCCCTCTTCATGCCTGTGATGTGTACTGAGATAAGCATTCAGATCCCTTACTCAGCATGAAATTTCAACACAGCCTTTTGGGAACATGCTTTCACTAAATTTACTCATCCACATTTGATACCTAAGCAGTGATGAATCTGAAAAGGCTTTGGTATTTTTAAAAATCTGGACCCTAAAATATTATCTAGATTTTCAAATAAAGTGATACAATAGATCAAAAAAAGCAGGATTGAAACTGCACACCAGCTGTTGCTTGTTCGTCTGGTATAACTAGACCTCAGTTCCTCACCAGACTAACATCCAGTACAATAAAGCATTCTTTTCATCTGGTGGAAAAACAAGGGAAAAAACAGAAGCATTTCTTTTCATGTCAGTTTAAGACATTCTTGAGTGGCCTTGTACATGATCAAAATCAAGCTTGTAACATGTTTTTCATCTTCCTGAAGAACCTGACAGCATCTGCTTTTAAAGTTTCATTTTCCAAGAGAAAAATATACTGTAAACAAAGGTCTCATGTTTCCTCCTGGGGTTGTTTAGGTTTTCTTTGGTGTTGTTTTATTTGTGGTTCTTGTTTATTTTTTCAAACTTTGTTTCATTCACTTTATAGTGGTTTTCTGACACATTACATGGGTCTGGCAATGACCAAGAGATATGGAAAATGTCATTAGTTGCGAGTTAGTGTTCTTAGTTGCATTACTTAGTGTTCTTACAAGTTACTGTGGAGGCTTCTGGCTTTCTGATGGTGTTCATGTCTTATGGACTTGCAGGTTGGAATTACCTAGGTGGTAATGGAAAGGACAAAGTTTTGGTCACAATGGAGAACAGCTACAAGATTTCACATACATTCATCCATTATTTGAATGCTATCGTGTGGCACATTGCTTACTTCACTTCTCAGAGGGAAAACACATTTGCCAACACTGCACTTAGCACCATGGCCTTGGATTATTGACTGAAAAATATATAAATATTGATGTGAAGGAATAAAAATACATATTTTCTTTGTGACACTCCTATTACATCCCAAAAAGATTCACTAGTTGCTATAATAACTATAATAATGTTCTCAGGAAGGGAAAAGCATTTTGATTTGTGAAAGAAGTGAAAAAATTTGGACATTACTAAAAGATTTCTCCCTTTTATCCCAACTTCTTATAATCTATATATAATGTAGTATAGGAAGCTATATAATCACTGTGGGGGGGACAAAATTGCAGTGTGCAACTTTTATTCATATAATAACTGAATACATTTTGCAGCATAGAGTTTTGTAAAAATGTGTATATGAAAGAGTTCTAAATTCTTCCTGACTCTCCCTCAAGAAACGTACAGCCTCAGTATATTACCTTTGCTCTTTTAAGGCCTTCGGGAAGATATTGGTTTATCTCTCTGAGTTTTTGATTTCATGGCTGAGTAGTTATGAATTTAAGCTTAATAAGTAAAAAAAAGAAAAAAAGAATCCCAGTGTTTTCACCTCCAAGTCCCTCTCCGGTCCCTTATGCTCTGATTACTGTGTAAAGCAATAATCTCTCAGACCTGTAATCAGGCCATCATCTTCTGCTCAGATTTTTCATTGATGTTAAACATCCAGGCTTTATTATTTTCATGACATCCCTAAAATACAGCCTTTCCTACCTGTTCTGTAGTAAAATCTATGGCCTGAGCTTTTATTTTCCTGGACCTCCAAAGCATTTAACACATGAATTTTTCCTATTCCTAAAAGAGAGCAGTTAATGTACAACTATTAAATCCTCAGATTAATACATTTTTAAAAGTGTTTTGTTCACTTGCTTGTTTTAAATGACTGTCACGACTGGCCTTTAAAAAGGGCCACTGTCAGTGAAGGGTTTTGAGTTCCTCAAAAACTGCAAATTCTCACTACTGTTAAAAACCTGACCAAAAAAAAGTGCCTCATTAGAACATAGTGCTACTTACACAGTGGATAAGGGTAATAAGGGTGAATACTCATGTTAGGTATCTCTTTAGTTGTCATCTGATCTGAAGTTTGAAAACAAGTGCATAGAAATAGCTCAGAAAAGCACTAATTACTCATATAAAAAGCTTAACTCTGAGTTCACTTGATTTAGGAGCACACATACCAGTTTTGGTAGTCTATTGTGTAAGATTAATTGGTAAGCAATTTTGATGATTGTTAGCTAGGAAAAAAAAAATAAAGATTAACATTAAATTATTGAGATACAATTCAATTCTCCCTACATTGTTTTTACTAGATCATTACAAAAAATACCAATGAAACAGTCATGCTAATAGAAAACATTTTTGCTTAAAGCTAATGGAGATAAACATAGCCATAAATTTACAATTCACTCACCCATGATTGTGAATAAGGTATTTTGAGTGCTTTAAAATAATCTATCTTTAATATTATTATTTCCATTGAGGAAAAAGGGAGCTGGAATAACTCATTAACAGACCTTCCTGCTCTTTCAATGCAGTGACTCCATCTAGCTCACTGCTCAGACTTTTGATCCAAGTTGATTACAGTTTCATAGAAACCATTTGCAATTTTGGTTTTTGGTTGGTTTGTATATTCTGTGAGTCCGTGATTCCATGAAACTAGGATTAAAAAAAAAAAAATTATAAAGGTATTGTTGTTGAGGGTGAGGAAATGACAGAACTTATTTTGTCTAGCTTCAGTTCACAGTTCCTCTTGTTTTTTTATACTTGTTCAGGGAAATCCAGGAATTTAACTTTGAACAAGATTGATACTGTATATTAAGGATTTTAGACCACTTCAATGTCTAAAACAGTTTCAACATGCAATTTTACAAAGACCAAGTGCAAAGTGAGTGCTTCATGTGTTAATTCCCTCAGATATTTAGGACATTTCTTTCTTATTTTTCCACTCTTGAAAACTTATAATCACAAGCAGTTCAAATTGCATTTTCAAAGTTAAAACTTTGTTGCAGGTAGAATATTTTGACATTAGAAACTGAAATCCATTACTGGCTCAGAGAAATATTTAAAGGTTAAGCATGGCTAGGAATTTCAAATGATTATTAGATTAAGCCTGTTGCACTTCTGCCACACCACCGAATGACAGAGTCCTATTTAGTTCTTGTGCTGAAGCAACTGAATGGCTTGACCTTTCAATACGTAAGATATCGACCTGTGACAGGGCTCCCCACAAGCCTTGTGAACTACCTAAGTTGCATTTAAGTCTTTGACCAAGAATTCTATCCCTGTTCCATGAGATACATTTCATTCTCACTGCATAAATAGTAAATTTCTCTTTAGTTCTCTGGAACTAAAGGAAGGATTGAACAGAAGAAAACTCTATTTATGTAAATCAGTGTTCCTAACATTATTCTCTTTGTTTGTGTGATTTCTGTAGAATGGGGTGCTGTTTCTTCTGTGGGTATAAGTGAGATATCAATTTATGTAAATGGTATTTGTTTCTCTCCCTCTCCGCTTTAATTTTTAAACGAATTAAAGGTGATTTTAGACCACTTTTTAATGGGCAGTCTCTATTTTTATAGTTCTTATGTGGCTCAGTCTATAAAGCTGAAGAAGGGAAATGACACTGCCTTCCTCCTCTTAGAAACAATTATATTCTCTGACAGTGACATTTATGCAGTTCTGTGATAAGAGCATGTATGTGTGCTTTCCTCAGTTTGAAACAAAATGCTCATTCATATGTTTATGAAGTGACTATATAAACATGAAATACTGATTAAAACCCAACAGGCTCATTGGTTAGAAAACCAAGTTAAGAAAAGTAAAGGGACTCACATACTGTTTGGCTTCACACTGTCCTAGCAGGTAATTTCCACATTTTCATCAAGATGGGCTATCAAACTCTCCTTTAACAGTTCAGGACAAAACAGGGATTTGACACCCACTAATGTCTGAGAAAAGAGACAGATATTTTGTGGGCAAAGTCCCTCTTGGCCTCTCCTCCCATTCTTTCCCTGTGAAGCAGTAAGGATTCCCCTTTCCCTATTGCTCACTTTCTTAGAGATACATACAATGAAACATGGATTACTCCTTATTATTTCTTCTATTCATTTTTTGCATGTTTGCCCTGTTAGTGACCAAGGACAGGAAAACAGTCACAAATTACATTTTTAGATTCATCAAGAGGGTGAATGAGCACAGCCAATACAGGTTTACCAAGGACAATTTCATTCTGAGCAACTCTTTTTCCCTCTATGCTGTAGTATTGCATACATGCTCACAATTTAGTATGAAACTGGTGGAAGTTTGCAGAAAATCTCAGATTGAGTGAGGCAGTCAATATGCTGTACCTCAGGGATGTTTGTCAGAGACACTTGGGCAGGGTGGAGAAATAGACATGCACTTCATCACATCCAATGAAAGGAAATGCAGAATGAGGTTATACTTCCAAAAGTATAATCTGTAGACTGACTGTACAGGAAGCAGATCAACAGACAAGCACCTAGGGTTCTGTCTTGACCATGAGTTGAGCATGAGTCAATAGTGTGTTGTTGCAGCAGAGAAATCTGACCACAAGCTGGGCTGTATTACAAGAACTTAGCCAACCAGTCCAGGAAAAGTGATCTTTCCTCTCTATCCAGAGCACTTGTGACAATGCAGCTGTAAGACTGTGTCCAGCTGTGAGCTCTCCAGTTAAAGAAGGATATTAACATGCAGGAAAGACTCAAAATGACTGACACCAAGATGGCCGGGGACTGTAGCAGTGAATGCATTGGAAGACAATGACAGAACTGATCAGCTCAATGAGGAGAATAAAAGACCTTAAACCTGAATGCAAACACTTGACCAGGAACACAGTGGAGACAGGCCCTTCCCAGAGAAACAGTCTCTTCTACAGCAACAGGCCAGGAATCAAGGAACACAATTAGATGCAGGGAAAGGATTTTTCTTGCAGCACAAGGGTATTCAAAGACTGTAAATGTTGCCAGGAGAGGCTGTGGAATCTCTATCTTTGGAGGTGTTCAGGACTTGATCAAACAGGACTGAGTAACCTGATCTGCTTAAACCTGTCTGAGATGGAGATTGGACTAGTTGACCTCCAAACATCGCTTCCAAACAAAATCATTCTATGATACTGTGTCATTCATTCCTATCAGGAATCCGCTCAATAAGAGCAATGCAGATCATACACTTTAAAAGCTGGAAAAAAAAAAAAAAAAAAAAAAAAAAAGCATGCAAGAACGACTCAGCCCAACCAAAAAACCCCTTCAGAAGTATTATTTTTATGCTCCAGTATTTTTGGTTCAAAGAAAGTCTAGGTTTAAGATCAAAGTCTGTAAGGGTGAGGTATTTTCCAAACAAATCAAAACATGACTGCATCTCTATTAAAATTAAAACTCCAATTTCACCTGACTAATCAGGCAAATGCTTAGAAATTTTTTTTGTTTGAGGTTGTTGGTTTGGTGTTTTTTGAGGGGGAGGTGGTTTGGGGTTTTGTTTTCAGTTGGGTTTTTTGGTTTAGTTTTTTTTTTTTTTATCTTTTTCTTTTTGAGGTTTGTTGCTATTTTAACCCCATCTATTTTTTCCACAGAGATACAACCCATTTCCATAAAGGCACCTATGGTTTTTGTTTATTCGTGTATGTCTGACTTGTTTTTTTAAAGGACTATTTTCAAGAAAAATGCCTGTTAGCAAGCGTGTGCAACTGTTATAAGACAGGCGTGCTTTTATTGCAGTCATACATCTTTAGAAACATGTTTTCATAAGCAAGTGATGCAAGAAGGCTATTTGGTTTACCAAATATGCATCAGAACAGAGTGCATTCCAGGAATTAACATGCTGTAGTACAGAAGGAAAGAAGGGAGATAACTGCTTCAGTGATACCCACAGCAGCAGGCTATAACACCAATAGCAGTATCAGCAGCAAAATATCTTTTATTTTCTCTCCACTGTTTATAAATGAGATTAAGCATATGGATATGTAATTAGGGTTATTTCATTAGATCAGACTAGAGCTCTCCAAACAATCATAAAAAGAGTTCTCCATGCATAATGGTTTATACAGGCTTCTTGAAACACATGCTAATACATTAAAGAGCACATATTCATCTTCAAGTAAAGACCTTACACCTGCAGATTTTGCTGAGGCTTTTTTTTAAGATCAGAGTGACTTTCATAATTTAATGTATAGCTGCATTATTTATTGTCTATTCCTGTTCTGCTGTTTTTTCTATTCTTACCTCAGTTTCTAAACAATTTATTATTTATCCCCTCTTATCTATTGTTCTAATTTGGGTGATTCCCTACCACTAATGTTGTTCCAAGAAGCTAATTTTCTTTTAGTTCACATACCAAAACAGCTTTCCCAATTTTTCCCTTTCTACCCAGCTTCCAGGTCATGTCCTCTCTCCTAAGCAGACTTCTTGAACTTTCCTCCTTATCTTTTCAGTCAGTCTCTCTGGTGCTCAGTGGAACCAGTTCCAACCTTCCTCCTCTCATTTTACAGTCATTATCTGTCTGAAAAACAGGAATTTTTTTCTCACACTTTTTGACATTTTTCATCTCTAGCTTTTTTTCCCCGCTATCATGACAGATTCTGAAGCCTAGATACTTCCAAGACTAAGGTGACAAAAGAACTAAAACAAAAGTTTTATTTGTTTCTGTGTGAAAAGACCACTTTGACTTTCATTAAAGTACCCAACTTTTATACATGTTGCCTTACATTTCTAAACATCGGAAACTTAACTGTATGTCACTAGATACAATCATGTTTCAAAATCAAAATTCCAAAGTGGGTAAAACAAGACATCCTTAAGACATTATTTCCCATGAAATAATAACTGCAGAACACACAGCAATCTTGCTCTCTGAGATGCTTTCTTTAGGCTACAAAAAGCTTTTCAAATCTTATATCTTGCTACTGAAATCTGGAGTGGAATACTAATTATCAAAGATTATGAGAAACCATGTGTGGAATTATTTTATTTTATTAATCTCAACACACTCAATGCCATCCAGGAAAGGCTGCATGGTCTACGTTCCATGTTACGTGTTTCAGGAACAAAGTGATAGAATTTCTATAGGAGATAATAAGAATGCAATTTTGTAATTTCAGTAGTTATAGAGGGAAATTAAAAATGTGAATTTTATTTGAAGTACCCATATTCCTAAAATGTGGACACTTTGCAATCATACAAAATGAATTAATATATGAATTAACTGAAAAGACTGAAAGAGCAAGGAGATAGCATCAATACCACAAAATAGGGATGAAGTAGAAAATATAATTGAGAGAAAGATAGAAAGCATGAGATGAAAATATTTTTTAATTCAAGTTAATTGTAAGAAAATAGATAAAAAATATATGGCTGCAACCTTCTAGGCATCCAACTCCCAGTCGAGCTGGTGTCTAAATATTCTGACTGAGGCTGCCGTTACAGTTTTCACAGGCTTCTAATTTCAGACAGAGGGCCCTGATTTTCAATTACCAAAGCCAAGAAGTCTCAAAACTCTGGAATCTCCGGGATTCTCTGGAAATCTAAAAATCTCTTTGTCTAGTTCAGAAATTTGAACAACTAATTCCTTTCTAGAAAAATGCTTTTACTTGAATAGCTGGCATTTTCAACTAAACATTGTTTTATCAAAAATTCAAGCATTTCTAATAACAATATATCTTCCTTTACTGTTTCCTTCAAAATAAAATAAACACCATGAAGTAAAAATTGGTAAGAATTCCATTTATTTTAATATCGTATCACCAAATTAATAAACATAGACAGGAATTTGAATTTTCTCTATTAATTTCACTTCTAGAAAGTCTTAGGCAAATGTAACATGCCTAACCTTACACATTTATGACCAATTATTCATTTCTTCATATGATTTCAGTAACTTTGAAGCAGCAGAAATTGAACTTTTTTGCAACATTGCTTTCCATTGTGATTCAGTTATAAATGAGCGCTAAAGAACCCACTACCTCCTATACTTTTTTGGTTTTGTTTGGTTTTTTTGTTTTTTTGTTTTGGTACAAATTTTTTACTTCCTTATACTGCAGGGGAATGAACAAAGAAACTGAGATTATTACTTATTCTTTCAGATGTATCCATGGTACCAACTTGGAGCATTCAATTTTGGATGCATCTACAAGATATATTTTCCAAAGTGGAAAAACTATCTGAAAAAAAGTGCCTTTTCTGCATCCTTTGTCTTCATGCATTGTTTACCAGTTGTACCAACACATTTGTGTTTATAGTTAATTACGTGAACTAGGTCACTGAAGTGATTTATGTAGAAAATAATTAGGACACATTATTTTAGATTAATTTCTACTTTTCAATCTCTAGTAATTGAGATTATTACACGATTTCACAAACAGTAGTCACTGTACAACTACATGGGAGGAAATACAAAATTCAATTCACAAGCAGAATAGGGTCTGAAATATTTTAAACTGTCTCTGTGAAAAAAACCCCAAACTTGTAATGTTACACTTCAACATACTTTGATGACAGGGAAGAAAACTCTTACGTAATTGCAGAAAAGCAACAGGGAATGAGTGTCCCAGATAAAATGGCAATGCCAGTAAGAATAAAATTCTTACTTCAGCGTTATTTATGACTTCACTATATACAGTATAAACCAAAAATAAACACTGTAGGAGAGATGGGCAAGAACTTCCAAGGAAATTTTCTGGATATTTTAACATTCCAGCTACATGTGATTGCTTTTTTTGAATTGCCTTCGGAAGAATGTTATCTTTAAGTACATAATTCATATAGTTTTACAGATCTGCTGATTAGAAGATTTTATTCAATTAAAGTATCTTGTGAAAGCACTAACTTTGCCTAATTTCTTCTCATGAAGAAATAATAAACAAATAATGATGAAGCAATTCAGAAACATGTTTGAAGTCAAACTCAAGAAAGATTGAGTCCTAAAGAAAAAGCTCAGCATTTGCTTTAAACTTCCTCCAAGAATACATAAAGATTTGGCTTTTTGTCTCTTTTTAAGTTTTAAAAATAATTTTGGCATCTCTATTTTTCTAGAGACAGAAATGTCTACTTTTATCAAATATAATTCCGAAGAATATAAAGTACATAGTTTTTACATTATTTTTTGAGGATTGTATTTTTTCTTCTTTGTATCAATTATTAGGAATACAAATTAAAAACTGTATCCAGAAACTGTGCAGATTCCCAGTATTCTAAATTAATTTCAAGAAATTTACAGAGCAATACAGATATGCATGGGGACTCTGTTTAGTTTTTCCCACTTCAAAACTAGCAAAATATTTGTTTCATCTCCACAGTGATGTAAAACAAATGTTAATGAAAAACTTCTGCCACAGGAAATAAGCTGGCTTTGGCCTGGTTTATTCAAGGTAATCAGTGACTGGCTCAGAATAATCAGATTCTGTAAAGGTGATGATAGAAGCTTCCTGTTTTCTTATCTCAAGGGATTATATTAACCCATATTCTTCCTTCTTATGCCTGAAAATTAGTGAAAACATGTTAATAAATAAATAAGTTCTCTCCAAACACTGTGGTTAATATAACTAATATTCTTAAGTCTTGTTATGGTTTTACTGTCTCAGTCTTTTCTAAACGTAACATATTATAATCAATAGCGAAAATAGGAATATCAGAAGGCTGGTCTCTTAATTAACTGCTGAATTAATGAAAACAGAACCTACAACTCTCACTAAAATAGGGAAGATTCGTGGAGTAAGGTAAAATCTTGATTTTTTCCTAATTCCTTCTCTCTATACAGTTTTTATTCAGTCATTTCCAAACAGACTGCTAGTCTGGAAAATATGGTAATTTAGTTCACTACCCAAGATTACAAATATAGAGCATGGATTCTGGACAATGAGAAGGTTTTGCTTTAATAACTATTTTGTTAGTGAACCATCTCCTTTTCCTCTAGGAATTGCATCTAGAAAGATTCTTCCTATTGGCACCAGATGACATGTCAGAGTCTCACAAGAATTAGTTGGAGAACATCTCTGTCTCCGAGGCTGCAGACGTTTAATCATTTCTTCACTATTCTGGGCAGCTGCACGCTGACCTCATACCCATCACCTGCTTCTGGGCTGTCAGCCACAGTCCTTGCTAATATAAGGGCTACTTTGCATGCTGCTTTACCAAGAAGAAATGCCACTAACTGTGACAACAATCCTAATTAGTTGTTGAAATACCATTGTGAGGATCTGTCACCAGCGATTACTCATCTCTTTAATGGTTCCTCCAAACAGAACCTCTGTTTCAGCTATTTAGAAAATGGCCAATATCATTATCATTCCCTGAGGGGCTTAACTAAGCACTCTGAAGGATTACTGTCCAATTTTACTTTTAAGCAATGTTGCAAAACTCATGAAAATAGACACTTTTCAGGGGAAAAATAAAACATCTTCACAGCAAGAATTTCAGCTGCAGGAGGTCGGGCACAGTTACATACCTCTAGGCAAACTATAACAGCAATTATAAGGAAAGCATACACTGAAGGATAGAGAGGGAACAAGATTTTAAAAGAATGAGATCACTAGGGGATAAGAGGTAAGAAAAGGATTAGATTCAAAACTAGAAACCACACATTTGATTCCTAAAACTTCCTATTAGTATCACAACTTCTAATTACACCACGAGGCAGACGGGGCCTGACTCAGTGCAGGTCAGTAGGATAAATCCCTGTTGTCAGAGACAAACCACAGACAGCTTTTTCTGTTAATAACTAATTGCTCACAAATGTATCATTAAAAATTCAGAATATATTATGATTAAATAGTAGATATTAGAAATATATTCCCATTGTTTTCCCAAATCTATTTATTTTGGCAGACTTTCCACTCTTCCTATTCTTACTCCTCTCAATCCTTCTTTGTAATTCCCAAATACTTACCACACTTCCAGTTCCTGCTTTTACCTGTGTGACCTCTCATCTTCTTTTCACCTTGTCCATCTCTCTCATTGTCTCTCCTAGTCCATACTACCTGCCTGAAATAACCTTCCTGACATCTCTCAATCAGCTTCCCTCTCCTCCCACCTCCATGGTGGTTCTCAGTTCCCTTCCCTAATTTGTCTCCAGCACAGCCAACTGCAAACTTTCAGTTTACCTGTCCCAAAAACTTGATCTTTTGGTCTCCATCTCAACACTATCCCTCAAGTTACCTCTTTAGCCAACCTCCAGCTCTTATTCCTCCCAAAATCTCAACTGGAGCCTTCTTATCATCACAGCATACCGGTACCAGCAAAGAGTTCATTGAAGACACGAGGTTTCTAATGCGATTTAAATCTGCCCTGTAGCACTCAGGTGTTGGAGTCACCTGCTTTGCCACCAGGATTCATTCCTGCAGGAGGGAATGGTGACCAATGCTACACAAGTTCTGCAGTCAAATAAACCCTCTATGTAACATGTTTAAACTGAGAGTTTGACCAGATCTGGAAATGCTCAGCCCTGACAAAGATTGTTCCTTTTAAGGATTTCAGGCCCTTCCTTAAAGCAAGGAAGTTACGCAGATCGTTAACAATAACTTGCCCTTTTTTAAATTAGAAAAAGACAAAATAATGTATTTTTCTGGTACTTCCATTTTTAGAAAGAGCTGCAGTATTTTCATTGAAATGTTTGCCTGAATTTTATGCAGCTGTAAAAGAATAATTGAGTATATCCGAAAGGATTCTTCTCCAAGAAACAGTTAGAAAACCTGGGAAGGGGCTGCCTCCTATTCTCATGTCACTTTTTTCCTGAAAGTTAAAATATAGGAATATGCCTATGAATATGATTTATACTGTAATATACATCACTATGCTATCTGAGCCTGAAATAAACAGACAAACAAACCCAGTAAAATACACTTCAGGTTAATTCAAGATGCTTGCCTTCACCCACTTAAAGAGCTAGGGGATTTATAGAATTTGTCCAGCCAGTGATACCTGATACTAGCAAAGAACTCTCCAGTTACAGGCATGCAGGAGTTAAAGCAGATAGTACCAGCTGGGGAAGTGCTGAGGACTGTTATCATGTAAACCTACTGTCACAAGAGATTGAAATGTTCTTTGCCAACCATGTAATATATCACTGGTATCAACCCCTGTGTGACAGTTTGGCCAAATTTGGGAAAAAATATCCCCTGAGGGAAAAACAGGTTGCCACCACCCCTCCCCCTACCAGGTTTGGGAAAAAAAAAAAAAAATTCTTTTTCCACAGAGGAAAGTGAAAGAGATAAAAACTATTTATTTAACAGAACACACAGAAAAGGATAATAATGCTAAATAATAAAATCTCTCACTGTGGAGAGAAACCTGGAAAGGTTTCAGAGTCCTTCTGTAGGTGTGGGTGTCAGTGTCTATATCCTCCTCCTCAGGGCTGTCGACGGGCCCCTACTGGGGCCTGGGAAGAAAAGTCTCCTGATGTGCTCTGATGTTGTGAAACTGTCCTGAAGAGAAGAAGAAGAGAGGAAAAAATTCCAAAAAAAGGAAAAGAAAATCCCAGGAATACTCTCTCCAGAGAAAAGAGTCGGGAGCAGGCTGGAAAGCTAGTGTACCCTCACTCCCCACTGCCGCCGAGTAATCCCCCGTAGCCTGTCTGTCCTTGAACATGAACTTTGTTTTAAAAAAACAAATGTATCTCAGTTTTTCTTCCCTCTCACAGGCTCAGTTTAAAGGCACCAGATCCAACCTTCAGAGCAGACGAAAAGGGATACATATTTCATATCATACTGTCACCCCAGGACACCCTGCAAATTTATTATGTCTGCTAGTAGTTCACACTATGTGAAAACACCCCTTCCTACAATAGTATCATTACATTACAAGGATTAAAATATTCTTGGAATGATATTCTGATATTTTTGATTTGATGATCATGGTTTGTTGACTTGTTTTCTTTACAGAAACAATAAGCTTTAACAAGACTGTTCAGACTAACTTGGGGTTCTCCCATGCAGTGACCTAGCAACACAATGCCTCTTACAGAATATGCACTAAATTCTGATAGATAAGAGGTCCTAAGGCATTGCTATGACCAAGATTGATGAGAAAATATTTTTCTGCTAAGTGCTCTAACCCAAAAAATTCACCATCGTATCAGGTCAATGAAAGGCCAAGAGAAACACTGACAAACAAACAAAATCACTCTTCATATTCTATATCACAAGACTCCAGTGACAGAACTTTACCTGATGTGAAATTAATGTCACTTTATTTTGTATGACTGAAGCTACAAAACTGACAACCCCAGCTACTATTTAAAAAGACAAATAAACACTATAATATTTCAGAATACTTGCTATCTATAATCTCTTTCTTTTTCATTGGCTGATACATGCCACATTTGCTATTAATTTGTTTGTGATTCTTATATGTGATTTTACACAGGGCATACAGATATTTTGGCTAATGGGCTTAAATATCTCTTTCTGTATTGTTTCCTCCTTCTCCATTAATTTCAGACTCTTCATGTATCTCTCTTGTGAAAAATTATGCAGTATTAATTTATTTGTTACAAAAATATCCCAGTTTTTAAGGAAAACAGTTCAATTTAAATAATGTATATATGTACTTGTGAAATAACAGGTATAACAAATTATTGATTTATATAAGTTCTTGTGGATAATTTCTTGTGAAACATCCCCAAAGGAATGGCGAAGGAACTAAAATTTGGCTTTTGAAAAAATGCTGTGTAGGATAAGGTGGTATAAAATAAGATGAAACATCTACACTTACACAGAGATCACATTCAGTCAGTAAAATCAGGAGAGATTTCTACAGGGTTAAGATAACACATAGGAGGGTTTGATCAGATTAGCAGTGAGTGAAGCACTGAAGGATCATGTCAGAGACATAAAACCAGCAAGAACAGGCAGGTAGAAGATCCTTTTTTAATAGCTGCTTGCCTCTCATTTCAAGATACCCAAATCACACAATTCATAAATCCAGTTGTCAGGGCATGAAAATTTTGAGACTCCTGAAGCAGAAGTCACTTAACCATCTGGCAGGCAGGAAAGAACGCTGCAGAATAAAGCTTCCTTGTTTCATTCCAGCAATAAAACAAGTGAGCAGTGACACTGTGGCATATAAAGCAAGGAGTATACTGAAAAAAAAAAAGTCATACAATTTAGCAAGCATATGAGGAACAATTCCCCCAATGACAGCTACAACAAAAGAATAATCCCGTAATGGTTCTTTGACAGTTTATTTTCAGTGCATATGCTTAGGCAGTACATACTGTTTATTCTCTAAGCAGCCTAGCAGATAGGAGGTAAGTAGGATGATGATTATAATTCAATATAAAATACATTTAAATAAAGTTGAGGGGTCTGACTTAAGCCCTTAAAAGTCAAAATACATAAGAAAAGTCTCCAGCAACATCCTTAGTTCAGCTGCTATCCTTATTTTCTAAATGTGGAACACTCTTATCACAGGCTGCCACACCACTGGACAATGTAGAATTGGTATGAGGGAAGAATTAGTTCCAGTAGCTGCTGAAGAACAAGATTCCACACCACAGGCAATTTGACACAACTTGTAACATTCTGTTTTCCACATACCTTTTTTTCACAATTGAAACAAGTGTTTATACTTTTTGTTTGTTTTGCTACTATCTATTCTTTCATATCTACCTGATCCAACTAATTAAGACTCAGTGGATAGATATCCAAGTAAAATAGTATCATCTCTCTTTTAGATAGATGTGAACCAGAATTATGTAGTTTGCTCAGCCTTACCCCAAAAAGTCAGTGCCATCATACGGCATTTTACCAGTCTTATGAATTCCAGGTAAACCTTTCCAATCACTTTAAGCTTTTTGGTGTTACCAAAAATGGCTATTTCATGGAATGGACATAGGAATCTACAATTACAGAATTTAAAGGAAAGGTGAAAAGAAAAAGATTCTCTTCAGAATTAGGTATTCCAGTTTGTTATTCTGTTTCCGTTAAATTATAAGCCAACAAGGCATGAAACCATCAAGGAAAGTACAGCATCATATTTCAGTTACAGAACTTGGAAGCTGGTCTTCAGCACCTTTGATGAATTATGATATTTGTTTGTGTATCTGTCACTGCGATAATTAATTTAGGGATGAAATGTCTCAGGCATTCAGAATATGCCACAATTGGAAAGTCTGCCACAATAGGAAAAAAGGAGGCAGGTGAATGCAGTTCATTAATATTTTTTTAATTGATTTTAACTGTTTAGTTAGTCAAGGGCCAGAATGCCTCCAGGTAGAGACCTTAAGGACAGAAGGATGGGGGAAAGCTTAAAAGCAGAATACAAAATATAAGATGGGGGAAGACTGGATTTTGTCAGGCATATGTATGGTGTGAAGAATAAATTACTATTTCTAAGAACCTCGAGTAAAAAGAGCTTAAAAAAAAATCAATATCACATCCTCTGCCTGCCCATAGGATGAACAGTCATGGAACATTCATTCACAAAAAAGTAAGTGGAAGATTTGATAAATGCATGGAAGAATAATTCATCTTAAACAAAAGAAAATACCTCAGGCTCAGGAAGCACAGGAACTGCATATTTTTAACACTAAGAATGCACACCAATAAAATCTGTGTGCTTACTTTACTCCTACACTTTACTCTTGGGCTTATTTCTGCATCTATTGCTACATAGCATATTGGTCTTCATACGGGTATTAGAATAAAATTAGAAAAACATGAAGAAAAATAATGAATTTCTACTCTGACCAATACACTCAGATCTCTTCTAAAGACCCTGTGTTTAAGTAACCTCTGTGATAAGGAGGAAGGGGGATGCTGTTTGTTTGTGGCTGTTGTTTGGTTGGCTGGGATTTTTTAAGAGCACACCAATTATGACTTTTTTTTTTAATAGCTTCAATTTTTTTGTCCCTGTGCAAATTTTGTGGCAGTATCTTGACCTAGAGATCTGATTTTTATAAGCTATAATGATATGATATAAAGATAATGACATAAGCTGATATGACATCAGTTTATGAGACTGAGATACGAATTGTTAGCAAGAGACACAAACTGCTACTCAGCATGAATAAGTTCTCTGTAAAGAAAGACTGGAAAATACAGTACCAGCAGTACCTCACTAATATCTCGCTGTTCTTGTAAGATCCACTCAATATCCTGCTATGGATTGCATTACTCAGATGATACAATGAATAGCATTAAAATACTGTCTTAAACCCAATCAAGGTTCTTCCCATTCTGAACAATATATTTGATATGACAAACTAAAAGTCAAAATAAATTATATAGAATTCAGCTACTTTTCAGTGTTACATTAAATCTTTAAAGGTTTTCAAATTCATTTTCATCAGATAAATTATGTTAATCCCAAATGGCTTTTCCCTGTTAGAGTATTGTTTTTCTAAGTGCAGACAATTTTTTTAAAATAGTTTTAAATTTGTTTTTCCATGTTCTAGGACATCCTGAACTTGCTGTTTCAAGTGGGCATAGTAACAGTCTAACTGTTGCATTTCTGTTCTCTTTCCTGGAGGCAATTTAATTTGTAAATTGAGAACTTTATTTTACATTTCATATCCTTGAACTCAGGGTAAGTTTCAATAGTTGGCTTTCCTCAAAATATAACATAAGGAACTTTTCTGTGAAGGGATGAAAAGATTCTGCAGGGAGAGTCCAATCAGACATCAGCCATATGGTTTGGAAATAATATCAAAAACTTCAGATATTCTTAATACCTGCTGAATTTCACCTTTAAACTTAATTATTATCTCTTGATATTTTTGACAATTCTCTCATTCATAAGAGCATTTGCTTGTGGAAAATCAGGTCTTCCAGACTATTAAGATTGTGATTAACTGTCCTGAACATGGTAAAATACAAATGTTTAGGGTGGTACCTTCACTGACGTATTTATTTTCATAAGCATGTCTTTCCATCAGGTGCACAGCTTGAGCTACACATATAATTCCTAAAGAGAGAATACTGGTTGCCATAACAAACCCATCAGACACCATCCCTCTGCCTCTTTTTTATGCTGCTAGGCCAGAAGATTTTTTCTCTGTAGTCTGTGATACTAGCAAGAGCATAGGTCTACAGCATTTACTAACTTCCTAACCAAGAGCAGTTACCAACTTTCATATGTGTTTTTCTCTATTGAAACTGTCACTGAGACTCACACTCAGAAGTGAAAAGGTTGAAAAAAGGACAGGGGGAAGAAGGGTGGGGAGAGGAAAGCCTTACTATATAGCCACTGGTTTTGGTTTTGTGATAAATTAATGTTACTGAAGGAGTCATGTCAGGGTTGCAGGCAAGAAGTGACACATTTTAAACAATAATGAGATGGCAAATTTTTTTATTTCTTGACTCTGAAAATATAAACTTCAGCCCCTTTTGCATAATGTTAGAAAAGGAACATGTATGCAGGCTAATAAACCATTCCACTCTGATTTTATTACTGTGGACTCAGCATCAAAACTTATGTATGGCTGGATCATATGCACCAAATGACTCAAAATATAATACGTGACTAGAAAATCCATAACCCAGGGTTAATTGGCACATACCTAGGGTTAATTTATCTTTGTGATAAAATTCAATTTTACAATACCTGTATCTTCTAATTGTTATCCTAATAAAGATCAAATGAAAGATGAATTAACAAAAACAGATATAAATCAACAAGACAGTCATAAAATATCAAAAAAAAACCCCACCAATATGCCAGTTCAGCATGATGGAGGTCTTGACACAAGTATTTTCCACTTTTTTTTTTTTATTACCCCCTCCCCCCCAAAAAAATAGACCAATGTTATATTCATTTGATTAATCAAAACCCTGCAAGATATTGTCAATCTTCTTATCTCTCTCAGAGAAACAATTTCCAGGAGCTAATTAAAGTCTGAAGGCAACTTCAGTAGCCAGACCTCGGAACAGAACACATTTTCATTGGGCATCAACAGGACCTTATCTGTCTCTTCTGCACCACAACAGCAGAATGGTATAGTTCTAATGCTGCTGCATTTGCACAGAAGAGAATAAGAAAGAGATGGAAAATCAAACGTATGCTGAAATTAAGGTTCATATTAGTAGATTAAATGTGTATTCCCTCCTAAAACACATGAATAATTGCTATGAACATCAGAAGATATTCAACACTATGTGGAAGGAGATTACCTAATTAATTTGACTAACTACTTTCTGACAGACTTTTTGACATACACCTTCTAGTGGCAGCCAAATTAGCTTAACAGGGAGCACACTGACAGTAACAGCACGTACAGATATGACATGGCCTCTTCAGAATAAAGTTAAATTTCTTTTGTCAGAAAGTCCAGAGAATTCATGAAAAGATCTTTCTGCTATTATACAGAAAGACATCAGTATATCCGCTTAGTATCCCTGAATTGACACAATGTGGATTTAGGGAAAGTATTCCCTGTCAGAGTTCAGTACTCTCTGACCAGGTCTTTTAAGACATTCCACATGAAGCAGATTTAATGCTTAACTAATACCAAGTTCACTCATTTGTAGACACTTGATGTCAGAAGGGATTTTGGTTTAGCAGAGCAATACAGCAGTTTACTGAAATTACAACTACTCTTAAGAGAATATAGAAGTTATACATTATTGTATAAACTATATAAAGAGAATGTAGAAGTTATTTGTGTATTTGTAGATTTCCTCTGTCATGTCAAACAGCAATGTCACTTTAGCAGGTTGGGTTTCAAGGAGCTCTATCTTTTTGTCTATCAAAATAGCTGCTTCATTAAAAGGTTTTCTGGGCTGTATCATCTCACCTGCTTTGGAGAGAACCTCTTGCACCCAGGCAGAGTAAAGCTAGGACTGCACAGCATGAGAATGAAGTTGAACACGGGCAACCAAAAGGGATTGCAGGTCAGCCACCACAACACAGCACAGTGGCATAGACAAATCCTAGCTCAATGTATCTTGTCTGCTCCTGTTTGACACGACATATTTGAGGTACAGGAGTTTCCCAAGGATCTACAGGGCCCAATCATTAGATCATATTTGTACAGCACAGACACATGTGTATATGAATTTGCTATTGTCTATAGGTAGAAAAATTCTATCCACACTGGCTTTTGAAAGTGAATCAGACAATAAATCACCATGCATTACAGTTCTGCTGAGTATTCGTTGTGAAATATGAAATTCTGGCCATTCAGAACAATAGAAATGCATGTAGACATATTGCAAATTAGATAACTTAAATTGCTAAGTGAAACTGAAAATAGTTATAGAATTTTCCAGGTACCTAGGGTTTCACATTTTAGAATTTTCTCCCACCTTCTAATGACTTCTGTGAGGTTGAGCCCTCATACTCTAGAGGCAAAATACTGTTAAGAAGCCTAAGTATGTATATAATTATTGTTATGATTAGGGACATTTTTAACACATGACCATGTGCTTTTTTAATTTGATGTTACAAGCTGAAATTTTGGTATGGGCAGACACACATTCTCCAGTGCCTTGTCTCCAGCTTACACCCCATCTCTGCCCTTCCTCCACAAGAAAAAATGGCTGTGGTACATGCTTCACCCTCACTCGTACAGATCTCTCCTCAGAGGAACCCTGGATAAATTAAGGAAAAGGCTCTATTTTATATCCCAAAGCACAAGTATGCTGAAGACCATACTCCTCTCTACCCCTGCTCTAGACACAACAGGAACCCAGGGAAGGGACTGCGAGGAGCAAGGGGATGTGCCCCTTACTTCAAAGGCTGAACCTACAGCACAGATAAGCACTGTGAGCTAAGAATACAGTCCTTAGAAAACATGGAACACAGACAACAAAAGGTACTAGGAAAGTCCATCAACATTTAAGTGGCAAAATTGTTACAGTGATGAGTACTTCTATAAGAAATACAGCTACAGAAAACATGTGCTACAGGGAAGTTGCATGGGGGGGAGATGGTGATTTACAATTTCCTTTCCCTCCTTCTGGTTATTTAGTATCTGTTACCCCAGATATTTCACCCAAGGAGAACATAAGCTAGATCATTCATTTAGAGAAATGTAAAGTGACGCGATCTCGAAAGAGAATTGGAACAGTCATAACTTAGCTTGGCAAACATAGATTAAACCCTTGACACCTAAAGACACTTTAAATTAAATTTGGAATAGGTCAGGTATGAACTCAGGGAGAAATTATTTGTCTCAGATAATTCAGTGCAGAGAGGCTCGCTAATACTCAACACTGCATGTTTCTCCCGCCTTTTCTGCCACTCCTCTTGCAGGACTAGAGACGTATCCAACACAGACAGATCAAAGCTGACTCCACATGTATTTCCCAGAGCCAGGGTGTAACAGAGCACGCTACAGAGTCTGTCAAGCTGGCTAAACTTCTGCTAACTGAGATCCTGAGTGACACCTAGCTCTGTTAGCCCAGGAACACTGCTGAAGTCTGCCTGATGATTAAGCTACCTGACATATCACTGTCCAGCAGTGCTTTGTTTAGACATCAGCATTGCGAACAAATGTTGCTCTTTTCTGATGATAAACCTAACTGGGGTTTCTTGCTCAGATGTCTCTATAGCATATTTCATCAGCTGTTTTGTTTCTGAAATAAGAATACTTTAGGTTGCTCTATTACAAGTCCGTGGTATACATTTAGTTAAGATCAAAATGCAAAAAATTATCTTCAACTTTGATGAATTCAGACTGAAATATATGTACTCTGAAGAAAGTGGAAGTGAAGAGTGAAGCCCAAAGCTCCATTTTGTGTTTCAGAATGGAAGTGGAAGAGTGGCTGGCTGGCTGTCCCATCCACTGCCATCCTTCCCATCCTGGCCCACCCTGCCTCGCTCTTGCTCCGCGTGATGCCCTAAAGCAGTTCTGACCCAGCACGGCAGCTCTGTAGTCTGTGCTCTCTGGGCAGATATTCCAGACTTGCCTTTCACAGGAGCATAACGGTGTCATGGTTCCACATCCTGGATAGCATCTGGCCAGAGCCCTGCTCAAGCACATCATGGATATAATACCACCCCAAAAAGGAACTGGAAAGGGCATTCCTCAAACAGTGAAATTGTTTCACTGAGCTTAAGCACAACAGCAATGTGTCACTTGTTTGGGAAGGTTGCAAACTATTTCTTTCAGTGTGATTTTTCAGTTAATTCTCTGTTTTCAAATCCATGGCTTGGTCTTTGTTTTATTCCTGAAACCCTTTCATACTTTCACATCCTAGCAATCACAGGATCAAAAAAGGCATTCATTTCTTTTTTTTTTTTTGTCTCTCTCTAAGGGTTTGTAGTTGGTACACAAGTGCCTAAGAAAGCAAGTACTCCTTCAGAATTTGGTTTATTTATGATAGAAGATTACTAATTAGACCAGAACACTCTTGGAAACAATAAAACTTTTGTTACAGTAGCTACAATAAAACTTTTGTTACAGTAGCTCCATATGCCCTAGTCATTGTTTTCACCTACTTTATTAATTAAATAAGATACCTTTTTTATAGTACTGCCTTAGAAACCATGGAAGGGAAGTTAATTTTCTAAGATTAGAAAGTTTTTACTATAATAAATGAAATGTTTGCCCACATTGTTCTTGTGAATGACTGAATTTTACCTTCATAGTAAAACACGTTTTCCTCTGGGCAAGGGGAATTTATTGAACACCACTAGCTTTACTTCAAAAGCCCTGCTAACTCAAATAAACCTCAGTGTTAATTGTGTCTTGCTAAACCCAAACAACGTTAATGCAAAGTTACATTTCACTTATCAGCAAATCCTGTCATCTTACTCTTTCACCTTCAGCAGCTTCTGAATTATACCCTACAAAGGATGGCAGTCTTTGTGCAGGCATCCTATAGCAGAATGGAGAAGACTTTGTGTCCACAGGCAGAGCACCTATCACAAACACTTGTATTAATTATAAACCATAGGGAATCCAAACATTCTGTCCCATTAATCTGTCTGGGGGAGGGAGGGGGGAGATTCTGAAATATAGGATTAAAAAAAAGTTTATTTGAAAGGAATTACTTTTAATATTGTCATTTATGTCATTACATCAATTCAGGTACACAAAAAAAAGATAAAATTAGATAATGCCAAATAATTTTTTTTTCATAGAGGACTGTGATTATTTTTTGCTTGCTCTTAATCAGGATAAAAGTGGTTTGCATGCCTAGATGAATCAGATTTCTTCACTTTAATTTTCTAACTTTTTTTTTTTTCACTTTAACTTTTCTAACTTAAACTTAGTTGAGGAGAAAAGCCCTGGATATAAGCTATTAAAAACATTACCCAAAACATTATTATCCAGATGTTGGAAACCTATGTAAAGCCTATTGTAAAGCCTAGAATGTAAGAGGTAGAAATACCAGAGAATTGAATTTATGTGGCTTGACAGAACCAGAAGATATCCAGGAGCAGATCCAGCAAGACAAAGGCAGCAGTCTAGTTTTCCATGATGAAGAAGCATCAGGGTAACAAGCAACATGGAAACATAAAACAAAGCATTTTTCCCATGAAGAGGTACAGTGGTAGAGCCACAGTACCAGGAGACAGAGACTGCTGAGAAGTAAATGGGCATGTATATGCAGAGTGGAAGTTAGGTGCAAAAAGATCTGTTAAGACTATTACCTTCAAATCCTTGCACTGAACCGCCTACAGCTCCAGAAGGACTTTCTCTTCTGCTTTGGAGTCCACTGCATTTTTATTTATAGGAGGTTCTCAGTTGCCTGTAGTTAAACTACTTGATTAGATGCAGGGTAACACTGAAAACAAGGCATTAAAGGAAAGCAAATCCCAAGTTGGTGCCACAGCACTCATTTTTAAAGTATACACAATATAAAATACATAGAGGAAAGAATTGGGATTCTTCACTGACACCTCATATGTGCAGCTGATAACATGACCTATCATAGCCTCGTGAGGATCATATCGTCTCCTCAGTTATGTATAAATGTGGCATCAGTATCTTGTCATATTTTGTTTCATTTAATAACACTCCTGTTTAAGAAATTAAACAGGCAGATTTTAGAACTACTTAGAATTTTTATATTATTTTCAAGGGAGTATATGTAATTTTTTGAAAAAGTTTTTATCAAGAATAGTGGTTTTAAATTTCTGGTGTTCTCTCTACCTTCTTTTTTTCCCCATCAGAATTCCCCATTAATTTTGTCAAACAATCTGCTTAATCATTTTGGAAAGTGAAGTATTACCAAAAATGCTCAAAATTTATTTCCTCAGCAGATGAAAGAATTGCATAATATTTAAAGGCACAATAACAGGTGTCACTCACTGTCCTATTCCTCAGTGGTTAAAATATTTATAAATTACTTTTGAAAAAGAATACTAACTAATTAAAAAATCAATTAAATAAGCTACATCTGGACACAGAAGTGTATATATATAAGTATATAAATATAAAATACATATTTATATAATGAACTTTTATTTCTTCATTGTGTATTATTAAGGAAAATAATAGGAAAAATATATGTTGAATCCATCTGTCAAGACATGAAAACAATTATTTAACAGAGAAGTAAAGGAGAAAGTATCCTTAGATATCAAGGGAGTTTGAGAAAGAGAAAGCCAACACTTTCAAATTTCTGCTCAGGCAATATTCTGAGATAATGAGTTGTGGTATAAGAGCTACTTCTAATTGAGAGAAAGGATTTATTCCGATACAATAAAAAATACCTTCAAGTCTGGCTGGATCATGGAATAACACAGCAAAAAATAAAACTTTTATGGCTAACAATGTTGTTGTAACAAGCTCCTAGAGCAAGAATAAGCTAGAATTTGTAACACCAGGAGAGGTCTTACCCTTTGCTACCCCTGCTCTGAGCTGCTTTCTCCTACCACTGTGAATCTCTTCCTCTGAGTGCCACTGCCTGGTGTTTGCAAAGCTGCACGATGAACTGGAATAGCATAATAACACATATTGAGAAATAACCTCTTCAAAAGAGTTTTAACCTAAATCTGTTCCCAGGGTAGTACATGGCTGAGTGAATACCAGTGTCAGCACAAAGGAGATGTTATCAGTGAAATGCAGGGAGAGAGCAGAAAGACCTGCAGTCGAAGAAATTTATGCCCACTTAGGCTACAGAATTATGATGTCATTAATCACCAGCCCACTTGACAGGGATGGTAAAAGCCTTATTTGATTGTCACTGAAATCTACAAGAAATGTTTATATCTGTGCCCGTAACTACTTATCTAATAGTGTGTATTCTATAAATCTGATCAAGAATTAAGATTTTATCTGTGGATATGTCTATGACAAAGCTATAAAAAAACCCCCACAGTTTATGAAATGAGGATCACCTAAATCCCCACCACACCTTTGAAATTCTGATATTAATTATCTGTAGAACTTCATACACCAGACGGCTTGTAGTTTCAATGTAATTTCCTTAACATTAAACTTCTCATCTCTGTTCTACAGGTTTACTTTAATTCCAGGAACTATGCCAAGTTCAGCTGAGTGTAAGTGAATATAGTCCCACTAACTCACAGGTTTCACCACAGGTGATCGTGAACCTTGGCATTTCACTAAAGTGACAGCTTTCTCTTTTTAAAAAAAAATAAACAAACAAATAAGTAGATAAATAGTACAGCTTCTTTCAACATATAAAGATCAGTTTGAGCTAGGTAGAGAAATCAGTGTATTCACAGATGAAATTAGGAAACACTCTCTAGGAAAAGAGAGTTCATTTCAACTACTTGAAATCCATTCAAAACAGCTGTCCAGATGAAAGGATTGTACAACAAAGCTATTAAACATAGATTACAATTAATGCACTTTCAGTAGTGCCAAAATAAGCTGCAGATGTCTGGAAAAGTTAAAACTGTATAACTGAAAGTATCACTGCCGTTTTTCTGCTGTTTTCATACTGTTCTTAATTACCTCTGTTGGACTATATGCAGTTAGCATATGGTCATTTTAAATGCAAATATTAAGTATATGAAAAGGTGCAGTCACACACTGAATTTTGGATGTATCCCAGGAATGAAAGTGGCTTGATAATAAGAAAAAATCATATTTGTTGCCCAAGCATAAATTTGCCTTGGCCACCCAAATAAAAATACACATTTGGCACAATAATAAAAAACATGAATGGGGACTTATGAGAAGAATTTTTGTCACTGTCCCTAGAGGAGGAAAGGGAATGAAGAATTGACAAGTTTTAAACAATG
Organism: Rhipidura dahli; assembly: GCA_013399225.1. Lineage (NCBI taxonomy): Eukaryota > Metazoa > Chordata > Aves > Passeriformes > Rhipiduridae > Rhipidura > Rhipidura dahli. Next base: position 1,162,849 of record VXAC01005297.1, on the reverse strand, counting down.
ACTGGATTGATACAGCAAAAATACTAATGGTATGTGTCACTGAATACTTTTGAAAGCAAAAGGTAGTAGAAATTATCCAGAAAGTTTCTCTGGTCATGAATAATGCAAACTCACTTGGCTCAACCAACCATCTTACATTTCAACAGATCTGAAAGAAATGGGGAAAAAACAGAAAGAAAAAATGACAAAACTGTTTTCTGTGGAATTTGATGAACCAGAAAAAAAAACCAGTTTAACTAAATAATGGAAAGATGGGTGATAATAAACAGGATGGAGACCAGTAACCGAACACAATTTTTGTCACTGAAATATAGCTTAAAGAAGAAAATGAGATAAAGACTAAAAGCACTAAAGCTTAAGGAAAAACAAGGTATATGGTTTTGTGATTTTTGTGAGAGTTTTGTAGAGTCAAAAGGGACAATAAAATATATGTACTTCTAGCAAACTTACAGGAGGGTTCGTGTCAGACATCAAAACAAAGACATCAGACCATGAATCTCTATAAGAGCCTAACTCGTTGTTTATCTCAGGTTGCCTCAGCAGCGCTGGGGAAGAATTACCTGCCTGTATCTGAGCTCCCACTTCCAGCTGTGAGCTCTGAGCTTCCAGGCCCTAATGTTTGTGAGCATTCCCTGCCTGTACCCAAAGTTCATGCTGAAGTCTTTGGGGATGCACAAAGTCCCTCTCATATCAGGAGCTTTCAAGAGAAGAGGAACAGTCCTTTAACCATTTAAACGTCAACAATTTTGCACTGCTAGAATTATAGATAAAGAAGAATGTTAATGAATATATTTCATTCTACATTTCTTTGTTCTATTTTTTTTCCTACATCTTTATGTTTTTTTTTAAAAACATGCTTTTCTCACTGATTATTGTAATTATAATAATATACATTTAAATGTATATTTCTGTAAATATAGTGACCATCAACTGTAAACAGCTGAAAGGTTGATCTAGGTTTTAAAAAGCTTATGAGGTTTCTTAAGTTCTGACTTTCTTAATTTAGATTTTGATAAAAAAGTAATGTTGTACAGTGGAGCATTAGAACATCATAATTACATTTTCTGCTTGGCCTTCCACATGACGTAGCTCTCATACACACACGCATACTATAAATCAAAATAAGATTTTTATTTATTGCATTTCTGTTTAGCCTTTTATATGAAATATATTTAAAGCATATTTACAGCAGATAGAAAAGCATTCCTTGAATGTAGGAAGATTGTTTCAACCCAAATATTGTAAAACCAAACACATATTTTTTAAAAGACAAGTATTTGCATGCATGTATGCTCATACATGAACAACACATGTATAAAAAAATGCAGAGATTTATTTTAGACTTATGAGGCATTGATGTTTATAATAGCATTACTTCTATGTGCTTTCTGTGTTTTAAGGTATTAAGATTTATCCAAGTCATATTTTAACAGGTTTCTACCTACATAAACAACTATATTCTATCTATTATCAATAACTGAGGTTTCTGTTTCATGAATCCAAGACTTGAGAAAAACTTAAAATACAAAATTGTTATTGATATGTTGATGATATCTCAAGAATTAGTACAATTTTGGAGAGAAATAGAAGCATGAAATAGGATACATCCCATTATACAAACCTTCACAAGATATATGTACTCTGTTATAAGCAACTTGGGAACTGGGCATAGGTGGAGATGTAGCAGGATGCTGTGCCCTGGAATGTGGTCAAAAAACCCGGACAATGCCCTGTTTGCAAGGCTGTCAGTAGTGGATTGACAGGGGGCATCATGTGCTGGTTTTAGTGTTGAATTATACTAAAACCAGTCTGCTCACCAGCTCCAAATTAACACTCTGATAGGCAATGGGAGACATGTGGCTGGCACCTTATACTACGAAAGTGTACTTCATATGGTTATGAACTCTCCTATGGTTACGTTCTTTTGACATATTCTTGTGCGCAGTGTGTGGAGATTTGGGGAGGGGGCAGCCCCCAAGGACACCCCTGGAGGCTGAGTGAGAGAGATCTGCCTACTGCCATTGAAACTGTGGGGATAAAAGAAACTATGCAGCTCTATCTTTCAAGTGTTAGAGAATTTCTTTGTTCTGGCCAGGATGTTATTCTGGCTGGGATGTGTACTGGAAATCATTCCATCCAAACATGGCAGGATGTGCAGTAGAAATCATTCCATCACACATGGTTTTTTACCAGTTCTTTCACATATTTATACATTGAAAAAAACCAAAAAAACAAAAACCCATAGACATTCTTGTTCATAGGTTCTACATTACAGAATTCTTAGTATTTGATCTTCTATTGGTTATTGATCTCTTCACCTTCAATGAAGGCTAATTTGGTCCTCAATCTTTGGTTCTCTTATAAATATTTTCCCAGACTAGGCATCTCTGATTGGACTAGGGGGATAATGTCTGTTTATCTCCTCTGTATCTTCTGGCTACTCCCAACAAGTTAAAATTTCAGAGTCTAGGAGTCTTCTTTTTGTTGAATGAGGCCCATCAGGCCTCACCCAGCAAAACTCAAAGCCCCAGTGAACAGTCTTTTGAAGAGAAACCTCAGTCTCCCTTGGCACCTTGGCAAAGGCAAACAAACTCATGATTAAAATTACTTAAAAGCCAAAAAAATTTAAGTTATATCATTTCCAATAATATGAGCATTGGTATGGTGAGTTACATCAATCTCTGCTTAGTAATTGTTTCTTTTTGTTATCCCCTCTTTTAATATAATTGGTTTAATATAATTGCTTTGATATAGTGCACTATCCTATATTATACATTACTAGTAGTTTTAGCTTTTATACTGTGTAGTAAATAATTCTGATTATTATTTTTATCTAAACATTTGTCACAATAAACATTTCATGTTTATACCTGATTTCCCATCATTAATCTTGTGGGAAAAAGTTACTCAAACCACTGACAAAGTCTGGAGCTAAGAGTGGATCCAGCCACAACCTGACTCCTTCCCGAAAAGGAATTTAGAAAGCAAGGGGGTCTTTTCTGCACCTAGTGGCTCAGCAGCAGGGCTTCTCTAATAAACTTTGCCTAAATTTGTCTGAAGCTCCCACTCCCCTTGACAGGGGTTCAGGTTGTACTCTAACAATTCCAATTTTTCTGTGATTCTTATGTTTTCTGGTGGTTCTGGTTTGACCACCCACCAATACCTGCCAGGCCAGCTTAACTTCCTCATTCTTTGGCTGTCTTTGATGTAACAGCATAGTATATTGTAGACTAGGTCTACATATTTGCTGTGATCTGAAATAGTCTGGCACTAAGCTGTCTTGAATGATTTCCAGCTTTTTGCTATGCCTGTCAAAACTATAAAGTTCATCATGGCCAGCATGCATGGACAGTTCTACTGGTTTCAGTTGTTCTGAATTTATATTTTGATAACTACTTTTATTACTATATAATGAATACTATATGCTGTTCAATTGTACATCCTTATTTGCTAACAGAAGTAGAATTTAAAGTCATTGGGGGGTTCTCTTACCAGCCTGCCTTTAAAGGTTTTCCAGAAAGCACAATTTCAGAGGGACAAAGGAAGACACAGTTAATTTAGGAGGGGCTTGGGAGAGATGAGATAAAAGGCCTTGGAGAGCAGAAAGAGTAGGTGAAAGCTAAGGTTTCAGGTGAAGTAATACTGCTAGAGGCAAGAGTGACCAAGTGCCCGAATAAGCTTAGCTGTCTCCCAGACCTCTGTGGTGAAGACATCAGCTCTTACTGGATGTTACTGACTTATTCCTCACGAGGACTGAGATGAGCTGTAATCTCCTTCAGTCACCCATGACTGTCCTGATACTGTGACTGCTTAAGCAAGGTCTTCTGAATGAAAATGTAAAAGCAAACTAGAGGAATTCACCTTTCGGCATCCACTAGAGAAATCTCATCTTCTCTCCCATTACTCTTCAAGTCTTCTCAGGATGAGTCTCCTCTCAGTTCTTTCACAGTTCTAAAAGGCAGAGGTATTTAAAGTATTAACTGCCTTACCTAGAAACTGAATTAACTTGTATATTTGCGTACTTCAGATGAGAATTGAGTCCAAAATATTCAATGCTTGGAGCCAATTAAGGCTTTAATTATGAAAAAAAACAGGAAAGGAATAAGAGATCCACATATTATTGGTAGTTTCAAAGCTCAAAATTACATTTGCAGGGAGGTCTTTGTTCTACATGAAAGCAAAAGAACTATGCTGAAACATTTTTCTCACAGTAGGAGCCTTTTGTCAATTTGCTGAAGAAATTATGCTCAAAACTACACAAAGGCAAGTTTTCTTACTCTTCTACTTGTCTAAAAACCAGAACTAGACAGAATTAGATAAAACGGAAGGAAACTTTCACCTGAGAAAATCACTGACTTCCATTAAGGACTTCATCAATGCACATTATAGCAGTTTGAAAAAATTCTGTTAGCCAGGGGGACAAAGAGACTGCACACTAATTATTCCTTTTGATCTTCACTTGCAGGAAGACATCTGACAACTGTCAGAGATAAAGATTACAATTAGGCAGCTTTTTTAAATAATTAAGTACAGGAACTGAAGCTTTCCCTAGACTTGCCTTTTTTTGGTTTTTTTTTACTACCTCTGGCTGTATTATTGCCAAGCCGGCTGAGCAGTCACATCCAGCCATTTTCTCCCCTTGCCCACATACAATCAGATTGAAAGTCTGTGAATGAAACTGCAGTCTACCTCAGTAACTAAGGTGACTGAGTTTTCACCTCCATGCTAGGCAGTCATTTAGCAGAAATTAATAATCAGTTACCCTTTTAATGAGTCACTAAAAAAGTCACTTATTTTGTTACCACTTCTGAAAGCTACACAGCCTCTCTATGCAACCATTAAAACCTCTCTTAATGCTATTTACAACTGGAAATAAAAAAGTAAAACAACCACCAATAGCAAAACCTGAAGGGAAAAAATACAAATACTAAGATGACCTTGAAAAAGTGTTTTATTGCTCAGTTAGTCCCAGCAAATAGATCTTACCTGTATTTGATCTGCTTTGCATACAATCCACGTCTAATAAAACAGTTAGCTTTAATCTAGATAATGGAAACAAGCTAACAAGCACTAGAAGTTAAGTGATGCCTATTTCAAGAGCTGTCTTAATGACATAAAGAGAACTTACAGAGGAAAGTGTGGAGAGTGCTATAGCAGTGACTTGCTGTGCTGAAGAGCACCCCTAACTAACACTTTGCTTGTGTTCTCCAGATCTCCTACGTCAATAGAAATCAGGGATGATTGGATACCCTCAAACTTAATTATCAGCCAAAATTTTTGACTTATCTGGAATAGTACTCTTGCTTTAAAGATGCAGAGTAAAATAATGTATTATTTATGGAAATAGATACATCAGTATACCTTAAAATTTATTATTATTTAAATATTGATTACATAATAAATTCTTGTTATACATAAGTCTACTTAAATGAAATATAACCTCCAGATGCATCTATTTATCATAATATGAAAAAAACCCTCAGAAATTGTGAACCCTTTGCAGATTCCCTATTGTGTAAAAATAGGGAATTTAAGAAGACTTTAAATTCTGAATCAGTGAAATAGATGGTCAATATTGGGAATGTGAAGAGTCATCAACAGTATGCAGCAATTTGAACTAATTTGTTGAAAAGTGTCATTACATCTTCTTACTTTCCTGAACCAGTTTTATGCACCCTAAGCTCGCAAACCCATTATTCTAATAAAACTCATCTTCCACAAATTACTCTATCTAATCAAATCTAATCTAATCTGCTCTAATCGAATCTAATCTTTCCCACCAGTCTGATGAAAACTGGGCTTGATCCTATACAAAACTAATTGAAATAAGTGGAGATTATTTTCCTATTTCAAAAGTTTTCGATGATATTCCATAATCATAATCTCACTAATAATAGTGAGATGATTTTGTAATATAACGAACAAATAATTTAAAGGGCTTTAAAACTCAGGATTATGTTTACAGAACAATCCAGACATATCAAATAATTTTTTTCCAGATCAATATCTAGGAAAGCATGATAGTAAAATGGCAATAAGGAATATTAAGAAATTTCATTATAATTTTGTGTACCATTTATTCCTGTATTGGTTTTATGCTGGGTTTGGCTTTATTGTCTGGGAGAAGCAGTTATTTGGTTGGTTGTCTACATTTTGAGAAGGATTCCAAAATCCTGACTTTTATAAAGTTAGTTTAGCTGAAGTTATTTATAAACCATTCAATTGAGCAATACTTCTTTGAATTTTATTATTACAATAACAAAAGGTTTGGAAGCAAGAAGTTTTTTCCAAGTACAGAACTACTTTTCTTGCAGTCATAATGAACTCTGAATATGGTACATGTGCTCTTCTTCTGTACTGAGGAAAGAGACTTGTACATGTTTGAGAAATAAGATTAAAAATGTCTAGTTAATTCCATGCTAGCAGACCAAATTGCCTACTTCAAAGGGAGCACACTTTTTGCTTGCAAAGTTCAGTTCTATTTGGATACCTTGTCCATAGTGTAACAAAATTAAAATAATCGTTTTATAAGAAGGTGCCACATCTGATTTCTTTCATAAAGCTCAGTTTCTCATGAAACATCCAAAAGTAGTGCTGATGTTCTATTTCTCAAAAAATAATTTTTATTACACATTCTCAGTGCACAGGAACAAAAGATACTGATCTCCCCCTGCCTCAGTTTTCACTTCCCAAAACAGGGGAATAACAAGAATTAGAAGTAATCCTGTGCTGAGAATTAGGCATAATCACTTGAGAAAATACTGACACTGGCTGAAACCTTGCTAGAAAGCAGGTCAGCAAGCACACACCACTTTTCAAGCCTCTGCCATAGTCTGTAGCAAATTCATTAGTACAGAGATGAGCAAATCAGCTATATTTCAAGAACTAGGTTTTATAAATTTATTACATGAATTATATACAATGATGCCTTACCCAAATAAATGCTCACACCCTCTGATTTTTCTTTTGGGTTTTTTTCTTCTTCCAGTGATTCAGAATTTTCAGGGACCATGAAAAAATAACACGTATCTTTTACAAGTTATTTTCTTCCCAGAAGAACCCCTGAGGGAAAGGAATCATGCGAACTGTGGTGCTTTCCCCACTGTGCCCTGTGCATTCTCCCTGAAGGTCATATTTCAAAGTTAAAATTTTTTCACTCCAATGGTAGGTATTGTTCCTTAATATATGCAAAAGAATACCAAATGTATTATCACCACCACTATTCTCCTTCATGTTCTTGGGAGGTGGGAAGGAAAGAAAAGAAGCCAATCAGAGACTTCTGTGCTTGAGCAGGTCACAGGCTTTAGTTCAATAACTTGAATCACTTAATACCTTTAAAGAGCTTCCTTTTTTTTTTTTTTTTGTCTTGGGCTTTAAAGAGAAGGCATGCAGTCCCCTTGCAACTTGAAAAAAAAAAATTATTTTACAAGCTTAGCTTTATGAGTTTTATCATCCTTTGAAACAGCCAGATTCAGTGCCTCAGGGAAAAGAGAAAGTGATATCATTCCACAGTACAGGTAAAAGCTTTTTGATATTGTTTAGATGCCAGTGATTTTTTCCCCCAAGCGCACCTTTAATTGCTTACGATGGATTATTAATTGCTATTATAGACTGTTCAGCAACCCTAACAGCTTATTGATGAAATGTTACCTTCTTGAGGCTCTTGGTTTCATTTACCATGTTATGTCTATGGCTCATTCATTAAAATATCAATCTTAGTCCAATTTAATCAAATAATTTTTCCTGTTTCAAATTACACTCTTCCCTTATACAAACAAAACATTGTAGACCCATCACTTCATGGTTTTTAAAACACTTTGCAACATTTGTGCATTTGTTCCTACCCTGAACTTAAAATTCATTGATATACAACAGTATTTCTTTCAAGCTATATTTCTTTTGCTTTGTACCTTGTGCTAGGGAATGGCCAGTTTGTCCAACCCCCCCCCTCAAGACTGCCCACCTGCCGATGTACCTTAACAACTACATAAGCTTCAGCATGTGAAGAGTACTGTGTGTTCAGATGTACAAAGTACTACTGGCAGTAAAACTAGATCAGGTCAAAAAAGATGGTGTTCAGTTAAAGTGAAGGTAAGGCTGTCTAAGTAGTTGCTAAGCACAGCCACCATACAAAAAGATCATGCTAGAAATATTTCCACTCTCTTTGGCTCTCAGCCTTTAGCATGTTTTACTTGCACCCAGGGAGCATGACATTCAGCTTGAGCAATGCAAAGGACCAAAAAAGAACATGACAAGAAAAGCACAGAAAATAATCAAACCTGAAATATTTTAAGCAAAGTGAAGGTCTGTCACTATCCTGCAGAAAGCTAGGATGCACAGATCAGTAATGTGTAAAGAAAATTTATGACTGATTAGTATATTCACATCTCAGTGAACAACATGAGATGTCTATAATTTATATAAAATACATATTTTAAAATTATAAATATGAATAAAGAATGTGTCCAGTTAATGGACAGAGTAAAACTCCTTCAGATTTAAGATGAGATAAATTGAAGTTTGGAGGCTAAAAATTTATTCTTTTTGTTTATATATTAACAATGTTATTAATCTTGTTCAGCTCTGAGATAAGCTTCCTGGAGCACTGCAATCTGAGATGGATACCAACAAAAAAATTACTGATTTGTTAAAAGACTGGCATCAAAATTATCGTGCAAACTGTTGGGTTTTTCTCAAATTAAATCTGAATCTTTAGTAGTAAAGAGTATAGATAAAAAGGTAGGATTTAAGTTATAATGATGACTTCTAAATATCTGACACTTTGCAAAGGCACATTTGAACCTCCAAAATTGTTAAAGAGATATGATTGACAAGCCTAATGTAATGGGATGAACTGATTTCCATGAAAATAATATGCACTGTTACCAATCCCTCACTCACCACCAATCCAGTTCTTTTATGGATGTTTAATTTAAAAGAATAAGGCTTGAAGTCCCTTTAAAGTAACAAAAAATAAACAAGCATATCTTGGTATAGGCATGGTCAGGTAACAAAGGAAGTACTTGGCCAAAAACATTCAAATCAAAATAAACACTTGAAGAATAAAGGATATGTGGGACTATAATGTTAACAAATATATTGTGGGGCATTTTACCCTATCCATCCTTTCGTCTTAACCTCTTTCAATGCTTTCAACAACAAAAGGTAAAACACAATGAAGGATCCATGTTTTATGTGGAAAGTTGCCAAACTCCACAGAGATTAAAAAGAAACAACATATCTATAAAAGATATCTGTATTTTTTCTATAATGAATATTTTTGCATTTGAGAAGTATTCATTCCTCGTGTATTAAAAAGATAAGCATTTATAATCTGGTTACTAAAAAACAAAGGCAAGAACATCAGGGGCTTTCAAAATGATTGTACATGAATTTGATCAGCAGAATGTTATTAACACAGCAAGATGAAAAACAAACAGGATGGAAACTTGCAGCATTTGGAGACATAATTATATTCTATTTTTGAAGAACAGAAGCAAACAAATACTTCTTTAAGATTCTGGTCATGCTCAGCTCACAGGTATTAAGTTAGAAAATTTTTAATTCTCTGCAAATACACAGGATAAAGGATGTGTTAGAGGAATATAAAGTTACAGAGCTCACCATATTTCAATCATATATTTCATTTGGATTTGATACAGTTTTAGATATGGGCTTCTCACCAAACACAGGGAGCATTGTTAACTGTCTGACACCAAAAGCAAAAGATTTTTGATACTTTTGCATACATGTGTTTCAGTTAGTGCTGTTACCTCCTCTCACAAAAATATCTGCAGGAAAAATCATTGCTCCTTCAGGCATTCAATATTTCAAACCTTTCTCAGATTTCTCTGGTCTGAAAATTTATGCTGAGCATTTGCTGTTGCTAGGTGATATCCAAGCAGTGGTCAGTAATTGTGATTGAAGACATATGGCTTTCATGGCAAATTTCCATTTCATGATTGGTGTTCAAGAAAAATGAAAGGCATATTTTGGTAGAAGCAGTGCAAGATTTAGTCACTATCAACATATGACAAAGATACAGTGAATGTTCATGTTGTTATAATTCAGTATTGATCAGTTAAATCAAGCATAAAAAACAAGAAAGGGGTGCTGCTGAAACAGATGAGTGAAATATTACATTTCAGTAACTATTTTCCAATAACTCTCTTGACATATTTCTCAGTTTTATACATTACTAATGTTCTATCTGTATGACCTCATTGTTAGAAGGATAATGATGTTCTAAAGCTAGTCTATATAAACTTTGCACTCGTAAAAAGACAAATGCATTCTTGCAATCCTCCGCAAGCATGTGTATATATATATGTTCGCAATTAGGCTACATGGCTAGTTTTAGACTGAGACACCTATCAAAGGTAGAAAAAACATAATATGAAAATATGGTTTTGTTGGACCTTCCTGGCACTGTTTTTTCTTTTCTTTGCAGAAAATGAAATATGCTTCATTTCCTTCAACCTCCCCCTCTTCTTTAAAAAATCACTACCCTTTTCAAGGTTTCTTTTGGGCAGAATGCATCCTTGCCAAAAAGTGTTAAGATTGACCTGGAGTTAGGGCCACATCTAAGTACATGAAACCTTTTTCAGTTCTGCAGAAAACTACATTACAGGAAATAAACAGCATCAAGGTTTTGAGAAAATGAGAGACGCAAATAAATTGAAACCTTCAGTCCAGATTCGTCAATTGATTTGGAAGAGCATCTTTCTTGTATCCAATGATTGATTAGTAGATGGGAATTACTCAGTGATCAACTGAAACAAACCATTTCAGGAATGACACCCAATTAGAGAGAGTGCTTGAAATAGAATAAAAGTACAAGCTTTTGGTGTTTTGCTGGTGAACTCTAAAAGGAAGAGCAATAGTCTGTGGTCTACAATAAAAGGGAATAAGGTATAGTATGAGAAGAGGGAAGCCAGAAACACAGACACAAACCTCACTGACAAATTATAAGGCAGGTGATAAGAAGAACCAAATCTGGTCAAGTCAAACTAATTGATGAAGGTACAGAGAAATCACTATTATTTCTCTATTACCATATCTAGGACATTGCCAAATGGGATACTAAGGAAAAGAGAAAAGGCGTAAGCAAAATATATGGTGACACAAACCTGATAGACAAGTGTAAATGAGACAATGTTCCAAAACAAATGTGGTCAAGTCACACTAATTGATGGGCTACCAAGGAACTGCGGGAAAATGAGGAGCTTGCTGCTGATAAGCATGCAAACCTGAGGGTCCAGGATCTTGCCAGGGGTCCTGGAGCTATGCAAACTGATGATGGAATGTGCACTGGAAGATGAACAGGGAGGAAGAAAGTTGGAATAGACACACAGGTGTGAAGGAGGTTAGTCACTTGTAAAACAGAGCTGAACAATGTTCTTGTCTCACTGAGCCCTGCATCTCCTCACCACAGTCCGTCCTGTCTTCATTCTTGACTATCTCTGTGTAATGCCCTATGCTCTGTGTGTGTGTGTGAGTGCTGCAGGCACCAGGTGTCAGCTACTGGCAGGACCAGTGTGAATGGATCTGGGATGAGCAGCTGGAGTCAGGTCAGAGGTGTAGGCTGTGATCTGGTCTGGGGTGGGCTGGACAGAAGGGGCCATGTCAGTACTCTGGGATCCACTGATGTGCACGTTTGTGTGAATCAAGAGTGTGTTGAGTGTGTGCTGTCAGTACTGAGATTCAGCCTCTACCAGAGGAGGGCAGCCGTCTGTATGCGCAAGTGATCATGTCAGTCCTGAGGTAGGTGATGTTGAAGGCAGCTCCTTGTCTGTGGCAGCCTGTGTCTCCATCCTGTGTGTGTCTGTGTGCTTGTTTTTTAGGATAAAGCACAGAATAAGTTTCATGTTATTTTCTCTGTTCACTGATTTCTTTTTATGGCTAATTTAGTGTTAGGTTATCTGACACCTCAAATATAATTGAGAAACAATAAAGAAAACAATTAATAAATTTCTCAAATTATCAGAGCTCTCTCAGTCATCTCGCTGGAATAGGCCATCACTGCTCACATAAATGTTAACTTAAATCAGAGAGAGAACTGACAAAATCATTAAATACTTCCACCATATTGAATATCCAGCTTGATTTCCCCAGGCTTAAAAAGACAGAAACTTAGGGCTAACTGATTAGTCATTGGTAAGATGGACAGAAAGGTTAGCAATTATTCAATTCACAATTTAGTAATAGTTTATTTGTCTTCTCATTTCCATTCTCATTTTCCATTTCCAATTCGGATGTAAAATGTGCTTTAATTTATGCTACCAACAAACAGCATCCCATTGAAAAGGAGTGTGAAATATACTCCCTGCCGGAAGTTATAACAGCCTGTTGGAAAACACACAGGTCTAGTTGCAGTTTCACAAAACTTGACCTAAACTGCCCACCATACTGTCACATTAGGAACCCAGGTAATCCTCTTAGGGCTGTAAATGTTTTATGTTGATGATATTCTTCAGAGCAAGACATAGCTCAGATGCCTTACCTTACAATCTACAGAAATTAACTGAAAATACAAATATCAATTACAATACTTCTTCCTAGTTTGAAACTTGGCAGTTCAATCATTGGAATGCAAAGTTAGAATATCTTTTTTTTTTTTTTAACATGAAACTTGAAAAGGGGGAAGGGTGTAACAAAGGACATTTTTTTCACTAAACTTAAAAAGGCAAGTAAAAAGTGAAACTAGTTAGCTTTGTGTTCTTTCATTCACAAAAAAAAGAAAAACAAAACAAAACAAAAAAAAAAACATTGGAAAACAAATGCCAAAACTGAATAAAAACTGTATTTTAACTAATAAATCCAATTTCTATCATCTAATGAGAAACTGTGGATACGAAAGAATGAGAAAAAAAGATTTTTCCTGTGTAACAGAGAATTGATAGTGATCTGCAAACATAATATATAGCTCCAGAAACATTTCTACTGTGCTCCACAACTACTGATGACATCTCTTGACTTCTTATTCTGTAAATATAAAACTCAGAGAAAACCCAGCCACTGGACAACATATAAACATAAAATCAAACAATCATAGAAATCTCACGTTTGGAAGACCCACTAGGATCACTGAGTCCAACTTCTTGCCCTGCACAAGACACCCCAGCATGAACACTGGAAGTTCATAAAGGAAATAATGCAGTACAATACGACCACAATATTCCAAAAAATGATGTAAAACATATATATCGATATTCAAGATTTATTGTTTCTCTTCTAAGCATACATGTGGAAAAAGAAAACCAAAATCAGAGTGTGATACAGATTCCTGCTTTTAAATTAAGATATTGGTTGAATGATACTGCTTATATAACCACATCAGATGTTTTGTGAAAGGAAAACTAGTACACAGAAAAATTACACTGCATGGAAAATGGAACTACAAAGAAAAAGAAATAACAACATAGGTGAATGTCCCATTTACATAATCTGCACCAGAGAATTTATATTAAAATAAATTTTAAACTATGAGGAAAAAATAATATTTATTCTTATTGTCATTTAACATGTGAGAAGTAGGATGTAGTAGGTTGACCCTGGCTGGATGCCAGGCATCCACCAAAGCTGCTCTATCACTTCCCTCCACAGCTGGACAGGGGAGAGAAAATACAACTGAAGTTCATGAGTTAAGGACCAGCAGAGATCTCTCACTGAATAGCATCGCTGGCAAAACAGATTTAACTTGGGTATGTTAACTGAATTTCATCAATAACAGAATCAAAGCAAGATAATGAGAAGTAAAATAAGACCTTAAAAACACGTTCCCCATGACCCTACCCTCTTCCCAAGCTCTGCCTCCTACTCCAGCAGCGCAGGGAAACAGGGAATGGGGGTTATGCTCAGTTCATCACACATTTTTTCTCCTGCTGCTCAGGGGAAGGAGTCCTTGCCCTGCTCCAACATGGAGTTCCTGCCACAAGTGAAGTTCTCGGTGAACTTCCCTAACATGAGTCCATCTCACAGACAGCAGTCCTCCACAAACTCCAGTTCACTTTTCCATGGTGCAGTCCTTCAAGGACAGGCTGTTCCAACATGGGTCCCCCAGGGGGTCACAAGTCCTACCAGCAAACCTGCTCCACCATGGGCTCCTCTCTTTCTGGGTCTGCTGTCCCTGCCAGGAGCCTGCTCCAGGACAGGTCTCCCATGGGTCTCCCACAGCCTCATCTCAGGCATCCACCTGCTCCAGTGGGTCTCCTCTATGGGCTGAAGGTGGATCTCAGCATTCCCATGGTCCCCCATGTGCTGCAGGGGCACAGCTGCCTCACCATGGGCTTCAGGGGAATCTCAGCTCCAGTGCCTGGAGCACCTCCTGCCCCTCCTTCTCCACTGTCCTGGGTGTCTGCAGAGTTGCTCTGCTCACATATTCTCACCCCGCTCTTCTCTGGCTGCAATTACATCTGCACAATAACTTTCTTAAATGTGTTCTCACTGAGGTGCTACAACCATTTCTGATTGACCCAGCCTTGGCCAGCAGCACACTCATCTTGGAGCTGTCTTGCATTGGCTCTGCTGGACATGGAAGAAGCTTCTGGCAGCTGCTCACATAAGCCACGCCTGTTGCTCCCACTATGACAGCCTGGCCATATAAAGCAAATACACAGGGGAACAACAATATAGTAACAGTAGAAGGACGGGTAGAGAAGCCAGTAATAAGTCATTCAATATCTGTTTTTCATGCATCAAAACACAGGCAACTAGAATCACACAAGACACAATTAATGAATGTTAGACAATATTAAGAAAGAAATGGAAAATACCACTATCCCACTGACTCATTTCAAAGTACATTCACCTTCAATGTTCTCTTTTATGCAGGCATGCAAAAACTACTTCATATTCATATGAGATTCAGATATTGCAAAACCTGAACAAAGACGCACTTTGAATACTCAAATTATCTGATGTATAAACTATGCTGGCAGCTATGAAAAAACAAATGAGATCCATACCCTCATGGAGAGCTGCCTGAGAGGCAGAAGGTCAACCTGGCACTGAAAGTGATACCAGGGGCCTATATTTGTACTAAATTTTGTCTATCATGTTTCATGGCTGGAACAGTAGGCAAGGGATGATTTTTCAGAGCTTCTCAGTGATAAGATATGGGCATTAGGAGGCAGAAGATTTAAAGACAGATAGCAGCCAATACATTGGCACACATGCTGTGCCCATGCTTATGCAGGTAGCTCATAGGGGTGCTGACTGGGATGCCTCAAGTACACCTCAGCTGTCCTCCTCTCTCTTCCACTGGATCCTCACTCTTAAAATGTGAGTGGCATCATTAGGGAGCAGTGGCACAGCTACTGCTGATTATAGGTAAGAAGACTGAAGGGTACTTCTCAAGGAAAAGCAGGAAAGAAAAGTGAGCCTTGAATATTGATTATGTGAACTTTTCATTTCCTACTGGGTAGAGAAATCCAAGTGAAAATGTGCAGGATTGACAACCTTTTATAAATTAACAGAAAAGTATAGAACAATGAGGTTCAACTCTTTCTGTCAAGCAGAAATAAAAAGAATGGACTTCCATAATCTTAGTGTATTAATACATGAATGAAAAGGCAATGCAAGTGCTCAGGGAAGAGCTGTCTAATTCCCAAAGTCACCAGATGATTTAGTGAAGTTCACTTTAGTGAAGTTCACTTTAGTGAAGTTTTATTTTTCAAATGTAGCTAAGGACCCCAGTTGGACAAATTGATGGGGAATTCATTTTTAAGTCACTTTTCCATTATCTTCAAAATGGGACCAAAAATATTTTGGAAACATCTGGCGACTTAAGAATGTAGAAATTAAAATACTGATCCTGTCAAAAATACTGCCACCTAAACAACACTACATCCTTAACAGGGAAGGAAAGATAATTAATTTTTTCAAATATGTATAATTACAATATATTTCCTGGAAGCCTTAAGGGGAGCAGCAGTCCTGATGATGCTATTCTCTTCATCTGCATCTAGCCCTTTTTAAACTATGCGGAAAATGATTTTGCTGGTGGACATTTTAAAGATGAAAAGAGTGGACATCATCTATAATTTTCACCATATGGGAAAGTTCACGGTCTCCAGCAGTAAAACAATTCAGATGAACTGCAATAATAACCTCACAAATCAATACATCTTTTAGACAGAGTATTTTGCAACATTGACCTATACCATCTGATGCACTGAATATATTTTTCTTTCCTGTTACAAATGAATCATTCAAGAATCCCATTAAGGTTGTTACTGTACAGAAAGTAACTATGGCACTAAGTTATTAGTCATCAGAATCTAAACAAATGTGATGAATTTCAACATAGATTTTGGCTTTGGTATGATTTCACCTTGTAAAGAATCCCTGAATGCAATATGTACTTGATTGATGGAATCTGTTTGTTCTGTTCTAATGAAACAAGACTGCTCTGTCCTTACAGTAAAAAACAGTTGACAAGCAACACAGTGATATTGTAATATTGCTGCCAAGAAAGTCATAATAGGCACGTGTATCTGAAAGGCCACTACAGTCCCTGAGATTACCTTGGCTGCAGCACGGTGCTAAAAGCACCAAGGTTGTGATTTTGATCCTCGTATGGGCTATTCACTTAAGACTTGGATTCCATGTGGGTGCCTTCCAACTCAGAATGTCCGGTGATCCTGTAAAAATTTAGCACCATGACACATGTTGCACACACATAGAGGAGAAATACTGCCCTCAAATTCTTGTCTTTTGACTTTTTTTGTCTTTTTGTTTTCCAGAATTTCTATATTATAATCTTTCATTCCCATTTAAAGTATATTCAGACAGAAATCAAGGTGTTGACAAATCCAACCTTCTGAAATGCTTCAACTTGTTTCGGTGGAGAATGATTTTTCAGATAGTGTCTGATTCCAGTTGGTTGTGTATTACTATCAAACAAGTACCACACAGAATGAAACACATATGGACCTGAATTTTCCCTTGTATTATTCAGGATGCTTTTCATGGGGACATATTTCGTTAAAGATCTTATTGACTCTTGTATTATGAAGTATTACAAGTTCAGCCTCTAACAGATCACCCCGTCTTTGAAGCAAAGTTCTAAGCACAGGCTTGTTGAATGATACATTTAAGACTAAAGACTGAGATGCCAGTGACCCAGAGAGCATGTTTAGCAGGTGAGTCAGAAGCCCTGTGGTGTCTCTTCACACACACACAAAAGAAAGTAATTTAAAACCTCCTCAGGGAAAGAGATCTTGGAAACTGCACCATTTCTTCCCCTAAACCACGAACATAACCTGAACTATTTGGAGGACTTTCATCCTGATGAAATATCACTTATGCATTTTACATTATATTGCTGTTAAAAATAATGTCAGAAACTCAGGACTTCAGTTAAACTCCCACCTTCAGGTGAAAACTGAAATGCATAACCCCCATTATTACACATACTTTTTCTTCTTTTTTTTTTTTAATCTCCATATCACTTCTAGTCTACCTGAGCAGAACCTGAATAAGAAGGGTGCAGGAAGTCTCTGTTCCCAAAGGATGCTAGAATTGGTGGGAAAAATACACAGTCATGGTGGAAGGTCTAACATATGCTTCTGACAAGAATCTTCTATTAACTACAGTTAGAGTTACTCAGGTAATTTTTATGGGTCACCAGTATTTAGAGTGAAATGCTTATCTTATCCCATGGAATTTTTAAAAACATATGGCACATTTGTGAACTAGAATTTGTAACCCATATATTCATCTGTTGAATTTAGCCTCTCTTTGTGTTCTTCCAAAACCACTGTACACATAGCATGTGCAACCCTCCAATTATTTTATATTTAAAGTTGCTTAATAAGGTGCAGGGTTTTTTCCTTTGCTTTGTTATGAGAATTTCTGAACAATGCAGGTGAAAGTTTGCCATATGACATTACTTCTGTTCCCTAAAGGAGCTCCCTAACAGAATTCAAGTGTTTTACCTGAATATTATTTCTCAGTATGACAGACAGAACATCAGTACTCCATCAAATTAATCATGATACACTAGACAGGGGATAAGATTATAGATAACACAAGTTATTTTCAATTAGAGTACACATCATGAATGATTTACTTGCATAGCTCTATATCTGAATGAAATTTTATACTTTGATAATTAAACAGTGTTGTCCTTGTGGTATTTTAACACTAGCATGAAGTATATATTATACTTTCTCTCCAAAGCTAGCAAGGTATATAGTAGCATAGTTATTTGAATTCATTAGCACAGAGGTACAAATTGATTTTACCAGCCTAGGAAGATTTAATTAATTTAAAAACCTTGTCAAGAAATAAAATTTGTCAGGAAATTGCATCACTGTGACACAAATAATTTGGTTTGAAATTAGTAATAAAATATTGAGCATCTATTAAATCACAATTATATAGTTTAACAAGAAGATTTTGCATTCACTCTTTTAAAGTTTGGGATCAATTCTCATTTATACCAAACTCTGGTTTGAATAAGAGGAAACCTAAAAAAATAACACTTTTTGCAATTTACATAAAAAGACAGCTGAATTAATAGTGGTAGACTGACACATTACTTCAGCATAATATAGGTGCATTAGCTTAAATGAAAAGCACAGCCTTTATTTTCCTTAATAGAACTAAAATATCAAGGAAGAAAACATCAAAATTCAAATCCACCTGAATGCCACATTTGACACTTAATGAATTACAAAGCTTGAGAAAGTTAATGTGTGGAGACACTGAACTTAATGGTGTGCTTCAGCAGCAGCACAGTTTTCAGCACAGGGAGATACTTTTCTATTGTTTGAGACTTATTGTACATATAAGGAATTTTCATCAAATTGGCAACATAGCACAAATTAAACATATTCCTGTATTTATTGTATTTCCCTGTTCTCCATCTATTGCAGCTATCACAGCATCTCAGATATGTACAACTAGAACAAGTTTCCAGAATGACAAAATCCATGGTCCATCAAAGAATTATAAATAAGTATTTATGGGAGATATTTGAAAATTACACTTGATTTTCAAATATTGATCAGATATTTCAAAAATACCCATTGAGTTTCTGTAACACTGCCACTGTTTCTGACTGACCCCTCCTCTAAGCAAGATTTTTATGTATACTCAAGTGTAGCTTTTCCTAAAAACAAACAAACAAACAAAAAAACAAACAAACACCTAAACTGAAGAGGAAAATGTGTGAAAATGTCTGCAGTCAGTTGGAGACAAAAAGATAAGACAGTAGGAACTGCTAATTCTAGTGATAATTTTCTCATTCTATGAGACCTCGCAGAAACCTTCATTACACTGATTTCCTAAAAAACAAAATTAATGTTTGACATTTTGATACATTTTAGAAGGTTGAGAAAGATGCTTGCTTTTTATCTTCTCTTAATCTGGAATAGGCCTGGACAAATGCAGAATAAAATTAATCAACAGAACTTTCCAGCTTAGCAACTTCTATGAGAAAATATTGGTCACATAGCCTTACAGACAAACAAACAATAATAAATTTAAAATCTTTCAGTTACTTTCAGCTAAGAAAGTGGTAGACAAAGCAAATAATTACTCAGGAGATTATACACTTTATAAAGTACTATACCTATAAACTTTTACACAGATACAATATTAAATTATTACAGGAGAACAGAATTCTAGTTACCACATTAGAAAAAAAAATAAATCAACCCTAGGAACGTAAGAGCATGATTAAAAACAAAATGAGGCTACCCTGTGAAAGCAGTACTGCACTAGTTCATCTTCCTGTGTATACAGTGGTTTAACAAATGCCTCCATTCATACTTCCACTTCTTAAAAGGATCACCATAACTACAGTGTGTTTGGTGGTGCAGTGCAATCCTTCCAACTCAAAATCACTCTGCAAAACAATCTCTTCCTACTGGCATTATATCATTTATTGCATCAGCCAGAGAGGACAGACCTGTTTCATTAATTTTCAGCATTGCAGGTTCAAAAGTTCATTTCAAATTTTGATGGAATTTTCATGTCTGCTCATCGGAGACTGAGAGTTCTAGAGAGGACGGGAAAGGTATAATTGAAATAAGTGTTATTTTTGGTAGAGAGATAGGTACTTTTTCATGTTGTTTTTTTTTTTTACTCTGTAATCCAAAAGATATCTCTCTAGCTAGAAAAAGATTTAAAGTTTCTTTTAAATATAATCTGCTTAGAAAGCAAAGTGCAAACAAAAAAGCTTCAGACTAAGGGGAAAGAATCCTTTTCTACAACCTGAAAATACAGTGCAAGTGATTTACAAAATCTTTTTTTTTTCCCTTCTTAATCCTAGATTTAATACAGAACAAATTACCTTTTAGATAGTTACTGATTTGACTTTTCCATAAAGAACAAAGGCTGAACTGCACAGGAGAGCTGATGCACAGGCTGTCTCCATCTGCTGATTGAACAAAGTGTGATTTATTTCAGATCCAGTAATGAGGGATTAGGAGGGGATGAGGCAGAGAATTTTCTGCTTCAGCATATCATAAGGCTTCTATATGCACAGGCATAACAAAGAATGGAACAGAGGGGAGAGAAACACAGAAGAGCTCCAAACAGCAAACTGCAAACGCTGTCAGTGTGGCATTCTTCCAAATTATTTAAGTATTTGGTGATGCATGTACACACAGATCTGTAAGGAAAAAAAAAAAACAAAACAATACACTGGCCAGGGATATTTACCTTTAAGTAAATTATTTGTGTACTATAGAAAAATATAGGAAAACTATTAATTTACTACTGTCATGCAAAACTGTTCATTCATGCTCTCACCCTGATGGTGTCCTACTGTCCTGGAGGCACTTGTTATAGGTGCAAAAAGACTGGCCACCATGGGGTGCAGCTGATACTTATTCTTTCATTATAGCAGCTGCTCATTTATTTTTCTCTCTCCCTTTGAACTCCTATACCCCAAACCCACTGAAGATTTCTGTTGCTTCACCTATGCTAAAAGCTAAGGGCATCCTTTGAGTGGGTGGAAATTCCTGTCATGTGGACAGGAATGATTAACCCAGAAAAATTAAGTTGTCAAATGTGTAGTAAAAATGCATCCAGTAACTTTCACTGTATTGCCATGCTTGGATTCAGTCACACTGGTAGTATGACAGGGACTTTAGAGGACCAGAGGTCAGCAGGAAGAAAACAGACTTGCGCAATCCCCTTGTTTTCAGAAGTTCTAAATCCTTTTCAAACTTGAGAGGGAAAAAAAAGGTTGGAGTAAAGAGAAAAAAGCCTGGTAAGTTGTGCGCCATTTTCCTTAAAATCTGTGCTCAGAGGATTTCTTGCAAAGACCTTTCTTCAATTTTCTGTTCTCTGTGGAGGTACTTTTCTTCTAAACACAGACAAGCCATGCAACTTCTTTAAGCATCACCTGCCACTCATGACAGGCACAACATCTTTTGCTGCTCATTCAGATTCGTGAATATTTTCTAATTTGTTTCCTCCTTGCTGCTCTGCTGTCAAAATATTCTAACATCTCTTTAACTGCTGTTTAATGACTAACAACAGCTTCACATGTTTTAAAGAACAGAAGAAGACTATTTATTTTGTTACTTCCTCAAAGACTAGCACAGTGAATAATCATGACTAAAGGTAATGAACATTATCAGAAACAGTGGGCTGCATTTCTCCAGTCGCTCCCAACGCCCGGTAATCTCATAAAATAATCTGTAATTTTAGTGCAAAATTAGCATCAGTAATCTGTTGTATCATTTAAAAGACAAATACATACTCTTGCTATGAAAAGTCACACCAAAAGAGTAAGTCTATTGACATAGTCTCCAATCTATTTCAAAGAAAATAGTAATTCATCACAAGAGTCCTGGCAATTTCACATTCACTTTAACTGCTCCTAATGCCTTTTTAATTTTGATTCTCTCAAAATGCAATCATAGAATGTCATAACTGAATTTTTCTAGCAGGATTAAATCAACAACCCCATCCTTGTGTGGAAAAAAATGAAACTATTTAAGAATGGGAGAAAAATGTCTTTGTCTCACACATCAAAAATAACAGCAGCATACAGCACCCTTTTTGTAGCATTGTCTCCAAGCAGACACCTTTCCTCAGCTGCAATTTTCCAATTATGAGTCCTAGTCTGTACTCCTCCAGCACTAGAAATTACTTTGCATTTCAATTAGGAGCCTGAAAAAAAACTGTTAAGAATTGACTTTCTCTTTAAGGAAGGTGGCAAAAATCATAGCCTATGAGCTAGGGAGACATCATGCAACACTGCAATACCTCTAATGTAAAATTACACTATCAAAGTAAATTGGAGATGTTGAGTAAGATTACCACTTTGTCCTTTTAATAACTTTTAATAACCGAACACATTAATAGTATCGCAGTTCATATTGAATCCACTAAAAAAAAAGGAAAATCACATTACAGAATGCCTGAAGAAATTTCACATATGTTGCATGCTGTAAGAAATGTCACCTCATGTAATTGCTATGCAATTATAGATAACTATTTCTGATGTTCTCTCCACACTTCATTTGCAGTGCCACTGAAGAAATCAGGAAATGTTAAATTAAATAAACCTTCTGAAAATCAGGGAGCAGTCACAGTAGGCATCTCAGGCATAATCTTGGGATGGTAAAACTGGGTTTATCAGTGCCAACAGAAATTGAAAAAATATTATCCTGTTGAGTCATGATCTTTAGAGACACTGTTGCAACACCAGGACACTTAATTCTTTGTGAGACAATCCATTATCTGTTGTCCCATTGCTATAGGCCTTAATAAAATGTCACCCTCACCTTTCTTGTAACACCTTGAATCTAGGTGATACAACAGGGGTTCATGAGCATTTCATTATTGAATACTATGGTTCACACAATATTACTCATGCTGTACATGCACACATTTTTGTGGCTGTAAGAATTTTGACATGAAGCAATATTCCTCACAGTACTTAAGTTAATAAATCACTGGTTTCTTTTCCTTCTGTTGTGATCCGGTTTAAACCAGAAGAGCAAGGAACACTAGGGTTCTGTGTATAAACCAGAAAGAACACAGAAGGTTCATAATATACCCAAAACCAAGATGTTGGTGCCAAAAAATTGCTATTTTTTACTTAATAGTAAAAGAAGCAAGGGGAAAGAAAGAAGGACAGAAAGAACAAAAGATAGAAGGGAGTGTGAGTGGGGATGGGGGTACAGGAAGAGGTGACAGGGGTTGGGTAGAAGCAAATTACCCATCTGATGGTCCCAACGATGTCTCGTTGTTCCCCTCCATCTGCTCTTCTGGTGGTGAGGGTCCCCCACCACTGCACCATGCTGCCACATGCCAAAGAGAACAGAATCCAGTGGATTAATCTACTCTTTGGGCCAGGTGGGAACACCCACATGCTTCCTTTGAAGGGGCCAGTTTGACCCCGTCCCTTGCAACACTGAGGGTCTGTTGCATCATGTCTGATGCAGGGTCTGGGACGCTTTTGGAGGGGCCTTTGATGGGCCATGTGGCCCCTCTGCTGTGGATGAGCTTTTTCCCCAGGTGAAGGGCCCCTCAGCTGGGCTCCTCTGCACAGTGGAGGAAGGGCAGTCACTGCACCTCTGACCAGAGGCTTTTCCAACACACACCCAAAGCCTCTCTACCCCCACACTTTGGTGCAAGGGTCTGTGTGAGCCTGGCAGCTGATACCCCTGGGGCTGTGACTTCTACTCCTGAGGGACTGAGCTTGTGCTTTATGAATGTCCCCAGCCCTGAGCTGTTACTTATCTTCATCAGTGAGCAGTGTAAGGCCAAAGTCTGGGCCCCATTCAGGGTGTGATGGTCTTCTCTGCAGCTTTTGTAAAACA
The DNA here is from genome assembly GCA_013399225.1 of Rhipidura dahli. NCBI lineage: Eukaryota > Metazoa > Chordata > Aves > Passeriformes > Rhipiduridae > Rhipidura > Rhipidura dahli. The sequence continues at coordinate 1,139,057 of VXAC01005297.1, read as the reverse complement.
GTTTTGAAAGTCCTTCATGAAAATATTTAAATTATAATATTTCAGTCTTTGACACTTTCTTTAAAAAATAACTGACCTAGCAAATCTCCTTCATCCCAAAGAGGATTTTGTAAAATAAAAATTCTTGTTCACTGTTTGAATGCAACCTTACTCATTCAATGAAACCCAAATTTAAAAACAACAAAACAGAAAAGCCCTGAAAAATTGGACTATAAACTAGTTATTTGACTGTCTTGTAAGGAGTGTTCCCATGTTCCTCTTTGCCTCATAAGAAGATTTGAGTGCACCAGAGGTCCTTTCCAGCCAGTAATCCCATGACTAAGCCTTCTCCACCTAACACTTTCACGTCTCACTGAAAACACAGGCATTCAGAAGGCATAAAGCATATTCACATCGGAGAGCTGATGACACAGATAAACACAGTTCTTCATAAATTTCCCTGTTTTCTTAAAACTAAGTCCATTCAGATGGGGAATGACGAACGCTATTGTCAGCTCCAGTTTCTTCAAGCAGTTGACTCCTTACAACACAAACACACAACACACTCCCAACACCAAGAGAGTAAATCAGAGAACTGGGATTACCACTTTCATACCCATGTAAATATCCACATGTAGCATAAAAGGGAAGGCACGTAAAAGTAGGCAACACTTAAAGAGCAAAAAAAAGTACCGCAGAGATAATTCTATATTTGTGACTGATAACAATATATATTACTAATTTCATCATTATTAGAACAAATTAATTTCTCTTTATTTAGCATACAGATGCAGGGAAATAAGGGTCATCCTTTTCCTTTTGGTTTATTTTTAATTTATTATTTCTTGATATATATGCTCATCTATGTAAAAAGGTCCTTCCCAAATCATTTTAGGCCTATGGCATTTTGTTCTCAGAACCTCCTGTGTCTACTTTTTTGTCTGAAAGCTGTTTAATGGTCTTCTGCTTTCTTTGTTTTCTCGCTTGCTTGAAATAATAGGATTTTTCCCTACCATTCAATATATTGAACCAAAACAAACAAGCTAAGGAAGCTCTCAGAAACTGGTATACAGGTTAATACTAATGTTATTCATGACACTTCATGCACAACTATTCAGTTACTGCCAGAGATGTCATAAGAGCTGTCAAATGTTATTTGGCAACTATTAGTTGACTCAGTGGTTACTCACCAAAATACAGTACTCAGACTATGAAATAACCAATAAAAATCACTAAAATAAGCTTATTAACTTGTAAGTTTTATGAGCTTCTTTGGGGCTTAAAACCAGTTTTATGAGATTGATTGATGCTACTGAAAATTTTCTTGAACCAGTATTTGATAAAAATAATGTATATAAGGCAATAAATGTCTAGACTGCTTGGAAATTAGCAGCTTTTTTATAAAAATATTCCTCCAGATACCACAGAAAATATGTTGTTCAGCACCACTGAAAGAGTTAATAGAAAACAAATTGACACCCAGAAGTCACTCAAGGCATAAAGCAACTATATTTGAGAACAAATTATAAACTGTAATAGCTCAACTATAAAAGGGTGTATTTCTTTATTCTGTAAAAAATCCTTTAAATACCACTTCAACAAACCAACTTGAAGAACCACAGTATGCAGACAGTAAAAGTTAATGCTGAACACTAAAATGAACACTCTATATTGCTCCCACTATGTCCTTGGATATATTGAGGGAATTTGTGATCTCTAATGTGATCTAAAACTTCCCTAGATGTCTTTTATTCAAAACTAAAACTTAAAGGTGGAAAAGCCATGAAAATCGCAGATGCCATGCTACTGGTGTCACAACAAAGTACAGCACAGGATCTTCTCATAAGTACAAATAAATCCCTTGAGCATCTTCACAGGCTGTTGCATTTGTAGCTGAGTATTTCCAGTTTGGTTTGTGTCTCCCATGTGAATAGGCAGTGAAAAAGCAGCATCAGTTCAGTTAATAAAAAATGTTCAAACTTAAATTGGCTACAGTACTACAAAATAAGACAAAAATAGTTTAGCTTTTGCTTGAAAATTGCTAAGTGTTCTATGATGTATCTCACAAACGGTGGGTGCATTTACGACAGTTTGAAAGATCATATTTTACATAATATACAAAAAAAGAACCTAAGAAAATGCAGCAAAGCAATAGAAGTTCCGGCTTCATTTAAAAAAAAAAAAAAATACAAAATTTCTCTGTAAGGATTCAGCTGAACAAGTCATAGACAACTCTACCACGGTTAAAGCAGGCTACTAAAAACTACAAAAGAGAAAATGTTCATTGGTACCTCCAATGGAAAGGTCAATACAAATGCACAAATAGTAGGCCTTGGAAACAGTTACTATAGCCTTGTCACCCCGTGTCCAAAAGCATGACAACTTTCTGACTTGTAACACCAACACCATCAACGAATTCACATGGACTCAGCCACTTTAGAAACAGCTGAACTTCATTCAGTTGCATGGCACATGTGTTACCAGAAAGATAGTGATCAATGCCATGCCAAGAACTTTAGAAATAGTCAAACTTTTGTGGAATCAAAAAATATTAACCTAAGCTGGTCAAGATTCAAATTTGATAAAAATTTAAGGCTACTACTTTTTAAAATGTTCTCAACATTCTAGAATCACTTTATCTGTACTACAGATACAGAATTCTGTTTCAAATTAGCAATCTGCCAGCCATGCATAAGACACATATGTTTACAATAAATACTCTTGATCAGGTATCCCGTCCCGCTGTAAAAGGGGAGTCGGGGAGGATTCTTTTTGGTAGATTCTAGGACAAAATTAAAGCGCAAACGTGTCAATATTTTATCTGAGAACTGCTTATTGATAAGGAAAGAGAAGTGTTCCTGTCAAAGGGGGGATAGAAAAGAGAGCAAAAAGGAGAAAAGAGAGATAGAAACAGAACACGGGGACAGGTCGTCACCGCTGTACCCGGGCGCCCGGTCAGCGCCAGCTGGGCAGACGGAGCGTGGGTGCCGCAGGCTGCGATGGGTCTGCGGGGCTCCCGGGGCGGGCTGGGCGCGGTTTCCAACCCGCAGCCGGCCGCGGGTCCCTCCCGTCGGGGAAGAAGCGGCTGCCGCGGCCACGGCCGCACTCGCGGAGCAGCTGCGGCTCTCAGCGCCGGGCCGGCGGCGGCGGCCGCTCCGTCGGGAAACAGCGGAGCTGCGGGGCCGTGGGGTCGAGCTGCCTCGGGGAAGCAGCGAAGCGGGGCCGGACAGCTGCGGGCAGGACAGACAGCCGGGGAAGAAGCGGGACCGCAGGGAGAAAAAGGCGAGGCGGGACGGGGGGCCCAAGCTGATCCTCCAAGCGATGCCCCCGCTCCCTCCAAGAACCCGAATGAAATGACCCCGATGTTGCGGTGCTGCTCACTGCTTTTGTGTGTTAAAACCCCTCCCACAGCCCGATTTCCTGGGCATTTTTTGCCGGGCATCCAGGGATCAGCCCCACCAGCAAGGAGGGGTCGCTCGCAGCCCGAGCGCGGAAGTTTCTGTGCCCGGATCGGCTGCCGGGCGAAGCCTCGCCGGGGACAGGGCCCAGCACGGTACAGCCCCTGGAGTGATCTTTCACCTCATGTGTAACACGTGTTCAGGCATAAAGAAAAATCAGGTCCCTCTCAGCAGGTCTCCTTCAATACCCATAATTAGGACTGTTTTATACTGGAACAAAGTCTGAAGCCAAATTCTAGGTAAAAAAGCGTAGTGCATTTCTCCCAAACACATCCACAAAATATCAGATCCCACCAGTTTTCTCAACTTATTGAAAATATCTTCAGGGCAGAGGGCACATAACTATCCAGAAACAAATTTGTTCAGTCACGATTTGTTGTATCTATTCCAACACATTGATAGTACAGTAATTATTGGAAACTTTTCCCACGTACCATAAGTTATTCCACTGAAGTAGATTCTAGAATTGTAGCTGGGGAGTTAGGTTACAGCTCTTTCTCATATAATGTAATTCCAAACTCCCATGTTTAGTAGGCCAGATGGGTCCTAATTTCACAGATTCACAGAATATTCTGAGTTGGAAGGGACCCGCAAGGATCATTGAGTCCAACTCTTAAGTAAATGGCCCATATGGGGATTAAACCCACACCGTGGCATTATGAGCTGCATGCTCTAAACAACTGAGCTTGTCTTAAAATGATGTGGTGCTATTTATGATGTCAGATCCATGTGCTTTGATTCTCCAAGCAACAAAACAAATTGAGAAAATCTGAAGTTTAATTGAAAATTCCTGAAAGAATAAAGAGTCAGGAGAAATTATGCCTTTATTGCCCTGAGGATATTTATGTCAAAGCATCAAAACTTCTGCTGCATTAAGTGAACAAGAAAATAGAAAAAGGACAGTTACTCCACCTGCTCTTTCTCCTTCTGAAGAGGAGTCATGGTATGAGGAAGTATTCAAAGAGAAGGGGACATGTTTTGTAAGAGTAGATGCTGATGAAGTCTGATATCATATCTAAACATATGAAGAATAAATATAGCTCTGCAAAAATTAGGATTACCTTGGATTATGAACTATGTGTTGCTAAAGAGTGGAACTAAAATTCTTTTTATATTAAAGACATAAAAAACGAAGGAAAAACATTTACTCCACTTTCTGTAAGGTCTCAAGACTATTTTTCGTTCACTAACTAGTAGAAGGCAAGACTGATAGTAGTGCTGTCTGCACAGGCAGTAGTTCTAGTTTTTCAAATGTATTTTCCAATGTGTGCATGCAGTATTGACGTGCTAGTCCTGAAAAAAAAAAAGATTTTTGCTTCTTTGCTTACTATTCACCATCAAAGTAATGTAGAAACAGGCCTGTTACAGGAGTAAATCCTTCAGAGCAAATGTCTATGGAGCCAAGAATCCTCATGGTGGAAACTTCAAACCACTCACTGTCATTTGTTTTAGTCAAAACTTAGTGTTGAATAAGGAGCTGCAGGGGCAGGCAGAAAACAAAGTTATTTCAGTGAGGCTGAAAGCAAGATTCACGTTGAAACATTCCATGGACCTGACAACATACTTGTTTTTATATGGAAAAAGTTGATCATCCTCACAACTTTTAAATACATTATCTGTTGAGAATTGCCACAATTACATAATTAAATTGGTTTTGAATCTTTTTTTGAAGAGAATATAAAGTTGGAAAATTGTGTCCTTTGAATTTTTATGTTTTAGTTTTTTCTTTCTTCCTCCTTTGCCCACAACCAAATTTGGAAATAAACCATCACAGTGTGATGCTGTGGAAAGAATGAGGTGAGACAGTAATTAAACTGGCAGAAAAGGCTTTCTCTGTGCAGCAAATATTTTATATTAGACAAACATACAGTACATGTATGAGAATGGCACATGGCTTGAAAAAATGCTTGTATTATAAGCATACTTGTACTGCAGGAACATAGGATAAAGGAAGATAGGAACTGCAATTCATCATACTGCTCTTCCATTTTATCTTATTCATAAAGCTAAGGAGCTCAGGAGCTGCTGGCTGCTCAGGAGCACAAAGATTGAGAAATGAAAAAGATGTGCTTTTTTCATACAGATAGGGGGAGGCAAGATTTCCACCAACACTTGAAATTGCACAAAGAATTGGGAAAAATTTTTTTCAGTGAAGAAAAAGAAATATTTCACGTAACTGAACTGATCTAAGCTCTACATTTCTTCTTCATATATACAGCACAAAGTTGCTGTGAGATCCCTTTCTAGTGAATGAAATGAATTCACATGGGATCTCTAATGCTGGAGTGTAAGAGCTGGAGAGAAGAGTTGTGAGCAGGAGATGCAAGAAAGATTCAGATCATTTTATCAACCATTAGCAAATTATTAACCAACCATGCAATAAAATACACACATCAGCTTTACTTTGCTCTCTGGATTTGCCTGATGTCCTTGGTTTCTTTCTTCAGTATTCCCATCTGCACAATTTGTACCGCTGCACAATTTCTATACCCTACAGGTAGTTCATATACCATTATACACATGCTCTATCTACTAAGTTAATAATATTAGAAGCCTGAGACAAAGATACACACTAAAGACAAAACAAAGTCTTTTCTGTCATGCTCTTAACCCAATGGATTAACAGCTGTCATTTAATTTCATTTTTTTTAGCCATATGGTACAGCATGCTTCTGGAATAGTCGCTGTAAAGCAATGAGTTAATGAAGCTCTCTAGATTTTTTAATTTTCATCATCCATTAGGTAGGCATTATGGTTCTAGCCACAACTTGTAAAATCCTGTTTGGGAAATTATAACAGATTTCAATGAAAATTTCAGTATATATTTTCAGAAATGTTGTTTGAGTTATGATTCTGTCTACCAAGAGTGTATCAGCTAAGTAAAGTTAGTTTCACTCTAAAATATGTGGAAAATTACTAGGAAACCTTAAACCATATTGTGCCCAAAACTGATTTTAATGTAATATTTAGTGATATTTTTATGCAATACTTTTATAATAAATCAATGAAATTTGGGGTGGGGGAACTGAAAATGTATGACCTAATATAAAGAACTAAGGGCTTGGATGACAATAACCATGTTAAAGGTCCAAACTAAACAGATATTTGTTATTTAAAATACAAGAGGGGCAAAATGCCTTCAGCCAGTTAGAAATAAATTTAGGATTCAAACAGGGGTAATTTAGTGCAAAATGCACATTTGCTCTTTATCAAATATGTGTACACATGTGGACACAAATATGTACATTTGTCATTTTTTAAATCTAAAGTTATTGCCCAAGAAACTCACAAATTTATATACAAAAATAACTAAATGTTGGGTAAGGGGCATCATTTGATTTTAATCTACTGGCAAGGGCCTACTCATCTATCACAGATAGGTGGAATGCAAATTTAATTAAAAAGAATGCAGCTCTGGGAAATATTATCATTTCTTCTAGCTCATAAGTGTACTTCAGATAAGAATAAAATCACACTGTAGACAGAATATGTATGTAAAAATTTATCTTTTTTAAAAAAAATGTAAAATACCTTTCCTATATGGAATGTATTTCTATTTTTATTCTCAGATTTATTATCAAGCTATTTTTTCTTCAAACAAAGAGCTCTGTAAACACATAGCTTGGTTCAATAAATTTTGGGTCAAGCTAAATTTTAGCTTGACTAAATAAGTTTTAAGCTCAGAGGCATATTTTGATATAATTTTATCTCCAGAAACTTTCACTATAATTATTATTTTAGTAACTAGGGCAATGTTTTCAGTGAAGTGTTCCTAAGGGGGAATTTTTTTTTCATTTAGTCAGTGTGTCTAGGCTCCATGCATTAATCACTTTCAAAGACAGACAAATCAGTTTAAAATAAATGGCTGAAAATGTAAATGGGATATTAAAATCTTCAAAGTGTCTTTAAGACTCTATAAGTGTTTTGATTAATGCAGTCATACCAAATATTTTTAAAAAATAAAAACAACTTTCTTTATCTAAAGTTTCTTCCTTTTGTCTTAATCCTGACCTCCAAGTTAAATTAGGCTAATGGCATAGTTCTCTCCTCAAATCTGGCTGTCGTCTTCTGTTAAACTTGGTACCCATTAATTAATTTCAACATGCAGAATTTTTTGGCAATGATCTAGAACTCTCAGAGGCACTATATGCTAAAATAACCTTGCACAACCCATAGCTAAGGGTAGATTTCTGTTTGCCATTATTTATCATCATACACGTTCTAATTTCTATTCAAAGAAACATGAACAGAGCTACTTATCACTATCTGTGAATTTGCAAAAACTAAACAGGTTTTTTGCTGTATTCTGACTGCATAAACCTGAGACAGTACAAAGATTAAATTAATTTCATTTCTGCTGAAGATATCCTTTCTGTATTTTTCAGAAAAATTAACTAATGTTTACTTTAGTTCAGCAGTTTCAGACTTTAAAAAAAAATGACAAAAAAACTTTCATCTTTCTTAAAAAAAAGCTGATTTTTTAAAGTATTGTAGTTTTCAGCAGTTTAACTTGCAAAAATTTGAATTATGAATATAATAGGCAGAAATAATTTGATACAATCATACCAAACCCAACTATATACAACTTCCCATTCCACTGCACTAGGTCTTATTGTTTGTGTAACTTCTGTCTAGATGTTGAAATTGTCACTGAACACTGAATATAGCAGGGATTTCTATGTCCATTTTTAAAGGTATCACAGCAACCCTTTAATATCATTTTTCTATTAAACCATGTGGTTAATGCCTTTGAAATCTCGCTTTTCCATTGATGTTGCAATTTTAATATAATATAGAGAGTTGATGTCTCATGTCTCTTATTTATACTGCTGCATTTACAGCATGTAACCAAGAACATTGGATGTGAGCATCTTGCCTTACTCATTGACTTGGAGGGGGACATAAGTACACCTTTGTGTTGATGTGGGATTCTGATCTATTCAGGACATATTAGTGTAAATTTTATCTTGACTCAGATATGATTAGATATTGAAAAAACTTAAAACCAAAATTACCTTAATTTAAATCAAGTGTTGCTGGAAATATCTTCTCTTTATTTAATACTGACTTAGCTGTTCTAAAGGGCATTTGCAGTTGCACAAGAGTAACTAACATTGTTGAATATTTTTTTGAAGTTAATAATACTACGGAATTAACATGCTAGATATTTTCCTCTTGCTTTTTAATCTTCCAGTGATTAGTTGACACTATTTTCTAGAATTTACTTCAGAGACATACCTATATTGCAGAAAACTTCTTCTGTCACTTTTTGCTGTGACTTTGTTTTTTAAGTAGGTACATAAAGTGAAAGCTTGTGGGATGAGTAGGGAGGGCATATGTGCAAATGTGCTCAAATTTATTTCACCTGACAAGGATCTGGATTTTGGTATTAAGTTTCTCAAGAGAAGTCACCTTCAGAAGATTTTTTGGGTTTAAGTGTTGTGGAGCTGATTATGTTGAAGAACAGAGGGAAAACAAAATGTAAGTTTATAAAGGCTTTTTTTATTATCCAATGAAAACAGTAAAAATAAACCATTTACAGCACAATTTCTGGAAGAGTTTTTGCTAAATGTAATAATAAAACAAAAAAAAAGAAGTCTATGGTGGGTGTTAAAAAACGAAAGGTAGCCTGGGAGGGAAACAGAAATTGTCCAAGCAGGCAAGGAGCAGGTTGGGAGAGCTAAAGTCCTGATAGAATTACATCTGGCCAGGGACATCAAGAGAAACAACAAAAGCTTCTCTAAGTACATCGGTGATGCAAGGAAGATCAGAAAAAATGTGGTTGTTCTCTGGAAGGAAATGTGAGACCTGGTAACTCAGGACATGGAGAAGGCTAAGATAACCAATAGTTTTTTTGCCTCAGTCTTCACCTGCAAATGTTTCAGCCATAGTGTCTGAGCTGCAGAAGGCAAATGCAGGGACTGGGAGAGTGAAGAAGCTTCCAGTGTAGGAGCAGTACAGGTCGGAGACAATTTAAGGAACCTGGAGGTGAACATGTGACCTGATGAGTTGTATCTGCAGGTCCTGACAAAACTGGTGAAGGAAGTAGATAAGCCACTATTTATCATATTTGAGAAATCATGGTAGCCCAATGAAGTTCCCATTGATTGGAAAAGAGGAAACCTAATGCCCATTTTTAAAAAGCTAAACAAGAAGCTCAGGGAACTACAGGCCAGTCAGTCTTACTTCAGTACCTGAAAAGATCAGGGAGCAGATTCTCCTGGAAACTATGCTAGGGCACATGGAAAATAAGGAGGTGATTTGTCATAGCAAACATGGCTTTACTAAGGGCAAATCATGCCTGGAAATTTCTGTGGCCCTCTGTGACGGGGTTATGGTGTTGACGGATAACAGAAGAGCAACTGACGTCACCTGCTTGGACTTGTTGAAAGCATTTGACACTGTCCCATACAAGAACCTTGTCTCTAAACTGGAGAGACATGGATTTGAGAGATGGACTGCTTGATGGGTAAGGTATAAGTTGGATCATTGCATCAAAGAATTGTGTTCTATGTCCAAGTATAGACTGGTGAACCTCTGGGTTTGGTATTGGGTCTGACAGTCTTTAACATCTCTGCCAGTGCCATAGATGATAGGATTGAATGCTCCCTCAGAAGTTTGCCCAACACACCAAAATATGGGGTGAAGTACAGATGCTGGAAGGAAGGAATGCTATCCAGACAGACCCTGACAGCCTTGAGAAGTGGGCAATCCTCATGAAATTCAACTAGGCCAGGTGTAAGATCTTGAACCTGGGTCAGAGTAATTCTATGCAACAATACAATCTGGGCTGAGAATAGATTGCAAGCAGCCCTGAGGAGAAGGAGTTGAGGGTGCTGATGGATGGGGCTGGACCTGCAGCCCAGAAAGCCAATTATATTCTGGGCTGCATCAAAAGAGCAACCAGCAGACTGAGGAAGGTGATTCTGCCCTAATTTGCTCTCATCAGACCCCACCTGGAGTGCTTTGTCCAGTTCTGGGGCACCCAACATGGATCCATTGAAGCAATTCCAGAGGAGAACCACGAAGATGAGTAGAGGTCTGGAGCACCTCTCTCATAGAGGGAGAGTTGGGATTGATCAGCCTGGAGAAGAGACTCCAGGGAGACCTTATAGCAGCCTTCCAATACCTAAAAGGGGCCTACAAGAGAGACAGAGAGGGAGTTTTGCAAGAGTATATGGTGATAGGAAAAGGGGGAGTGGCTTTAAACTGGAAGAGGATAGGTTTAGATAAGATATTAAAAAGAAATTATTTACTGTGAGGGTGGTGAGGTACTAGAAGAGGTTGTCAAAAGAAGTTATGGATGCCCCATCCCTGGAAGTATTCAAGGCCAGTTTGGATGGGGCTCTGAGTAGTGGTCTAGTGGAAGATGTCCCTGCCCATGGTGGGGTGAGGGAGAGGGCAGAACAGGACAACACTAGATGAGCTTTAAAGTCTCTTCCAACCCAAACTATTCTATGCTTCTGTGTATAATATTTGAAAAGGAAGAAGAGGAGGTAATTGTCAAATCTTTGTGGAAGACTGATACACACTACCTGAAACACAGAATGTGAAGTTATACTGAAGTTATGAAAAAAAAAAAAAAAAAAAAAAAAATAAAGGGTTTTTTNAGTTATAAAAAAAAAAAAAAAAAAAAAAAATTGCAGGTTATCTAGGGAATAGTGAGAAAGCATACCAAATGGGAAGATAAAGAAATAAATAAAAATTGATTGAAGTAGAAGGAAAAAATTATATTAGAGCTAAAAATGTGATAGAGGCCATTCTGAAAAGAAGGCTTCTTTTAAACCCATTCTTTCATTGCTTTATTTTAGTCCAATACTTTCTCTGCTCAATCATCTTTTTTCTTCAAAATATGAGTGGTCATACAGAAATCAGGAATATAGAGGCTTTGTTGTAAGAACTGTCCCTCAGTATCAAAAATGGGAACCTTTTCTTCTGTTTTGCTGTTTTTAAGTGAGCGTTGCTTTAAAGCATTTTTTAATATATTTGATTTATGTTGATGTGAATTAGATGTTACTACTCATGATCAGTGTATTCAAAATACTGTAAGATGAGTAGAGAGATGAAAATCTAACCTGTCAATGGAAAAATGAAAGTCAATGTCACTTTCACATTGCTACAATAGTTAACATTTTGCTTGACATAGGATTAACTTTCATTATTAAACTGAAATATCAATTTTATTGTAGTATTTAAGAAAAGAACATATCCAGCCCTGGACCCATGATCTGAGAGACCCCTGAGAATGTTCTCTCCAAAATTTCTGACAGGGGCTGATTACCTTTCCAAACAGAGTGGTAGTCCCAGTTCTTCTCGTATGAATTATTCATAGCATTGAAACCCAAAAAGAAAATCTCAAACAGCTTGGAGCTAGATTCAAATGTTTTTGGAAAAAGAAGGCAGGCTTAACTGATCTCTGCCTTCAAAGACTGCTTTTCTGGATGTCAAGAGTTAGTGGAGAAAATACCTCTTTTACAGGAAGAATCTGAAGCTTTAGAGGTCAGGGCTCTTTACAAACTCAAAAAGTGGTGTATTTAAAGAATATTGCCTTCATTCACAACTACCATTATGATTTTTTTCAGATGTTGAGATCCTGCTTTTAAGAATGACTCTTACTGGTCAGAAGCTTCACTCTGAGGTGTCAAATGATGAGTGTGTCTGTTTCAAACAATGCTTTGGCAAAGTTTTATTTTTCTGAACAAGATATTAAACAAAAACATACAAAACCTATTATATATGGTTTTTCACCATGTTTTCCTGAAAAGAAATTAAAAAAAAAAAACAATCAATTTGGTAGGAATGATATCAAATGTTAGTATGATAATTATGTAGACAAAAACTATATTTAGTTTTAACTTTTAGTTATTAAAGTGAAGTAGAATTTTATGCTGTTATTTATTTTGATTATTTAGAGGAGGCTTTTAATTCAAAGGCTTTTAATTTAAATTTTTCAATTAAAATTCTCCCAAATATATGTAAAAATATTCAAAGAATTATCAATATGTAAACATCAAGCATGAAGTAGTTTCATCTCTCAATAAGGCATTCATTTAAATTAGCTCAAAAAGCACATGAAATCACTGTTGATTCTAATGGGCCCCAGTTTGGCAAGATACTAAATTTAAGCACTATTAGATTACATGAAATGATCCGAGACAGACGAATTTCATGATTATTCAGTGGAGCAATTCAGTAGTTGTTAATTGCTATCAGGGGATATGGAGACCATACCTCTCAAATGGGCAAGCTCTCCTGGGGAGAAATACTGCTAGAATAAGGTCTTTTCTGCTCACACGCTGATTAAATGAGGCAATTAATTAAGTACTCACATGTGAATTACCATGTGCCCAGAGTTTGAGGGAGCATTCAGCTAGAGTAGCAAATTGCAGCGGCAATTGCAAGTCAGGAAAAGAGCCATGGCAGGTGTCAGAGCCTTTCACCACCGGGAAAGCTAATTTCCTCCATCATATCCTTTTGCTCTGCTGACCAAAGTCAAAGTTAATGAGCCTGCTACTCTCTGTATTACATACAAATAAGTACCAAATAAGTACTCGTCGTTGAGTGGATTCATGGAAATAATCATCTTGTCACTGATAATTACTTGGTTACCAAGTCAGAAATAAACTCCTGAATCTGTCTTTGAACATCTACATCTCTCTGAAAAACTGTTCTTCTACCCTAACTCATTTATTTATCTTGTCCAGTATAGGTAGCTTCAAAACAGCTTTTTTTCCCCCCCATTTTTCCTTCGCTCACCAGAGCATCTGAAAAAATTAATCCTCCATTTGTTCAAAGTCTATTTATATGCCAAAACTCTTCTCTGAAACATTCCTCTTTAAATGTATCTTTCAGCTTCTTTCTTCTATGAAGTTTTTAAATCCATCATAGACACATACTCTCTGTGTATGAACATGAAAATATTGATTGTCCATATTCTTGGTCAGTGAAGATCATACAGAGTTTGGGGCCAAATCCTTGGTTAATGTAATTTTCCACGCAGAAATTAAGAATTAAAAAAAAAAACCCAACAAACTCATACTACAGACCTAGATAAAGTTTTACTTCCATTACAGCACAGGATCTTGCAGATAGCTGGATCCAAAAACATCTAAAATTCATAAAGATTCACTTCATTTACGTTGTTTTGGTGATTTCTTTTGCTTATTTTAGGAGGCAGAGTATCACACCTCTGATAGCTTTTGGCCTGTAAATTGCCACACAATCTAACCCAAAGACAGTTAATATGGATATCTTCATATCCCAGCAAAACACATTGACTTAATGTCTTGTATTGATATTTACCTTCCAAAAGTGATTATATGGAACAAATCATACCTCTTCTCAGAATTTATTTTAGAGGTTAAAAGACAAGATATTTCAGTAATACATTTCTGCACCTATTAACAATTAAATCTGTGTATTGTGAAAACAAGATGATCGAAACAATATTATTACAGTAAGGTTTCTATACTGGTTTGTGGATTTCTTTTTCTCTTCAAGAAATATATTAGCTAACATATCTTTGGGTTGCATTGCATTGGAAATCTATAGCCATCCTGTGATTGACTACTGCATCTCAGCTGATCAGCTCCTACCTTATTGCAAAAATGCTTGTTATTAGCCCCTAGTGCATGACCTTTCATGCTGTGCTGTTGAATTTCATCCCATTTCTATTACCTGAGTCTTCAGGGTCATCCAATATACCCCTTGGCTATTTCACTCAACTAATGATCCCAGACAAATACCTCCTTCATATTTTTATCTTAGTTCCATTTTGTGACTTCTTCCTTCTGTCCAGCACTTTTTGACTCACCTTTTAGCAAGGCCCAACATTTCTAATTCATGTCTGTTTTTATACTGGAAAATTTCCAGAATATATACTGATACCTCACCTATTTATAGGGGGAGGGGTTTAATAATGAAGAAAATACACATACGTTACATGAAAACTAAGTTTTTTATTCTTCTCAAAGAAACAGAATTTCAAAAACAGAAAACAAGCTATTCGAGTGTGGCTATCCATCTGTTGTTTTAAATGTACTCACTGATTATAACTAATATTATCTTTGAATGCAACATTTTTTATTTAAGAGCAAAAATGTTGTAGAGTTTTACACTGGGAAGTCAAAGTCATAAATAAAACACATGCACAGAGCAATGCTCTCACTTTTATTATCTGGGAGGAAACTGGACAGTAAGAAGTTATGATTATAATGTTTCTATGCCCAACAAGAACTTAGGTAGGTAAATATTCATGCATTGAATCTTCCTATTTCCAAACACAGCATGTTCTTAGTTTGCCAATGTTCAATGATTAGAGAATACTTATGCAATTAAACAATTCAAAATAATCTTTTATACTACTCAAAAACCTCCACAGTCTGCAATTGGCAACTAAGATCCTCCTCTCAACTAAGGATGTTTCCTTTTTCCTTTCTCCTTCTGAGGAGACAGTCTGGTGAAATTTTAATAACACTAAAAACCTATATGACATAGAATCAGAAAAATGTTGCAAAAACTGTGCCTAGCCCATAATAAAGCAATGAATTTATTCCACCCTTCTACATTACTTCCTTTCTTACCTATTGTTTATAGTCATTATGCAGGTATCCAAAATATTCCAGCTAATACATAACAGTGAGAAATGTGTAGAATCATAGGATAGAATCATTTTGATTGGAAAATATCTTTAAGATCACGAAGTCCAAACATTAACTTAAACTGCCGCATCTACAGGTATTTGAAATACCTCCAGGGGTGGTGGCTCAACCACTTTGCTAGGCAGCCTGGTCCAATGTTTAACAACATTTCTAGTGAAGAGATTTTTCCTAATATTGAGTCTAAACCTCCCCTAGTACAGCTTGAGGCCATTTTGTCTTGGCCTTTTGCTTGTTACTGGGGAGAAGAAACCAACCTACAATTTGCTTCCAGTCTCCTTTCAGGCAGTTGTAGAGAACAATAAGGTGTACCCTTTTCTCCAGGCTAAACACCCACAGCTCCCTCAGCCACTCCTCATCAGGTTTGTTCTCCAGATCCTTCACCAGCTCCATTGCCCTTCTCTAGACTTGTTCCAGTACCCCAATGATTTTTTTTGTCAGGCAGTGCCCAAAACTAAGGTATGGCCTCAACCACATGTGGACATAATCCCTGCTCTGATCCTGCTGACCACAAATAGTATACAAATATTAATTTCCTGAAGTGCTTAGCACACCATTAAAATAGTTAATGGGTAATCATCTTAAGTGAAGTTAATGACATAGATTGCAACAAAAAGTAATGATTAAAGCCCAGTTAAATATTAACAGAGGCATCAATTCATCTCTGTGTCAAAACACTCCTTATTTAAGATGAATTCCTTCACTGTATTAAATAAAACAGAATAGCAATAGTGCCTAGAGGTCCTGATCTCCTGTCAAAACTTATTGTTCTATGAATAAATATAATGAGAAAACAGTTACTTTTACTTGAACTTGCTACTGTTTTCTCTTGGGACTAGAGATGGCTTCATGTTTTTGATGCTATCATAATTCATCCTAAATTTAATATTTTTCAAACAGAGAAAGAAGGAAATAGCAAGACTGTCTTTTCTAACATCATAACAGTTTTTGATTTGTTTCAGACTAAGTTTGTTTCCCAAAGCTGAACAATTTTGCCTTACCTAAGCCTAGCTTCATGATACATTTTAAAAGCATAAACACATCTTAACCCAATAAACACATCCTAAATTTTAAAGCATGACACCAGTCATGTTATGTAAGCTTTCCATAAATCTAGAAGAGGCTATGTTGCCTAGCACTTGTTTCTATATTTTACAGTTTGTCCAAACAAGACTATTTACCTACCAAAGTTCCATTTTCTGAACAAATGTGCACATACAAATCTCGTTAAGTGGTATGTGGCTTATAGATTTGCATATTTTTTCCTCTTTGTCTCTCTGTCCCACTTTATCTTATTTCTTTCTCTTTCCATCTCTCTTAAGAATAAAAAATCTCAGAATTCTTATTCTTCTCATTCAAGAAATTACCATTTTCCAGAAGTGTTACATATTTCGTATGTATTAGGAATGACACTTATTACAATGTACCTATCCAAACTCTTGACAAGAGAAACATAATTTCCTTTGTATTTGGGAAAAAGACAAACAAGTTGTCTAGTTAGTCCAAGATCACATGGAGCATGTCCCTAAAAGAAGTATAATGTAACCTAATTCCTAGTTAGGAATCTGATAATTTTAAGATTAGTAACTAACAAGACAGAATATGAGTATGCTACAAGTCACAAGTGGAAAAAAAGCATTATATTCAAACACCCATTATTATAAGCTCTTCTACAGTTTTCCTACATAAATTTTATTTCAAAAGACATGGTAACTCCTCATCTTCTCTGTGCACTTGTTTTTAATCCTAGCTGGTTTGGGGTTTTGGTTTTGTTCTTTATTTGAAACAGTTAAAAGTATTAATATACTACTGCAAAATAGTAATGATTACTATAACCTTAATTGCAACTACTTAAGCAGTCAGACTAGTTGACCTCTAGTGGTCTCTTCCAACCTTAGCCACTCTGTGAAGCATAAAAAGACTAGACACAGCTGGGTGACATTGCTGTCCCAGAGAAAAGCTTAGTCAATGAACTGAAAGGTAATGCTCCCCCCAGGGTGTTTTGGAAAATGTCATGATCTCTTCAACATGATGAAGCTAACAGGATTATGGAGATCAGGGTAAAAGCCAGTTATGGAGTTAAAAGGTACAGACATCACAGTTTGAACTTTTAATCTTGAAGAAGTTACAATTTTCTCTTCTCATGGTTGCCATAGACATGTTTGAATTCAGCCTTCATATTATTCAATTTAAACTAGTGAAGAAAACCCTAAGGTCACTTGATAACAAGCAGAACAATTTTGCAAGCTGAGAAATCCAGCATTGAATGCCTTCTGATGCAAGTGTCTGGGACTGTAAGTGTAAGAGTTCTAAACAGGCCAGGAGGAAGCTTACCACCACAGAGAAAAGAGTGGCTCTTGCTCAGTCTTCTGTATCACTATCAAGGGACAAATACACAATGCTGCCACACCCAACCTTAGGTACATTCAAGGTATTTATCTAAGATGTCAGGGTAAAATTCCACCTTTCATTATGGCATAGATGAAACCACATCTGGATCACACTGATGATTTTGTTGTTGCTAAGCAGTATTTATACTAAATCAAGGAGTTCTCTGTTTCTCACAGGCTGAGGGGACAAGAAGCTGAGAGGTGACACAGACACAAACTGACCAAAGGGATATTCCATACCATGGGGCACCATGCCCAGAATGTACACTAGGGGGAAAGCTAGATGGGAGCCACTGGTTGGGAATTGGTCAGGCATTGGTCACCAGCTGGCGAGCAATTGCATTGTGAATCACTTGTGTGTCCTCAGTCTTTAAGATCATTGTAATGGGGGAGTGGAGGGGGCATCTTCCCCATAGACTGGGTCTCCAAGGAGAAAAGGTAAAGGTTACCATAATAGTAAAGCATGTGCATAGTTAAGCACTTTTCTGGATTGCTCTGTTCCTAATTCATTCTCTGCTGTTACTGGATCTTGCAATTATGTCCCAAGTCATAATTATCACAGCTACCAAGTAACCATAAATCCTTTTTCTTTAAAATGCTTACACCTAGACTTCCAGTGGACTCTGACCAGTGCACAGACAAGATCTTCACAGACAAAGTATGAAACTGTGTCCTTTCTTCCTCTTCCAATCTGAATTTTAAGAAAAAGACACCTATATCAGTTCACTTCTATGTTCACATTGACACAATTAATGTCTTACAGGAACAGTAATCTATAAGGTCAGGCTTTCTCTACAAAGAAACACATCAAACTGGCAACAGTTCTGGGAAGTCGGGTCTCACTGAACCTTTTCTGTTTGATTTAAATATTACTTGAAATATCAGAAAGCATCAGTACTTAAGTATCAGGCACCACCAACATCATTCTGTAATTGAATGATACTAATCATGATCACATTCTCATGAAGGAGCATATTTCCCAGGGCAATTGTTTTGACAATTTCTTTCAATATTCCGTGAAGCAAGTCAGTACTGAAAATGAACGAAGGATAAAATCCTATTTGATAGGCATGTGTTCCATTGCTACATTATTACCTCACAATATAAAGCTTAAAGGCAGCTAGTAATTATCTTTAGACAAAGTATTCATAATGGCTTGCATTATTAAAGTTTCACTAAAAAGTTTAGATTCATGCAATATATAGTGCTATAAAGTTTATGTAAAAGATAGCAGGAGCCTGGTTTTGTTGTGTCTTGGAAAAAGATGAATATACCTGGTATAAATCGAGTCACACTGGTGCTAAATCAAGTGTTAGAAAGATAAAGTTAGTTAAAAGGAAATGGAAAGTTAGCAGAGAGTGAACTTAACTGCTGGAAGAGTAATAAATTAGAAAAGAGTTGAATTAAAACTAAATACATGAAGTCTGACAACTGTGCAGCCATTTATCCTCATGCTTACAAGCTAAGAAAGGTATAAAAATTGATATTCTGAGGTTGACACTAATTTACCAGTATATAGCCTTGTGCAAATCAGTTAAGTGCTGTTAGGTCTCTAAAGAGAGGACAACACATCAGGCAACTACCTGGAATAGCACATCTCCTTGAGCATGATTCCACTTTTCAAAGTCAAGCTGAGTATGTAAGAGGCCCACCCACCACCAACACTGGTCTGAGTCAGCTTTTCACTCTTCAAAAATATTACACCCGTTCTGCACACAGATCTGCCCACAGAGATCCATAGGCTATTTCCATGTTTTTAGAACAACAAATCAGTAATACACACATAAGTATTTCCATTATTTGGCATTAATATTACATATATATATTATATAGACACATGTTAGTAGTATATAAATATATATTTTAGATAGTATACAAAAAAATTGAAAATAAAACTACTTTTAAAAAAGCAAGTTTCTTGCCTCTGAAGAGATTTTTTTTTATATTTATTTTCTTCTCAAACTACATGAGGTCTGATCATCATGGATCATTTGTGAAGCATGCATTCCTTACAGGGAACTGTCCTGGAATACATAACATAAACAGTGTTTATTTATAAAACTTTGATATACATGTATAATTATAATGGCCTTTTAAAAGTGAACTTTTTTTTCCTTCTCAGCACAAGTATGCCACCATTTATAGCTGTTCCTGATGAATACTTTTTCTTACTTTTTGGTACTTTCTGTCTCAAAGCCCTTTCTGATCCCCAGCTCTATGCGTACATTTCTCAAATTCCCAGCTGAAACCTGGTGATGACCCCAGAGCTCAGAAGTACTTTTATGTTTGAAATCCACTGATTTCAGGAAAAGTTTTATTTGAATTATTAATTATAACTTTTGAATCATAAATCACACACTGTTAAAAAGTAAATCAACTAGTGGGTAGCAGTCTTACATGCTAAATATAATTTTACTAAAATATAAATTTTAGTATAATGTAAAAAATATAATTTTACTAAAATATAAATTTTTAAGTGGTTTGCAGGGTTTAGGCCCAAATACATCCCCCCTGAATTCAGTAACCATGAACACAGATTAGAACTGGAGGAGGGAAAATAAAAACATTAAATTTGATTTCTTTTACTTTTATATTTTCCCAATACTATTTGCACGTTAATTCCTAGGTAGTTCAATTTATGTGAAAGCAGTTTAGTGTCATTGTATAGCAGATATCACAGAAAAATTACACGTCAATTCAGCTAAGGGTATTTTTATAATGATGTGAACTCAGTTTTCCTTAAAATTTGAAGAACCATTTATTCTGTAGCTTCATGGACTACCTGTCAGTTGGGAAGCTGGGAAAAATTAGTTTCTTCTAAGAAAAAATAAACAAAAAAGAAATTAAAAATGCAGTATAGAATGGAATTTAATTTCCTCTACCTAATTTAATGACCACAAAGATCCAAAATAAAATAGAAATGTAAGATCATATATGAAGTAATTTATTATTATTTATGTTTTGTGTGTATACACACATGCATATTCATACACACATACAAAAGTAGTTGGAAAGCATTTTTATTTTTAAAAATTACTTTAAATTATGTGGTTTCTCTCTCTATCTAATCCAAACCAAACAAGAAAAAAATTATTAATAATAAAGCCTATGCAAAAAGATATATAAAGAATATTTCATATGTATTGGGTCTGTCTGAGATGGAGTTCATTCTCTCTTAGAAGCCCTCACAGTGCTGTGCTGTGCATTGGTGGCTGGAAAGGTGTTGCTAACACTCCAGTGTTTTAGGTACAGCTGGGTAGGGCTGGCACAGCATCAGCATTGTCTCTCAACATCCCTTTCCTCATCCAGGGGCTGGGAGCGGGCAAGAGCCTGGGAGGGGACATAGCTAGGCCAGCTGAGCTAAATTAACCAAAGGGATATTCCATACCATGTGACACCAGCTCAGATATAAAGCTAAGGGAGAGAGGAAGAATGAGAGGGGGGTGTTTGTCATCTAAAATGTTTGCCTTCTGAAGCAGCTGCCGCATGTGCTGAAGCCCTACTTCCTGGGAAGTGGCTGAGTGTCACTCAGTGATGGGAAGTACAAATTATTTTTTTCCCCTTTGCTTATGAGTGTGCAAATTTTATTTCTTTTCTCTTTTTTTCCTTTTTTCTTTATTTCCTTTTTCTTTAATAGAGTGCCTTGTCTCAATCTCCAATTTGTTTTTTATCTTATTTTCTCTCATCTGTGCTGCTGGGTGGGGAAGTGCTAGAAAAGCCTGGTGAGCCTCTGGTGTCCAGCCAAGGTCAAACCACTACACTATACTATATGTATTTAATTAATAAAGTAGAGTACAGTATCCTTAGAGTATGTAAGAAACACACTCTCAGAGGCACTGTGTGGGAAGTAAGGAAACTACTTCCCTGCCAGGGAACAAAGTCTGCTGATGCTTCTTATTTGAAAATGGTGTTAAAGAAATTAGCAGATTCTTAGACTAAGAGAGAATAGAAAATTTTCCATGGGGATAACTACTTCTTTAAGACCCTTCCAGGATGCTGAGGCAATTTTTTGTGGAAGGAATGATGGTGAAAGTGTGTTCTTCTTAGACAGAATATCAGCACCTCCCACCAAGAAGAACTGGATATACTTCACATCCCTTCCACATATTATTCTATAATTACAAATAGAGTTTTCTCAGAGATAGCTTCTTAAGTCACCACTTTATGTTCTGATGAGTATGGTAAAGATACTTGCAAACATTGTCCAGGCTGAAGTTTAACTAGCCAACCAAAACTACAGTTACCTTGCTGATTTTGAGAGAATATGTGCACAACCAGCCAAAATCTTCAACTGAGTAAAAAGTCTGTTTATCTAAAAATTGCTGACTCTAAATAAGTCCAAAAAAATGGAAATACAATACTGCTGATCTCAGTTTTTTGTTATTTTTATTTCATTTTGGTTGCTATTATCCTGAACTGCTTCAAGTAAGTATATCTTCAGTCCATTTCTAGAACTATCATGATGATTTAGTGTGTCAAATTATACCAGGGCTGCTCCTGAAATTACCTCTAAGTTTTATAATTGGTTGTAAAATACTGCAATGATTTCACTTTCCCTATAGTCAATTTTTTCTTTGTAAAATATTTCCAGTATCATAACTACAAATGAATTTTATGAAGGGCTATTTTTTTTATTTGTGTGGAGGAAAAAAGGTGAGAATGAAACAAAGTTACTATAAATAAAATACTTTTGATTCTATTCTATAAATTCTATAAGTTACCTGAGGTAGTTGCCCCTGAAGTTACCCTAATGTTTTAATCACACTGAACCTAAGATTATAAATGGTTAATCATCAATACAACTTCACACAACCAGTTCTTTCTCTCCTTTCTCTCTCCTTTTATTCACATTTAATTCTTTTAACCATTTATTTCAGGGTTGATTTCTCCCAAGAAAAAAAATTAAAATTTCTGGAAAGGTTAAAAATTTAAGAGTCCAGATGTAGAAATTTTCCTCTCCTCCACAGAAGCTAAAACAATTCCCATAGAAATAAGTAAATCTTGTGCAACCAGATGATTGCTGCCATTAGCTTTCATTAGAACCAGATATTTGTGATTTTAACTCACTCATTTTGTGATTAGATAAGGCAATAGAAAGTCAGTAAAAAATAAATCTGCTAGAGTGAAGGATGGCATGAGGAGAGGGGAAACAAAGAAGGAAAAAACTAGTTAAATGGGAGTAGGTGAAATTTCTTTGGTTTAGAAAGAAGAATTTATTAAATGACTTATTAATGGAAGATGGAAATATGAGTAATGCTTAAAAGAATCACACTTCTTTAGGTTATGTTTCAAAGCTATGCAACAGCACGACTTGAGGAAAAGAGTAGTAGGTTGGCACAATCCTAAATGTTATTTAAAACCACTGAAGGCTTCTACTTTTTTTGTACTTCTCTAGACAGCAGAACATTTTGTATACAGAGTTCATTTAAGAAAATGGAGGGTTGTTCACAGTTATCTGCAGAAGTAGATTCTTTATATCAAATAAAAAGAGATGTCTGCCTAGAGTCCTAAGTCAGATGACAGACTTCAGTGCACTTCAGAGCAAACCAGGTATTGACTAGATGTATGTAGCTCACATTTACAGTGAAGGGTTTTTCTAATATTATTTGAAGGTACTTAACTGTCCTGATTTTATGAGATGGGAGATCTTTAGTACTTGTGTCAGAGCTCTATTTAGAAAACCAGAGAGAGAAAGCTAAATTCAGCAACACTTCTTTTTATTCAAGTACAATTTCTAATCTCAGTAATGTGGGCATGCCACAGAATCACAGCATAGTTAGGGCTGTCTTTTAAATGCATTGTCCTTCCATTTTCACTCCAACATCTAGAAGTCTGGATTATTTATTTGCTCTTTGAACAAAGGTCAGGATTGTATGAAAGGCTTGCATAGTATCCACTATTTAGAACAAGAGAAAAACCAGACATAAATAAACAGAGAGGACAAACACTTTAACAATTAGACAAGAAAAACACAAGTGTTATGTAGGGCAACAGAGTATGGGGTTTTATGGGGACTGTTTTTCCATCTGAGTGAAAGAAAAATACAAGTCCATCTTTTCATCCTGTCAAAGTGAATTATTTTTTCTTCCTGGACAAAGACAGCACAAGCTAACTAAAAGAGTAACTGGTCTGTTCCACCAGTCCTTAATGTTGAAGTGCAGAGTTTGTTTGAAGTGCTGCACAAATGAATTCCTGAGTAAAAAAAACACTAACTTGGAGGTGTAGTGTAGATCTTTCAGTTAATTATCTTAAACAAAAAAAACCCCACACAGTTATTCAGTCTTTCCTCCCTTGTCTATCACACTGTTCCTGAGAATACAGGCAATAATGAGAGTAGGATATAGCTGCTCCTACATACTGACAAATGCATTGACAGTCTGCTGTTGAAGTACCTAAAGCTGTGATTCATGCTGTAAGAACAAAAATGTGGTTCTGAATACTTATAGTGATAACGTTACTTCTGGTTTTTGAGGCTTTTCATTCTCATGTATAAGGAAGAGATATTATTAATTTTTCACTCACATGACTGAGCACTGCCTTTAAATAAACTATACTATAGGCTATACTCTGCCTAGTCATGATTGTCATGATTTTAACAAACAGCCAAGCTTTGCCCCTTTCTGGGAAACATTTTTAATAGCTCAGTTCTGAAGATCTTAAGTTTATGAAGGATTGATTTTTATATCCAGTATATCCTTCTTTAATTAATACATGCCATCTGCAAATTATTCTTCCAATTTGTTATTACATTACTTTACTCTGATCTTGAACACATGGGGTTTATATCTGCCTTGAGGAAAAGATCTATCAGAAAAGTGTTCTAAAAAGAAAAGTTGACAAATACTACATGAATGAGTCACAAACGATTTCTTGCATTTTGCAAACCGAGAGACTTACTGCTCCAAACAAAGGATGGCAGTGAGATGGAAATGGACTGATTATTGCAAACTTGATGCGTTTTTCCAAATGGAGATGAATTTAAGAGGAGACAATGAGAACAGCTGCCTGGGAAGTAGTCACAATGCGAAGAGGAAGACTAGGAGGATGGCAAAGAATGATGGACACTAAGTGATTGCCAAAATCTGAAGAATTATGTTTTCAGGAGAAGCCTGAGGCAGCATATGTCAGAGAAAATATGTCTCTGAAAAAAATCCCTGAAGTTATTAGGATGTTATGCAGCAGTGGTTGAGCAGATAAAGGACAGCAAATGTTTATGAAAGGTCTATAAGAGGGTCAACTTCTATGAAGTTTCTCTTTTGCATTTTTATATTGCCCCATATAGTATGGGAATATAAAGAATAAGGTATTTCATGATGTATTCTTATCTCTTCCTTCTCTCTGGAAAAAAAAAATAGTCTGAAAAGAAAAAAAGCTGATCAGTAGTAATGAAATAATTCATCCTATGTTGTTATTTTTCCTCTCATAAATTAATCCATAGACACCACTTCTCCATTTAATGTCTGCCTACAGAAATTTTCAAGACCAATTACATACCTAGAGCTGCATTTTCAAAGGTCCATTCAAACAGTGCACTTCTGAAAGAGTTAGTAATATAATAGACCTACATGAGTGAACCTTTTGAAATAAGAAAGTCCTAAATGAGAAGGAGATATAGGTATATCTCCTTGATTTCTTCCCTTTTCCCTGCCCCTACTTTTTTCTGGTATTTTTGGTTGGCTGCATTTTTAGGCACCACATTCTACAAAGTAACTACCAAAAACTTCCTCTCTTCCATTCTATAAATACCTAATCATGCTATTTATCCCTTTTACCTATTCTACACTTATTTCTCTATTGCAATTGTAACTAATGTTAGCATGTGTGTATGTACACACATCTATGGTCCAGTTCTCAGTCAGTCTAACTCAGTCCAGCTAAATTCCTCCTAGCAAAGGATCAGTGCCCTAACAGCCTGCAGAACAGACCCCATGTACTCTGTTGAATCTGTGCATCCCCTGCAGAACCAGATCTTTGCCTAGAGGAGAGGCCTGTTCAGTCATTACTGGACATATAACTTCTCCATGTGTTTTTAAGCTGTTCAGTGCTCCTATATTGAACAACATTGCATATAGCATGCATTGTGGAAAAACTTCAGTTGGCAAGTCCCTTGATGACATACTTGGGTGGCTGTGTACTTCTAACTTCTTTGGTTTTCTGGGCAGGACTTTAAAAAGATTTGAAAATGGCAGACTTGTGTTTGGCATGAGCTTTTATAGGTACATCAAGGCTACTACTGTCCTGGAAAAAATAGAATTAAACAGAAAATGATAAGCCCTTGAAAATAAACGTTTTCCTGCTCCTCACCATAGTTTTATTTCCTCTTTAGTTCTTTATTAGCAGAACTAATAAGTAATAAAGTAATAAAGAATCCTAAATACCCACCTAGTGACTTAATAATAAATCCACCTTACCTCTTTTTAGGACAGATGTTAAAATATGGAATTTGCTGCAGAAAGCTTCAGGCAGATGCTCAGTCAGACTGCATGCTGTCATCCCAGAATTTCTTTCTCTGTGATATGTCTGGCTAATATTCAGCATATGTCAAAATAAAGTTATAATCTCCACTTCAAATTAATACCCTTATACCATATCAGTCTTCATGAGTGTTCTTTTTATTAACTGAAGTAATCCTAATTGCTTCAGACTGTGTCCAAACCAAATTTGACATACAATATGTTACTAGTTTGGGGGTTATTTTAATTTTTCTTTCTGCACCTCTCTTCAAATCTAAATCATAAGCAGTCTCTGGATATCAGGAGCAGTTTGGGAATCTGACTGTCTCATTATATAAAGTGTGTCTTTCCAGTAATGGCAACACTATCCAGTGATTCAAAATTCAGTGATTATAACTTGTATCTCCACTAGAAATAGTCCAGCAGGCAAGGCATATT
This sequence comes from Rhipidura dahli, assembly GCA_013399225.1. NCBI lineage: Eukaryota > Metazoa > Chordata > Aves > Passeriformes > Rhipiduridae > Rhipidura > Rhipidura dahli. Next base: position 1,112,682 of record VXAC01005297.1, on the reverse strand, counting down.
AGGAGACAGCTATAGTTTCAGACAAAAATGCTAGTATATTTCTCTTAGCAGTAAGAGACATAAAAAATACATTCAATTTATTTCCGAATTTGAAATTTCTTATTTAGGATCAAAATTTTAATAAGTACTTATAAATAAATCCATAATGTTTGTCGGGTTTTTCTCCATGTAGACTCAGATGTCTCTTAGACAGTTAGAAACCTTCAAATATCATATAAAACCCTTTCAGGAGACTCACATTAATTTTATCCCACGGTAGTCAGAGTATTGTCATCAATGTATAGTGAACCTAGAACTTCCCCTTCGCCAAATGCTTCAGCTGTTGTGGACATGCATTCTGAGATATCAAAATTAAAACACAAAATCATCAGCTATTAAAATTAGAATTAAAATATATTGCAACAGACATTTTTGCATGCATATTTGTGAAGTAACAGTAGAATGTAACCCTTGGTAAGACATCTAAGTGTCTCAGTGAGAGAGGTAAAGGAGGAAACTAAAGAGAAAAAAAAAGTATTTCCTGAGTTTAACTAATAGTATTTTTGTATCATATAAAACACCAAAACCAGGGTAACATGTCACTGAACACATCTGAAAGGAATAGTTCCTGCCAAAAGGAACAACTGTAGTGTAATTGCATAATCTGCCTGTATAAAAAGTCCCTCTCCAGCTTCCTTGCAAGGCCCCTTGTAGGTACTGGATCCAGCCTCGGATCACGTTCCTGCTCCTCCTCTGGGCCCCCTCGACAGGTCCGTGTCCTTCTGATGTCTGGGTATCCCTTTCAGGGCCGGGGGCAGCCTGGTTGTTGCAGCCTTCCTGCAGGGAGCGCTCCTGAGCCGAGGGCTCACAGCCCTCCACGCCCGGGGACCCAGAGCTGGACAGGGAGGTCCAGAAGGGGTCTCATGAGGACAGAGCAGAGGGGCAGAATCACCTCCCTTGTCCTGCTGGCCGTGTCACTCCAGATGTAGCCCAGGATGAGGTTGGCTGGCTGGGCTGCAAGTGCACATTCTTAGTTCACGTCCAGCAGCTGGGTTGCTCTCAGTGACTTCTTTTCCCAGTCTGTACTCATGTCTGGGATTGCCCCTACCCAGGTGTAGCACCTTACACTGGCTGAACTTGGTTAGGCTCACAGGCTTGCTTCTCAAATTTGTCCAGGTCCTCCCAGATGCATCCATCCTTCTGCTGTGGTGTCAACTACACCACTCAGCTTCGTGTCATTTGCAAACTTGCTGAGGGGGCACTTGATCTCACTCTCTGTGTCATTGATAAAGATATCAACTTCCAAACAGAACCCTGAGGGCCACCTAGACACAGAGCCATGGACCATGAGTCTCATTGACTCTTGATATCTTACTGGTTTGGGGCTTGGGAATTGGCTGAAGAACTCTCTTTGGCCAATTCCTTATCCACCAAATAATCCACCCTTCAAAACACTTTCTTTTCAGTTTGGAGATAAGGATGCTGTGTGAGAACATGTCAAAAGCCTTACAGAGGTATAGATGACATAGGTCAATCTTCCCTTGTCCCCCCTTGCAGTTACCCAAATCCTCAAATTCTGAGTACAAACTTATGCAGGCAAGTGGTCAAGTGGAATTATTACCTATATTATTTCATCTAACTCCAGATATTTTAAAACTTGCTATTAGAAATCTATTGATATTTTATGACTTTTAAAAACCTTAAATGAACCTTCTTGTCTTTAAAATTACAACAGCACATAGCAACATGTCAGACAGATGAAAACTGAAAATGATTCTGTGTCCATATGGCCTCAGAAATATGTACATGAACAATGTTAGACTAAAAGCTCTCAGGACAGATAAGAGCCTTCAGAGGTTTTTTTGCATTTCCAGATTAAAAAAAAAAAAAAAAAAAAAAAAAAAATTATATTTCTTTTTTCCCACTCCANNNAAAAAAAAAGTTATATTCTATTTTCCCAGCTCAAACCAGAAGGATTTATTAGCCAATTAGTTTTAAAGTAATAAAAACAAAACAACCAACAATATAAAAGATTTGCTATTTATGGAAGGCAAGAAAAATTATTTTCCAGTATTTTCAGTGTTTTTCAGAAAAGTTGTCACTATGGAAAAAGAAGAATAATAAAATTATAGAGCCTGTTCCCATCCAATGTTTTCTCTTAATACTTCTCTAAGTCATAATTCTGTTCCATATAAGCTTTCTCCTATTATTCACAGAGAAGGAACACCAAACAAAAAGAAAGATTAAATTGACTTACTGCTTTAAGAGCCTTAGTGATGCACACTTTTGTTATCAATCAGTCAGAACTAAACATTTAAGAATTGGTCAAAATTAGGTCACAATATAAAATAAGGAAAAAATCTTAAAATCATTGTAAATAACTGAATTTTCACATGTGCTCATTTTCAGTTTGAAATCTTTTTCCAAAACACATCCAGAAGACTGTAGTGAAGGGGAGAAAAAAAAACCCATTGTCATTTACAGGGATACTTAAAAGTGATTTTCAGCACTTCAGAAGCAACTAAATCTATTATTCTACAACAGAAAAAATATAGGGGAAATGGAAACTGGAAATAAACCTTCATAATATTTAAATACTCACTTTAAAAAAGCTTTATAAGCTGGTTTTAAAGTTGCATTTTGGGACCCCTGTTGACTTCTTTTGTGAAAGCATTCATATAATTGAGAAAGCAGCAAACTCCCTGCTCCTTTTTTAGAAAAAGCCCATCTCTTTCTTTATGCTTTTGTTCAGATGAACACCTGGCGTATAAAATTCAGTGACAGAACCTTCCCTAGGGTGCCATTTTTGTAGAAAGCTAACAAAACTTTTAAAAGTACATATTTTTTGCCTCATTGGAGCTTACACAGCTTTATTTTACACTTTTTCCATCTGTTTCTCTGGTTCATCTGTGGGTACTAGTGTGTTTAATGGAAGCTGTATCACCTGTCCAAGAGAAGTCTGCAGTCAGCAGGTTCCTGCCTACTTCTGACTGTCAACCCAGCCAAAATATTCCAGGGAGAGGAAGACAGGAGAGAAGGAAGAGATGGGAAGACAAGAACAGTTTCTAATTTCTACAAAGTTTTTAAGTTCTACAAAAGACTGTGCTTATAAATATATTCAGGGGTTAATGGAAGGGAGTCACTCATTGCTTGGAGGGGGCCTGAATTAATTAGAATGAAAATAATGCACAGGAGTACTTATAATGTCTTTCTAGTTGGGATGACAGCTGGCCTAAGATCTTGTTCTGCCTTCCATCTACACCAAGTTCTGCTCTTTTCTCTCACCAGCCTCATACCTTGCTTATAGAAGACTTTAAAAAAGCCAAGGGGGAAGGAATGACACATGCAAAAGTCACAGAATCCCTCAAGATTTTAAGGAGGATTCTTTAAAAATTTTTGCATCAATGCTGCTTAAATTTAATTTTATTTCTTAATATTTCATTATTGAAAATAAAATGGAATTAAAATATTACCAAAGATTGGAGATATTTATGTTTTAAATTCAAAAACTTGCATGTAGTAAAGTGCTGCAGGAGTAGATGTGAAGAATGTAGATGAATATTTCCTTTGTATTTTCTCCCAGCCCTTACATGCCATATAAGCAGATTAAAAAAACAGAAAAAAAAAAAAACAGAAAAA
>VXAC01005297.1:945016-1109036 GCA_013399225.1 Rhipidura dahli | reverse complement strand
AAAGAAGAAGAAAAGAAAATGGCAGGTCTTAGATGCTAACTTTTATCTACAGGCATAATATGACCATAGCAACATGCATTTCCACACAACTTCCTGAAAGCTCAGTGATAGGTTTCATTTTGTTTGGGATTTCTATGCCACCCTTTCCAGCGCCTGCACTGCATTAGACAAAACCAAACCCTAACAGCTGTCATGTGCAATTCATTCTCCCTCTCAGCCTGTCCCTGAGGGAAGAATTGTGTGCACTGGAGTGTTTTCTTTTTGATAGGCTTCTGCATCTTTTTAAAATATATATTTTTTTCTCCTTTTCTATTAGAGAAAAGAAAGCCAAGAGAATGTGCCTCACACATGAAGAGAAGTAATGAAGGTGGAAAGATTTAAGAAAGGTAACCAGAGCTGGCCATGCACAGACTTGATAGGTTGATTATTTTTAGAAAATCTGCCTCATATATCAGCACAGAAATATCCATAGCAGGACATATGGGATTCATCCTATTGCATGGAATTTTTTTAGAAACCAGTTAATGAAAACATTTATATGATCTTTTCAGCTAATTTGAAAGGACTGAAAAAAAAGTGGTGTTTTTCCCTAGGTAACTTAGCAGTACTTGGTTCACCTAAGACCTGTTGCAGTTTCAGAGGCATGTAAAGAATATGCTTCTACATTGGCCATAAACAAAAAAGAACATGGTTTTAGGAGGTTTTATCATTAATGTATGTTCAGTGAAGAGAAAAATAATGAAGACAGTCTAGTGTTTTCTCCTTGACCTGCTCTATGGAGTATGAATGACTGTGCAGTGAACTCAAGGTATCATCATTACACTAATTTCTCAGAAGCATGTGACAAACACAAAGGGAAATTCAGGGGCAGAAGGATTTTCAGAATTCTGAAATATTTTAAGCTGGGATATTTATATACCTGAGCACATACTTCAAAAACCTTATTTTAAGAAATAAGAATATGCTACTCCCACCTAGTCAGACTAATCTGAAGATAATTTCTACATTAAAATTAAATTGTTTCATTACAAAACAATTAGTTCAAATGCTTTGAGAATTGACTTCAGCAATTCCTTCTATTCCCCAATTCCTTGTCTGCACAGTAGAAATGTTTTCATTTGTTTTCTCCTGTACTGGTACTTCACAAGAACAGCAATTGTGTATATCATCTAAGTTGTAAGTTTTTAAGCAAATTCCACAGCTGTGTGATCTTCCTTTCTGCATCAGTATCCACGAGGCACATCAGATTTATTGATTTGTGATATCAATTTTTCTTCTAGATGTTCTAATCCTTTCTGCTTTTTTTAGTACTTTGTTTGTCAGCTTGAGGTTCAAACCTGGTATTCCAACATATTACTTGCCAGACTGCATAAATTTCTTAACAAGAATATATTCAGCACTAAATATATTGAAAACAGTAGTTAAAGTAGCAAAGTAGTATTCAGGAAAAACTTCAGTGAAAAGGCATATATTCAGACTGTACTAGGTGGTACAAACTATAAATAGGAGTGTATGCTCCACAGGGCTCCATTTTAGAGCCCCTACACTTCAGTATCTTCATAAACTATTTGAATACAGGACAAGAAGGCATACTAAGCAAACTTGCTAAACATTAAATTGGAAGGAGCTGTTGACTTGCTTGAAGGTAGTTAGGCCCTGTAGAGAGATATTGACAAGTTAGAGGGCTAGGCTATCACCAACAATATGAAGTTTACCCAGGGCAAGTGACAGATTCTATAGGTGGAACAGGACAACCATGAATGTATGTACAGACTGGGGAATGCGACGATGGAGAGCAGACCTGCAAATGGAGATCTGTGTGTCCTGGTAGATGCCAAGTTGAATTTGAGTCAGCACTGCCCTGGCAGCAGCAGGGCCAAGCGTGTCCTGGGGGGCATCAGGCACAGCATCACCAGCCAGGCAAGGGAGGGGACTGTCCTGCTCTGCTCTGTGCTGGTACAGCCTCACCTTGGATATTGTGTGCAGTTTGGAGCACCACACCATAAGAAGAATATAGAGCTATTAGAGAGCATCCAAAGGAGAGCTACAAAGGTGGTTAAGGAACCAGAAGAGAAGCCATCCAAGGACTGCCTGAGATCACTCAGTCTCTTCCGCCTTGAGGAGACTGAGAGAAGACTATTACATCCTCATGAGGGGAAGAGGAAGGGCAAATACTGATCTCTCCTCTGTGGTGACCAGTGACAGGACCTGAAGGAAAGACCTGAAGTCGTGTCAAGGGAGGTTTAGGTTGGATATTAGGTAAAGGTTCTTTGCCCAGTGGGTGGTTGGGCACTGGAACCGGCTTCTCAGGGAAGTGGTCACATCATCAAGCCTGGCAGAGTTCAAGAAGCAGTTGGGAAATGCTCTCAGGCACATGGCATGACTCTTGGGACCATCCTGTACTGGTCCAGGAGCTGGACTCAATGATTCTTTTGGGTGTCTTCCAACTCAGGATATTCTGTGGTTGTGCTACCACTGCTGCTATTAGCTTAGTCCAGTTTTGTTTTTCATTTTTGTTACATTTATGCTTCTAGTAAGATTGTAGATAATTCTGTGTTAGGTAATTAACTAGAGCAAAATATATACTACATAAAATACAGGGTTTCCACTACCTTCCCCAGAAATAGACCTAAGAAAATGGAAAACATTTTACTTTACAAAATCTTAAGTATAAAAATTAATTATCTTGACAATTTGTGTTGAACTACTTGTCAAAACAGAAAGGAAGCACAACATGAAAAACATAAGCCTCACATGCATGATGATATTATCCATATGGAATTAAGGTATCCCATTTCAATTCCGTGCTTTGAAAAGTTTAATAACTCCATGCTACTTCTTACCTTATTCTACGGCTTTAAACTCATAAGTAAATATTTCTTCTAGTCAATCTGAAGACTTCTCAGTTTCATCCTAGTGAAAAGTAGAATGAAATTGCTCTAGAATCTATCAGTGTCGCTCTGCAGTTTTTCAGCTCTAACTAATAGGTAAAGGTCATTTTATTGGAATCTGTTTTCCTAATAGAAAACAACTGCTTAAACAGTGCTGCTTCTACAATATGTCACAGAGTATTTACCTTATTCTCTTAAACATGCCTTAAATAGCAAGGTATTACTGACTTCTAAGGGGAGGAATGAACTTCTTTCATCTTCATTTCTTTATATGTCATTCCTCATTCTACATTTCAAAAAGCAGAAACAATACAGTTAAAAGCACTTTTTTACCTTTACTTGTATCTCACCATCTGCACTGTGGATTTACAGCTTTATGAAAAGACAGCATCTCCCACACATAGTGCTTCTATCCCCTGCAAGGGTTATATTTACCACAACTCTCCAAGACCCTCAGCATATGATTTATTTCAGTCACTCAAAGAGCAGTAGGTTAAATGCGTACAGGAGCATTAATATTATTTCCTAAGCCCAAGGAGCATTAATATTATTTCCTAAGCCCAAGTCACACATCTTAACAAGATGATATGTGGAAGTGACAAATATAAGAGCCTCCCTAAAATGTTAAGGACCGCCTTTTATGATTTTTGCATTTAGTGTTCTTTCCTAAGGATTGTCAGTCCAGAAGAAAATTCATCTCTTCCTAAGTACATTGAAACTAGGCTTTCCATGAACTCCCTAAAGTACTTCAACACTGTTAGCACAAAGTGTATCACCTTATGCTTGAAGAGGTATTTTCTTCTCTACTGTCCCCAGCTCTATCCAGATGAGTTTCTATACTGCATTTCTATCCTTTAAATATCAATTTTTACCCTGTAAAATGAGGATAACATTTTAAATTTCGACAGCATTCTCAAAAATTCACATTAAATAACTTTAAAATTAAAATAGCTAATTTTACACACTAAATTTTTAGTCCTTTAAATTGTAAAATACTTTACAGAGGAAGCCATAGTCTGTATTTTTCTATGTACAAAAATAAAAACACCCTTCATTCTTATAATCCAAGCCAGATACAGGAAAAGTCATGACTTACAGCGACTGATTACACATTAATGGTCAGAACATCTTGTCCACATTTTGCTCTTTGTTAACAATAGCGATGCTTGTTCTCAACATACTTATTGCAACAATATAATTCTGCCTTTTAAGTATTTACACAGATTATTCACATCTTTTTTCCACAAAGCTAGTCAGTAATATTGGGGGAAGGAGGGTGGCTATGGGGAGATAGAATTCACTCAAACCAGAACCAACAAACCCTCAGTTGGCTGTGATTGTAATAGTGTATAGACAAATATACTGTTATAACTTTATGTCCATGCATGTTAGAGGTTTATACACAAGTGATGTGAAAATTTATTCCACACCTCAGTTGTTAGAATTCTTCACATTTTTGAAAGGAGAAAAAAGAAATAGAAAAAAAAATTTTGAAAGAGAAGTTTTTATCTTTTTTGAGTCTCAGCTCATGGCCTTGCTGCATCACTTCACAGACAATCTATATTTACATTGACTCAGAAGTGTTGCAAAATATCAGCTGTTCTATTAAAGGCATATAGGAATGATCAACATACTTAATCAAATAAAATATCACACAGCAGCAAAGTAAAACATCTTTGTCAGATTTATGGTAATGTTACACGTGAGGAAATTACAATAGTTGCTGTATGTCATTTTTAACATTCTGAAATGTGCAATGTAAAGTCTCATATGAATTTAACTTCACATTACTATTTCACTATAAACACTTTGTGTAAGCACAGGGGATTATAGAAGAATATTTTTCCTCTTAGCCTGACTTCAAATCAAGTAGTCCTACATCACAGAAGAAATGTGAATGAATAACGATACAAAAGAAAAAAAAAATCTAACTAAACAAAACACACAGAGTGTAACCCTAGGCTGCTCATCTAAACAGAAAAATACGGCTGAGCCATACAACTGCAAAACTGCAAAACCATGAGCATCGTCTTCAAATTCCTTTTAGAGAGGCAGGTCTGTCTTAAGTGACAATTTTGGCAGAATCTGGGTACATACTAGGATTTTAAGGAACACGTAACTTACTCTGCTCCTTTGCAAGCAATATAATGGAATATTGCCAAAAAGGAATGAAGTTTAGCCATGAGGATAAAACAGATGAAACAGAAAATTGGGAGTATTTATCTAAGTTAGCTCTCTCACTGGCAAACATCTAATTGAGGAGGACCCCACAAAACAACAACTCCTGCAATATCTGTATGAAATTGTCTATAATTGCAGAGGACTATCCAGATGGCTAATATAACAGGCTGTATAGATCTCCCAGCAGATGCTTCAAAGGAAGATGTAAAAAACTTTTCAATAGCAGTTACATAGTGTCTACAAATAAAGTTCCTTCAGTAGATAAGAATAAATAAATGTATATACTTCAGCAATGTCTACCTCACACATTTTATGCTCTATTTATGACAGTTAGATTAGTTTGATGTATTTCATCAAAAGCTGTTATATCCAAATCTTGTTAACAGGCTGATGGATGATCACATTATAAATGATACAGGAATTAATGCTGGAGTGCACTATTCCTCATGATGTTTAAGGCATCATTGCAACTAAGACTGGAGGGGCCAGAGCTGGATGTTGGACTAAATCAGTGAGAAGGCTAACCTAAGGAAAGGCACACACAGGTTAGAAGTCATTGGGTCCACCACCCTGCTCAAGTAGGGTGACCTAGATCTGGCTGCACAGGACCATGTACAGATGTCTTTTGAATATATTCAAGGCTGCAAAATCCAAAAATTCCTTGTGCAACCTGCAACAATGCAGTCACCTTCACAGCAATTCCTGATATTCATAAAGCATCTCCTGTGTATGAGCTTGTGCCCTTTGCCTCTGGTCCTGTCACTGGGTATGACTGAAAGGAGCCAGGCTCCATCTTCTTTGTGCCCTCCCTTCAGGTATTCATATGAACTGATCTCCCAGAGCTTTTTCTTCTCCAAGTGGAACAGTCCCAGCTCTCTCAGCACACCTCCATATGGAGGATGCTCAAGTCCCCTAATCATCCTAGTGGGCTTTTGCTGGATTCTCAGCAATAGTTCTGAGACTCTCTTTTACCAGGAAGCCCAGAAGTAGACACAATATTCCAGATATTTATGATCATTAACAGCAGATAGGCCTGTATATCTATTTACAGATACATAGGGTGTTCTGGATGGTTAAAACTCAAGAAACTCAGAACTGGAAAGTTCCATAGAAAGTGTATTTTCTATGGAAGCCAATAAGGCCTGTTTTCAGACAGGGCTTACTAATGAAAGAACTTGGTTGTTCTGAAGTGACCATGGCCACATCTTTTGCATTTTAGTAGTCTTCTGCCCACCCCTCTGAAGAACAAACAAAATAAATCAGATATGCTTACATGAGACCTATGACTTCCATCTGTTTCCTGTTATGTCTATATAGTCTTCTTTTATGCATTACATAACAGATTAATTTAATATAGAGTTGCATTATGAAGCCTACAAATTTCTCTAGCAGAACTGTGTCCTCAGTACTTGTTATATTTAAGACAATTTTTCTACCTAATATCTATGAAAATTTTTAGGATAGATGCTTTAATAATCCAAGAAAAAAAAATAAGCAGTTTCAGTGCAATCAATGTTTAGTTCCCAGTAGAACACATACAAATATCATTAGAATTCACAGTTTTGGCACGCAAAGTATGTCACCAATATTATCCTCTCAGAGGAGAACTGTACTCAGCACTTCTGTTTACATATGAGATTCCATACTCCACATCATAACTTAAAAATCAATTTAAAAAAAAAACCCACAAACAAACAAAAAGTAATTAAGGAAAACAAAAGAAAATAAACACGCCTAGGGAATCATTAGAGAGCCTAAAGTGACCACAAAAAGAATTAGCCATATGCTCTTCCCTTGCTGTATAACACTGGGGAAATCTTTCAAGGAATTTTTTTGCCTTGGTGCCATAGCTTTTTTGCCTTTGTTTTGTTCTCTGCATGCGAGTATGCCAGTGAAACTTCAGAAAGAAAAAAGAATGTTTTCCAAATGTTTCTGTCTTTTCTTCACTTTTCCAACCTCCAAATATCAAGGTAAAGTTAAGAAATACAGATGAGAGGTTGGGAATGAGATATTCTAGCCTTGTCATCTAGATGTATCAAATATTGGACAGTGCCTGATTTGGCTATGATCAGACTAGACGTAATCTATATAGTCAAATTTACCTGAGATTAGATTGGGGGTAAAAAGTTTTTATACTTACAGCTTTGAATTTTTTATGCAATTCATCCTGTATGAAAAAAAAGGGTCTTTTTCAGGCACTAACTTATCTAAAAATGTGCAAACATCCCTGAGTTAGAATAGCATCATATTCTACCTCATATAATATTTCATTTGCCATTTGGACACAGAAACCTTATTTTTTCTTGTAGAGTTTGAAACATTTTTAATTGCCTATTATAATCCTTCTTCTGTAGAAGAATTTTTTTTTATGGTCCATAGAGGATTCCATATACAAAAGAAACAAAACTGATCTGAATGTTTATCATTTACTCATTACCACAAAAGTATCTGAGAAAAGAATAAATATAAATTCAAAAGTAACATTTTAAAATAAATGCTTTGAGAAGTTTTCCTAAGGTTTTATCCTGCAGTGTAAAAGTGCAGTTTTAAACATGTGCATCTTCTACTGAGCTTTTGCTTTTACAGGCATTGAGAATTCAAAGATCCACATTTTAAAGTGTGAAGATATAGTAACTTATGAACAGCAACCAACTGAAACTGAAAGTGTCTCTAATTTCTACATTATTTTATCCCTGTTTTGATTTTTTTTTCACTCAAATTACTATTTATTGACTTGTGAAGGGTTAATAAACCCATATGTAGATCTGTGATGAGTTGACCCTGGCCGTATGCCAGTTGTTCACTGAGCCTCTCTATCACTCCCCTCTTCAGCAGGACTAGGGTGGAGAAAAGAAGATAAAAAAAACCCCTCATAGGTCAAGATAAAGATATTTTACTAAAGGAACAGCGAAGGTCGAGTTCAGACAAGCATATGAAACAAAGATTTATTCTCTACTTTCCATCAGAAAGATATTTTTGGCCACTTTCTGGGAAACAGAGCTTCAGCACTACAGTGGTTGCTCTGGAAGGCAAATGTTGTAAATAACAAATGCCCATTCATTTCCTGCTCCTTTTCTTAGTTTTCATATCTGATCTGACAAAATATGTTACATAACATCCCTTTGGTCATTTTGGGCCAGCTGTCCTGGTTGTGCCCCTCACAAAATTTTTCCCACCCCCAGTCTACTTTTTGGGGAGTGGCTGCTGAGCAGTAGCCAAAACACCGGTGTGATACCAAACCTTTCCAGCTACCAGAGCACAGCGCTATGAGGGACAATGAACTCCATCTCAGCCAGACCCAATACAAGATCATAATATAAGTCTAAAAAGAATAATGCATGAATCAGCTGAAGTTACCTAACTCAGCACTTCATATTATAGGAAAAATAAAAACCACTACAGAAGAACATGAACACTAACCTTCATTATGCAAAATTATGTAAGTAAAGCAAAGAAGTAAAGAAAAATCATTCTGCAAATAAAGATCACAAGTTATTATGAACCAATTAAATTGCTACATAACCCTCATTAAAAATGGGACATTAGATAATTAGAAATGCTAATGTTAAGAAAGTTTGGACTTCATTCACATTTTAACTGCTAATTGCTGCAATTAAAAATGAGGATTTTGCTTTAATTCTTGTTACAGAGAGTTCAGAACTGAAACATATTTTGAAGCTGTCAGTGATGAAAATGAATGCTGAACCATAAATTTGGATATGCAAAATACCGTCTTAGGTTCATTAATACTAGTTTGTTTTTCAAGGAGAAATCATACCCCTAGACAAAAAAATAGCTCTTCCTTTATCTGAAGAAATAAAATTTCAGATGCTTAAGTCATTAATTAAAATTCACTGTTACAATATTAAAAGATTTATATAGTGTTATTGTATGACCAAGTCAAATACAAAGTCAGCGTTAATCACTATTGAATGGCAAATGAAATGGTGAAAGACACACATTACAAAAAGCAACACAAAAACCCAGAACAAGACTAATCCAATAATCAGACACAGCTAGACTTCCCACAGATTTTATAAGAGACCTCGGGAATCTGCCAAGTAGGAGCAAAGGGAAGGTAGAACACGAGCACACCTAGATGAGCCTCCAGGCAGCACATATTACATAGCACCCATGACTAAAAACCCCAATAACAGGTTACAGATTATCAAGAGTTAGAGTACTGTTGCTCACCTATTCATGTTAAAAGGTGTGTTGAAGCCATTTCTTCCAAAGCAATTTCTATATATAACTGGTTTAGTAGCATTCTATCAATAAATTATTGAAAGAACATTAAAAAACTAACTCCGTTTTCTACATCTTCTAATACAATGCTTAAATTTTTTTATTTAGAGTATATTATTTTAAAAAATATCCACCACAATTTTTTCCTTCATTTTAGCAGGGCTGGACACAAGGTATTATATCAATGCACAATTATTATCTAGCACTATTTCAAGGAAATAAAAACAACTAATAATATGGATCCTTGTTGAAATGAAAGTAAAATGAGATATTATTTTGTGGGGTAGCTGAATTATTTGAAAAATATTTTTGAGATGTTACTTTGGTTTGTGGTATAATGAAGGAGAAACAGAACAAAACAGTCTGAGTCATCCTCAATTATTTCATTTCTCTCAAAAATGCAAGTTTGTTTTAGTTTTGCAGTAATTACTCATCTACAAAAAAAAAGTTCAAACCCAGTAAATGAAAACTAAAATGTTCAAAATTAACATACACATTTTCAAAGTCAATAAATACTCTTAGGATAAGCATCTTAATAACAGCAAAAATAAAAAGCTGCTTTTAAAATAAATTGAAAGTGATGGAAAAAGAGTTTTGAATTTTTTCCTGTAGGTTTCTATTTCTGCATATGTATAAACTTTGTTAATGAATTCTCATAGTACCCAAATGTAATTCTGGAACCTGGACTGGCTGTTATTAGTTACACAATTTGATAGTTCAAGTGAAATTAAGCTGTCCTTAAGGTTTACTTTGTGACAGAAAGTGATGCTTTCAAAAACATAATTATGACAATAAATATATTATTTACAGTATTGTTGAGCAGATTGATTAAAGGTGTAATTTTAATCAAATAGGTATCTGCATTTCAAACTATCTAGGAAGATAGTTTTCTATTAACAGAGCAATATCCTGTGTTAAAATACTGATTTTATTTGTCACACATTGTTAGAGAAGCTAGCAGTGTGCCAGAGTCTCCACTTACTTTTGAACCTGAATTTACCTTCTCTCTCCTTTCCCTTAGAAAAGTCAAGCTTATCTATCCAAGAGAAACAATTGACATCAAAGGATTGTTTTTCCACTCACCAGCTCTAAGCTGCTTTTTATTGTTCGAAGGAATTATTGAAGAGACTCAACACAGAATTCCAATCAGATACACACTTTCGGGTTCATTGATTGGCTGATTCTTCTTCTGGTGAAGAAAGGCAACAAAAGTCCTTTTAAAATCTATTCTTCTCAGAGAGGTCACATTTGTGCTTTCTTTAAGCTACTCTTTGTAATGCTGTGGTGTCAATGAATTCCTACCCACCCAGAAACTCTGCTGTCCTGGACTGCAAAGTAGTTTCTTTCAACTGTTCTTGCAAAGCCTGAAGCGTTCAACCTTCCTGTAAGTAAAGTTTAGCAAAGAGGGAGTCTTGCAAATTTGTCAGGATCCCCAATTAAGAGAGATTAGACTGTCTCAAAATCAGATTCAGTCTGTGAAAATGATCACTTACACAGTCTGACTCTGCAAGTGCTAGCTCTTTTGTTCCTTCAGTTCTCATACGTCTCACTTCTGATCTCACTTTTTTGGTTCCTGTTAAGATATTTGTGCTGATGGATAAAGACTCTATCAATCTATGGTCTTCTTTTAGCTTGTAATCATGGGGATCCTTAAAGAAACACTGATATAAAGGACTTTGAACACTATATGGATTTAGTTCATACACACAGCTGCTGCAGTGAGCAGAGTGGGAGGTAAGCTTGGATCTCTGCTAGTTCCTTAAATTTACATGCCATTTACATACTACATATATATATTTACACATATAAAATTAATGTTTCAACTTCCTAATTTTTTATCCTGAGTGCTTTGTATGTAATGTAAACCTGAAATAACTGCAAAATGCAAAAACCCACCTAGTTCTGTAGTGGTAATACTGTTACACTGAATCTCATTTGTGATTGCACTTCAAGGAATATGACAATTTAGCAGTTTTAGAAGCTGTCATATGAAAACAGTACCCAGTACCAAGTATTCTAAGTGTTTCCTAACCTTGTTAAAAGTTTTTTTTTGTTTAAAAAAATAAGTTCCTTGGATCTTACTACAACACTGTGTCTTTTAAAAGAGTTGAGAAGTTTCTTACCTCAGACTAAGATAATGTTTCTAAAAATCTTTAGAAGAACAATTTCTGATATAAATTCCCTGGAAAACATATAATGGGAAGAAGATGCCCAGAAGTGTCTTGGGCACATTCCAAAAACTACTGAAGACCTAAGAAACCCTGAAAGCCCATCAGGAAGAAGTCTCAGCAACCAGAAAAATTCTTGGCCAATCTGCAGGAAACCTTGAGAAATGCCTGGCTCTGAATGAGGGCATCCTACCCTCTAGGCCTCCGTGAATTGTCAGCTCCTGCAGCAGATACCCTAGTTCACAGCAGTGAAAAGTATTTGTGATGAATCTTTCTTCTATTTTGCAGAAGAGTTGTGACATTACTTCTTCAGATACAGGACAGACACTTCATAGTTATTAAGTTTTAGAAAGATGTTTACTAAGAATCTTACATAACTATCTCTTTAAATCCATACTATATACCCACAGAAAAGAAGCTGGGACTTCTCAGGGTCAATAAGTAAATATGCACTGCTGAAGTGATGGAATATAATTGCATATTGGGCTCGATTAATGAAATCTTTGCCTGTGCATTGAGAGAAGTGATTATTCTCCTCTGCCCAACACTTATGAGGCCACACCTGACTTAGTTTCCAGCTTTAGATGTTGGATGCAAGAAAAAAAAATGTCCTTGCATGGATATAAACATGAAAATTAGTTCATTGGCTTTCTTATATGCAAATGATAGCTTGCAATGCTTTTCATACCCTTTCTCTTGATATTATGGCCTAAAAATAAAAGTTAAAAAAAAGTCCTTTTCCTTCTACTCCTCAAAATCAGGATTGGCCCTGATCTATTAAAGCTTGCAGCAGTTAACAGGTTCATTCCTTTTGGGGAACTACAAAGACTAGATGGTACAAATCAGGCTGCCACAACTTGTCATGCAATAATTTGATTGAAAATTACTTATTTGAGTAATTTCTTCTCCCTGTACACGTTATTAGAAGCGAAAACAGGACCAAAGTTCTGGCACCATCATAATGCTAAATCTCTCCCACATACTGTGGGGATTATTGTTAGACAACTGCAAGGGGTTTATAATAGGCTGCCCATTCCTATTCTGTTATTATTGCTTCTTTCCCCTTTTGGAGTTTCTAGAGCAAAACCACAAGAATACTTCATTTTGGCATTACTGTCACAGTGTAAATAAACACTCATTACATTTATGACTCCAGAAACAGAAAGATATTTGATACCCTGAGCACCATGTTACAGCTGTGAGTTGGAAAACATAGCAGTTTTTAGCAAAGAGTAAAAAATTTGCTTGACTTAAAGTATATTCAACTGAGTAAAAAATACAATCTGTGTAGCCAGCCAAGTTAGAAAATATTCGAATTATGCTAAAATACTTTTTAAGCAAGTTTAATGAATGCTGACATAACTAACTCAAGTTCTGATACAATCATAAAAGTATTTCTGGGTCTTTAGCCAGAAGTACAAACCCTGTCATTTATCAGACACCTTTGGGACTCTACTGTGTCAACTCAAAACAGATCAGCCTCCAGGGAGCCTCTACATGGACTCCACCTTGTGATGGGACTGGAGAACTGGGAATCTGACTGTGCTGAATTGGACCTCGTGACATATTTTCAGGATGTATGAAGAAGTCACACGTCACTGTGTGGGTGTGATCTAAATCCACCAGGGTTAAACAGTTCTATTTTGGCACTGTTCACTGAGTTTAGCTCTGTTGTACTGTGTCTGGGTTTCAGCTGGGATAAAGTTGATTTTCTTCCCACTAGCTGCTACAGTGATGTATTTTGGATTTAGGATAAGAATAATGTTGATAACACACTAATGTTTCAGTTTTTGCTAAGCACGGTTTATACCAAGTCAAAGACTTCTCAGTGTCTCACCCCACACCCCACCAGTAAGTTGGCTTGAGGGCACAAGGAGCAGGGAGAGGACACAGTTGGGACAGCTGCACCAAACTGGCCAGAGGGATAATCTTTACAGATGGTGTCACACTCAGTATTTAAACTAGGAGGAAAACTGGCTGGGAACTGCTGCTCCAGAACTGGCTGGGCATCTGTTGGTGGGTGGGGAGAAATTCCATTGCATATAATTTTTTTGTGTGTATTTGAATTCTATTATTATTTTTATTTTCCATTCCTTTCCTGTCCTATTAAGTTGTTCATATGTCAAGCCATGAATTTGCCTCTTTTTTTTCCCTAAAATTCTCTTCCCTATCTATATGATGCAGAGAGTAGTGAGCAAGTATCTGTGAGGTGCTAACTTCCTGTCACATAAAACTGTCCTTTTTGGAATCCAGCTAAGGTTTGAAAGTTTGAGATAACAACTGAGCTGACTAGAGTATATTAAAACAAATTTGTTATATGCATTCATTATATTAGTTTAATAGTCACTGATAACAATGTTGATTCATTTGCTCTCAGAGCTGTTGCACGTGTTCTTGTGCCATGTAACACATCTGCAGTATTTGTTCCCTGTTGCATTGTTTATTGTCTCTGGGGGCTGGGTTTAGGTTATCATGTTGTTGTACTTTGTAACACTGACTTATGATATGATAAAACTGTTGGTCGTGACACTAATCTGGTATTTGTACTCAGTATTGCCATCAACTCTGTACTTCAGGAGCCATCTATTGGGAACTAATAATAATTACACCTTTTACTTTTTCTCCTCAGAGAGCTGATCTGCGGGGGAGATACCTTATCCATCTTCTCCTTCTCCTCCAAAATTAAAATAGTTCTTGAGAATTTTTAACATCTATGGGATTTTCAAACGATCATGTTCCTATTTCTATATCTCCTGAATGTGTTTTTGGTCTTGTTTAAGGTTAAACAACTGTCTAAGAATACCACCCAGAGTATGTGCCCTGACGCTGGATAGCTGTGAGTAGCAAGGTGTGTGGGGTCATATGGGCAAGAGCCCAGGACAGTGGTCAGCTCCAGCCTTTTAGAATTACACCCTAGATAAGGGCAGAATCTGAAAATCTATTTAAATATTTGGAAAAATATATTTACCCTTTGCAATTCCAGCGACACAAATCACTGCAATGTGCTGAGGCTTGGCCCAGGTCTATTAAGTAACCTCAAGGTAAGGGAAAGTCTCTGAATACAATGACAAAACAACACATGGCTGTTCCAGTCCTGGTGACAGGAAGCAGGTTATTCCAACCTCAGTGAGAGTCACTGTGGCTACACAAACCACAGTGAGAGGCACGGCAGCTGAACCAAAGGACCAATCCATGCCAGTATCAGTCCTGGCAAAGGACCCTTCTGTTGTGGGGGTGCTGAAGGTTGAAGAACAGCTGCCGATCACCGCCACAATGGTGCTCTGACAGCAATAGCACACCGAGACTCCCTGATTCCCATCCATAAAATGATTCCTGAACTGGAGATCCAAGGAGTGACCAACGAGACTCACTCACCTTTGAACAATCTCATATGATCAGTGCAAAAGCCCAGTGGAGAGTGGAGACTAACAGTAGGGTACCATGGCCTGAATGAAGCCACACCGCCCCCGAGTGCTACCGTATTGGACCTGCTGGAACTTAAATACAAGCTATGGTCAAAGGAAGCCATAAGTTATACTGCTAATGCTTTTTTTTTCCATTCCTTGGGCAGCACCAGGACACAGTTTGCTTCCATTTGAATGGAAATCCAGAAGACCTGGAACTGACTGTCCAGGGGTGGAAACACAGCCCTACCATCAACCATGGACTGATCCGGATTGCACTGGAGCAGAGTGAAGATATATTGATGATATCACTGAGTGTGGCAATACAGCAGTTTTTGAGAAAAGGAAAAAAATAGTCCAAATCCTTCTGAAAGAGAGTTTTGCCATACAACAAATTAAGGTCGAGGAACCTGAACAAGACACTCAGTTTTTAGGAAGAAAATAACAAGACAGAAATTGTCAGATCTCAGTGGTTGTGATCAACAAGATAGCGGGAAGGTGTGGGAAGGTGCGGGAAGGTGCGGGAAAGGAAGGGGAAGGGGAAGGGGAAGGGGAAGAACACGTGTGAGGTGAAACACTGGCTCCTCCTCAAAGGAGATCTTTGGCTTCCAGGGGTCTGAGTTTCACTCAGCCCTGACAAATCAAAGGAAGNAGGGAAGGGAAGGGAAGGGAAGGGAAGGGAAGGGAAGGGAAGGGGAAACCTAAGTAGCAGAAAGAGCAAGAATCAGGTAATCAGGTTAGCTTGCAATAGTGACTAATTTTCAAGTAGCTGCAAGTTTGTCATAATGACAGAACATGATTCAGATACTGAGATGGAAACCCCATAGGTAGGTTTTACAAGTACATGTAGAAGCACAGATTTATTTTTTAATGACTGGTTTGTCACTACAACATTCACTTGATATAAACTAAATCCAAATAATTACTTTAAGTATAAATTGTAGAATTAATGGGAATATTTTAGCTTTAAAATTTGTATTCAGTAGTAGTACCCTCTGTAAACATAAAAGATCAAAGAAACACTTGCTATAAATTATGTAGGACAATAGCTTCCATTGAGAATACAAGATAACGTAATCTTCTTAAACTTTTCATCTCATTCAGATCTTTTACTTTAAGTCAAAGTAATTTTCCAAGAGTTTGAAATGAAATGTAAACCCGGGTCTCCTGCCAACATGTTTTTATTACAGAGATATTTTACTAGGATAGGAACTGTGACCTCAAACCTTGATTTGTTTCTTTCCTTGTACCATATGTAACTTTCATTTTCTTGAACAAGTTCTCATTCAATAACAAATATACTTCAAATGTCACATCATGCACATTTTCTGGACTTGATTCACCTTTCCACTCTTTCATTTAAGTGTAATTGTACCCTTGTTTCTTCCCACAGGAAAATGCAAATACTCAGTAATCAAGACTAATTAAAAATGGTTTCAGGAAGTGGTTACATCAAGACCAGAAGAATAATACATGTCTTTTTGAATTATCCAGATGTAAGTAATCTCTGTTTTTTTAGGTCTCTGACAAATACTTTCAAACCAATATGTACAAATGTCTAGGATACTTTAGGAAGTCTGAGGTAGACCTAGATACGTTAAAACAATAGTCTACTACTACCTCCACACATGCTACATAGGTCAGGACATCCAGCTGATAATGTTTCTCTCATTAATTCCCCAATTCCACTTGTTCCAAGAGCTAGTTGTATATTTACATCATCATTTCAGAAGAAATGAAAGGTATTAAAATATTAAAGACTACAGAATATGCTTTTGGCATTTTTTTCCCCTTTCATTTTATTTTCCCCTTTCTTTTCCACTTCCTTTTCTGCATTCCCTTTCTGGTCCAGTATTCAAAAACAATATATATACTCTAGGCATCCACATGCTAACATGCCTATTTTGGTCCTTACAGATTACTCAGAAGTCTAGGAAAGTATTTATAAAGCAGATATTAGTGAAGATAGCCAGAATATTTTCCCTTCTCCATGTATTCTAAACTGGGACAGCTCTAGGAAACTTCTTTCACCAGTTACTCAATACGCAGGTCTCTGACCCTGGATAATGTCATTGGGAATTACAGCTGGGAAGAATTTCTACATCTGTTCAATTGGAAAGAGGCTACTTTGAGCCTATGGGGAGGGGCTTTGTTTATAGAGGACAGAGAGAGCAGGAGTGGTGGGAGGTTATGGAAAGTCAGGAAAGGGCAGAGAGAAAAAAGAACAATGGCACAAGGGAGTGAGTCTGAATCCTTTTTCCGCTGTCCACCAGCTCTGCTGCCAAAGACATCACAGAAGTAGCCTGAGAGACTACAACAGGTTGAAGACATCTGTGAGCCACCAGTTCCCTAGCAAAATTTAAAGGGAAGATGCTGGGGGACAGAAAGAGTGATCATATTTTCCCAGTACTTGGAATAAATGAGAGAAAATCTTCAGGTTAGTACAGTCTGCATTCTCTATATTCTATTTCTTTTATTCTATTGTAGAACAACTTGGTTGAGAATGACAAGATAAGCATATTAATAATGCTACTGAACAGGAGAACAAGAAGGGCAAATGCTCTCCAAACAAATCTAATTTCAGACTGGATAGAGAGACATAAAAAAACTGAAAGAAATTCCATATATTCATCAGACATCAAAATGTAGAGATAAAACAGTTGTGAAATTGTTGTTGATTTACAACAAATTTGGAGAGGCATAGAATCCGAAGAGCCACTCGCCTGGCAGACAGAAAGTTTAGCCAAGGGCATTTGAAACAAAAATGTGTTTTATTACCAAATCTGAAATACAGGCACAGAAATAATGAAAAGATAGGTTTAGGGTCATATCTAAATATTACAAAGCAGTAGGGAGATTTGGTTTAGTTTGGTCTTTGTGTAGGAGAAATGTCCTTTGAAATACCTGTTTACAGACTTCATATAAAGCAAATCAAGACAAGGAAAAGCATCAGACTCTGCATCCCTCTTCAGAATGTGCAAAGGGACATACCTACATTTTGCTAGTCTGTGGAGACTTGTATTTTCAAAAATCTACTCTCAAACAGAAGCTGTACACAAAATTAATCAGAAGTCACTTTTAAACCATTTACTTTTTTAACTGCATTTTATTATTTCTCTATATCATTTATGGTTTATAAAGTCTATTCACAATAGTATCCCTTCCATTTAAACAAACTAAAAGCCTAAAGCCTCGGGAAAGTTCAAGTACAGTCAATTAACATCACTGACACTAAAGGTAGCATTATTTTCTGTCAAGAAAATTGTCCTACTTTTCCTTTTAAGTCTCATGTGCTTTCATACCTTCAAATAACCTAAGTTTACGATCATATGTCAGTTTTTTGCTGCGAAAGAAATACACAAAAACAGACTTCAAAGCCATCTTTGTTCTGCACATGCATATCAAAGAAAACATCTATTTTATTTTGCTGCATCAAAGGCTATTAAGTACTATTTTAACATTTGGGAAATAACACAATTTGACATTCAATGAACTTAATGTTCATCAATGTGCCTTCATTAATTCTTTTGCTGGATTTTAATTTTTTGAAGTCACATCAAAAGTTCAGAAATTATATATACAAAAAATCATATATACATATACACATACATATTATTTATTTGTATAGTTATATATAAATATGTTTTTATAATGGACAATTATATTCAGAAAAGTTTTAAAGTTTATGCTTGTCATTTTGTTAGAATATTGCAACAGCCAATAATTCTATTAATTATTGATTTGTAGTTAATTTAAGCAAACAACTCTTAGCTGCTATGGGTTTCTGATTCTTTTCTCCTTTGATCCATTTATGGAAGTCTTACGTCTTCTCAAAAAGTTCCACAGCTGAAGTATTTTAAGCTCTTGTTGAGGTTAATCAAAGTCACTTAAAAGCAATCCCTAAAGCTCCTTCACTACATAACAAATGAATCTTTCTTTGCAAATACATTTTGGAATAGTGATATGGATTTAGAGTCTAAAGTAAAGTGTGACTCTAATGCTCATCAGTGGAGAGATAACTCATGCTTGTGAAGCTGCCTGTTTTATGTGAAGCTTTATGTTTTAAAATAAACTTTTCTGCTTGACTGGTCTCTTCCACAGCAGTACCATGTAATATTAAGAATTCTCATTTCTTTCCTGTTTGTTTGATTTTGGTGTTTGTTTTTGTTGCCTGGTTTTTTTAATAACTTTGCTTTTCACAATCTGTCATGATGTAAGATAAACGGTTCAGTGTTTCCACTTGGATATCCAAAGTACAGCTAGAACTAATTATTGTTTAAAGCAATCTCATCAGATGAAAGAAGATCAATTATCTTGGAACTTACGGCCCATTATTGAGTCATTCTATTCTTTGCTAAATAAAGTACAGCATTAAGCATAGATAATCAATGGCATTATAAACATTCTTGATTTTTTCTGCAGATGGTCTAAAACTTTTATGTACTAAAATAACAAGGATTTTTTAATATATTTTAAAGAAAGAACAAACAAAAAAAGGCAAGAAAATAAAACTGGAGCATACAGCCACTAATATTATTTATGCAACTAGAGCCAAGAAACACCAAAGATATTGGCAAAAGCAATGATAAATTGAAATTTGTCCAATTTACCCCAGATAGGATCTTAGATTTCAGATATTTCTAAAATTTCTGCAATAAGTATTTTGAAAAATTTGCTGTTGAAAGAAAAAACAAAATCATGCTATGCCATCATCTAGTGTTTCTTTACTTACATTATCAGTATTTCCATTCCTAAGTCTTCCCCCTCCCAGCCAGTGTACAGGTTTCAGAGAATGATAGAATGATTTAAGACTGAAACCTGACCCAGAAGTTACCTGTGCCAATTCTCTGGCCAAAGAAGTCTACTGCAGACCAGGTTACTCATAGCCATGTCCAGTCAAGTCTGGACACATACAAATTTTAGAGCAGCTGATCATCACTATGATAAAAAAATATAAATACCACAGAACATTCTGAGTTGGAAGGGACCCACAAGGATCATCAATTCCAGCTCGGTGACTGGCCCATATGGCAATCAAACCTGAGACCTTGGTCTTAACACCATGATCCAGTCAACTACATCCTAGACTTTAATTAGAATTTCCTACATTCCCACTTATATCCATTGCTTGTTGTCCTATCACTGTGCACCTCTGGGAGGAGTCTGGCTCCAGCTCCTCTGTATCTAGTGAGTTAGCAATAGGCAGCAACAAAGTCTAGTGTGAGCCTTCTTTCCTTGATTCTGAACAAATCCAGCTCCCCAGCTCACATCATACACCCTGTGCTCCAGCCCTCAGCCATCTTGGTGACTGGTGTGGACTTAGTCAAAACCATAAATATCCTTCTTGCAGCAGGGAGCCCAGAAGCTGAATGCAGTACTCCAGATAAGGTTTTACAAGTGCTAAATAGACGGTGGGAGCATATCCTTGACCCTGCTGACTACAGTCTTACCAACACAGCCCAGGATGCATTCTGTTAGCAATAAATTCATTTTGTAACTTTAAATTAAGCCTATTTGGCCCTTGAAGGGCCTCTTTGTCCTTACCTAAAGTCACGAAGCCTTTTTTAACCTTTTTTTCTTTCTCTCCTCTGCCCAGCTGTGGCATTGGCCAGTGTCAAACCACAACAACATCACTTCCAGCAAATATTCCAGCCACACTTTCCAAGTCTCAGAAAACACAGGCAGGGACTTGGAAAATGAAGAACTTCCCACCATAGGAGCAGCAGAGGTTTGAGACAATTTAAGGAACCTGAAGGTGAACATGAGACCAGATGAGGTGTGCAGCCACGGATCCCGACAGAACCTGGAACATGAAGTGTCTAAGCCACCATCCATCATACTTGAAAAGTTGTGGCAGTCCAGTGAGGTTCCCACTGACTGGAAAAGAGGAAATATAATGACCATTTTTAAAACTAGAAGCAAAGAAGACCCGGGGAACTACAGACTAGTCAGTCTCACCTCAGTGCCCAGAAAAATCATAAAATCTTTTAGGTTGTAAAAGGACCCCAGGATGATCAAACCCAGCTGAGCTTGGCCTTTTTTATTTCATTTCTGCACAAATTACCAATGTCTGTGTATCCCTTCCATGAAGACTGTTTCTGTTGCAACTATCTGCATATCTCCTTTTCATGTGTGAGCTCAGTCAGGAGCTCCACGTTCATCCACATTTGCCTTCTGCCTTGCCTCTTCGTGAGGAGGGGAAAATTCTCATGTCCTGAAGAGGTGCGCTTAGAGACGAGTGAGTTTCTCTGGACCTGTTTGAACTCCAGGACAGTCTCCCATGGGATCATGCCACACAGCTCCCAGAGCAGGCTGAAATACGCTTTTCTGGAGCCCAGAGATGTAATTCTGGTATTGTCTTGCTCACTCCTCTTGGGACCTTAAATTCCAGAGACTCTGCCATGCGAACGGCATACATGTTTGTTTGCAGACACTGTCCACAGTGCTAAGGAGCAATGAAACTGCTAATAGCAACTGTATTCAGGGGCCTGACACTTTGGGGTGAGGCACACTCCACCAGATCTCATGAAACTAAAGGCTCACCAGAGCATCCCCAACAAAAGTCACACACCTTGTGACCACCATCACCACCGCATGCTCCTGCCACCTGCTCTGCCTTTGCAGCAAATGGAATTGTATACAGATATCTGCAAGAGCACACAAAAAAGCACTGATTGCCACCTGCCACATGAAAAGATACTCAACCCTTGTGTTTTTAATCAAACCAGGATTGAAGCAGTTTATTTTAGATTTCATAACAAGCAATCAGTTAATGAGACATTCAGAAACAGGTCAGGGAAGAACAAGGAAGGAGTGTGCAGGTACCCCTATATACTAAATTAGAGAAAACCACTCTAAGATACAAAATGTAATAAAAAAGCCTAGTTTTCAGAAATTTTCTCCACTGAAATTCTCATACTTCCTTTTCCTTTCAAACATCCCCACAATGTCTCAGCTAGGTGCAAACTAAGAGGAATAAGCAAATTGCCAGTGGGTTAGCTTGATAGGTAAAATAAATTCAAAGCCATGAACTTGATCTAACTGCTTTGCAGTCCAACTTCTTTGGACTACATGACCTGTGACGACCATTTCCAACATACAAGACTCTGTAATTCTAAACATATATTTAGATAAGACAGAAATATATAGTTTACAGACACAGTCATATGGCAATCTGAATATTTCTGGTTGTTGGCAGGTTTAATAAAACAATTTTTAAAAGGATTAGACATCCCTTATGCTGTCAATTACATTATTACTAAATTTATTTTCATAGCATTTATATTTTCCATATCCCTTTTACAGTTATTATATGCGGTTTCCTTATCAATGCTTGTCACTAAAAAATGCAGCTGAATTAATTTCTCTAGGATTAAGGTCCAAAGGATGTATTTGTATACACTAATACTAAATAACTAAATAAAGGTATGGTGAAAAATCACTAGAGTAAGAAAGCTGCCAGGCCTTAGCTGAAAAGCACTCTAGAACAGTTTAGTGAGAAAAAAATCTTTTGCTACCTTTACTTAGATATGAATTCACAGGAAAATATAACACATAAGTAGAAGGCTTAGAAGTGATGTATTTCTGTGAATCTATTTGTCATCTTTCAGTGCTATGCACTGGTTCACACCTCTCAATAGACTATCAGATCTGGTCAGCAGTGTGTGTGGAATTAAGTTAACCCCTGCCTGAAATGTACAATAAATTCAAGCATTATTGCAGTATGAGCTGTTAATAAACTGCTTTGAATGCAAAACTCTGGAACTACGTATGATTCTGAATCTGTATCATGCTTTAAACCAGCAGTTTAAGCTATTTCTAACCCACCTGACTGTGTGTATGGTGTAGTAGCTGCTCTGAAGGAAGAGGCATGAATCAGAGTGGGTGGGGGGAAATCCTTGCTTATTATTCTTGAAGTGGAATTCACCACTTGAATCTGTGAATTTGAACACAGATCTCTCCATTGCACTCAGCTCATACCTGAGATGAACACACCCTACTTGAGATTAAGCCTTAGTACTCAAATATCCCAGAGGTGCACACATCTACTATTTTCAGAGAGACTGCTGCTGCAAAAGTGATTAGAAACATATTTGCAAATTATAAAATAGATAAATCTTAAGTTAGCATACAATAAATTTTGACATTTACCTCTGTAACCAGGGTTCAAACCATTCTCCCACAATCAGGGATTAAAACACCTCTTGATACTTTTATGAAAGTATTTTAACTTTTGATTAAATGATTCCCTTGCTTTATATGTTCAGATGAAATATCCTTTTTTCTTACAGCTCCAAGATGGCAATCAATTTCTCATACTTCTAAATATATAAAGAACTTACAGCTCTCACTTTCTCAAACTCATACACAATAGAGAAATGCTACCTCAGTGCATTTTTTTTAATCACATTGCCTCTAGTATGAAAGCAGACTACCTTCCTACAATACTGCAGTCTTTAAACACCTAACTTTATTTTATATAAATTCAGGATACAGTTTGAAAATGTGATCTGGGATGTAACTGTGTGGTTTCTGTTTTTATATGAGTCTCTCAGAAAATATTTTATCTATTTAAAATTGTGAATTGGATGTAATATTTGTTTGTTGCATATGAAAATACTGAATTAGAGAATGTCTCACCTTAAATTCATGACTTTTTTTCTCTAGAGACTGTAACTTCTTCAAAAAGAAATCAAACTAAGTGGCAAACAATAAGCAGTTCCTATCTAATAGAAACTTAATAGCTTAAGACAAATGCATCAGTAACCCAAAGAATAGGTGGATGATGTGAATCTTAAAACAGTCTTAACTCTTGTGTGAACAATTGCTACAGTTCAAGAAAATAGTAATATTCTATGCAATTTTTATGTGGCTAAATGCCTTCATAAGTTTATTCTATAACACCATAATAGTTTATTATTCTCTGTAAATCATATTCATTTGGAAAAGAGACTATAAATAGGAAAGATGAAATAGAGTACATGAAAACTGAGAAAAACAACTGCGATGAGACTATCTTTGCATAATACAGCTATATTTCTATTTATAAACATCTCACCCATAAATTAAAAAAAAAAAAAATATACCAAGAAGTAAGAATAGGCAAGAAGAAGATAGAAGTAGTTTAAAGAGCAGTTAGGTAGGTAAGATACACAGTCTTACAACTGGTCTACAGTGGGAGCCTTTAGCAATCTGAGGAATTTTAAAGGATATTTGAAATTTTTGAAAAAAAAAGTAGAAACATACTTCTCTTCTTTGAAAGGTAAGAACCAAGTGTTTGCATTTGTAGACTTCTTGACTGCAATAATAAAACTAGAATAAACTCCCTTAAAACCATGTAGAAACAGAAAGAGATGAGAAGTCATCATGGATTTATCATGAACACATACTGTCAACCAATCTAATCACTCTGTCTGCCATGTTAGGAGACCCCAAAAAGAGAGGAAAAGCAGCAGATGTCATAACTTCCCTTTCCTAGTTCTTTTGATGTGACATTCTGATAAACAAGCTAGAAAAGCATGATGCAGATAAAAGGGGTGTAAACCAGTAGAAAAATTGTACTTGGAAAGTCATTACTAGCTCCCTGTCAGAATGAAGGGCTCTATCAAGAGTTGTTCTGCGAGAGAATGATCTATTTTTACTATTATTTTTGTGAATGGTAGAAAAAAAGGGAATATTTATGAAAGTGGCCCATGAAATGAAGCCCTGGGGAGCACTGGGAAAAAGGGCCAGAATAGAGAGTCCAAGACAGACCAGACAGTGAAGTGGCAAGTAAGAAGGAAACAGTGCAGAACTCATGTACAACACACCACACCTCAGAAGAATAAGTAAATTTCACATACAGTGGGGAGTAACCAGACAGGCAGCAATAGCTCAGAGGCAACCTGGAAATTTCATACATACAAACTGAAGTTGAAATGGCATATTGCACAGGAGGGACATCACATACACTTTGCAACATAAGAAGTAATCTTTTTTTCTCACATTAATAAGCCCTGTTTAGAGAGCTGCACTGAGTTTTGTGTATAAGCTGGAGGCAATCAGGGGACAGAAACACGAATGATCAGAGGCTCACAAAGACATCAGTGTTGATGAAAAATTGTATACTGATGCCTGCTAAGTTTAGGGTGAAGAATAAGGAAATAATATGATGAACTTTCAAGAATAAGTGGATAAACTGCTTCCAAGCCCGTGGAGAGTCAAATAGGTTTAACAAAAGGAACATAAAAATGCATAATCTCAGGGAAGCTATGGTTTTCCAGAGCTATGTAAATCAATCCTAAAAATAGTATAAATTTGTTCCAATCTTTACTGATAAAGATACAGTTGATCTTTCCTTAGGGCAAGCAAATGGCTTGAATAAGCTCTATTTTCGCTTCATTTTCTATGTCTGGACACCAGAACAGACATTTAATATCCTCATACATGCATAATTGAAAAGGTAAAAAATATGTGCACGTACTACTTGCAAGGAGTCTACGAATTCATTCCTACCTAGTCACTTGAAACATTCAGTTTATACTGATTAATTGTTTTCATTATGTGGAAAAAAACTTGTGGAACTAATGATAATGCTAATTTTTGCATTTCAATGCTTTGAAATGACAATAGCATGGTAATGATGAGCCTCATTACTTTATGCATTTTATACAAGCCATAGAACATGTACAGAACAGTTTTCTGATACAAGTCAGCCAGAAAATAAAGTTACTCCCTGTGCAAAATACGTGTTTTGGTCCATTTATGTCTGTCAGCCTGTTTTCAAGTTATTTGTGTCAAATGCAGAGTGAGATAACTTGATATAGTTAAAAATGTAACTCCATGTTTAGCTCAGCACAAACTAATGAAGAATAACCAGATAACAGCCACACAAATTCCATTTCAGTGGAAAACTGAGTTTTCATGAATGATCATGGAAGTATCTGAATATGAGTTCATAAATGTATTTGTGGATGGAGTGAATTTCCTTTTTTAGTGCCAAGACTAGTTTGCAAATATTGTCTTCTAGGACTACTAAATATGTAGCCATACAGGAAAACAAAAGTAATGCAAAGAATTTAAACTGAGTTGGAAAAAGAAAAGTTGCTCTGTGAGGAGAATTCTTGCTCATTTCAATAAATTTGTGCCTACATACTTTTAAAAATACTCTTATGTGACCTTGAAAAGGATAAGATTGGAAAAATACACCAGTGATTAAAGACATTTGGGCAAAACATTGTTTATAATAGGCAATTACTGGTTTACACTTTTAACACGTGAACCAAACTTGTATTTCAAGTTATATGGAATATAAATATAACTGTACAGATACCTCCTCTGTCTGACAGACTTGCCAAATCAGACATTTTAATATCTCTATACACAAAATATGCAGTAGTCTGTACCAGATATTTTACATCATGCTGATCATGTGTGAGTTTATCATATTTGTAGGATAGTACATAGCCATATTTCTTTGGAATTCTTCCAGATTAAAAAGTCTGAACTGTTCCATGATATAGATCAAATATATCAAGCCATTTTAAAATTTGCTTACCATTGAGCTCTATGCTGACTTGCTTCTTTAACCACCCTGCCTGCAGGGCTGATGGTGGTGTGTGCACAGCTGGGTGGTTAGCCAAACACCCACCCAGCCCCTCCCTCAGTCACCAACAAACAGGCAGGGAAAACAGGATGGGAAAGATCATGAAGATAATGACGGAGACATCACTTACCAATTTCTATTGCATACAAAACAGACTCAGCTTGGGTCAAGTTGAAATTTAGGAGTCTGTTGTTTGAAGTGATGATCTTAATCCACAGAAGGTGGAGGAAGAAGCCTTCAAAACATGGAGTCTGATGGGTTAAAATACACTAGGTGGGAGTGCCTGGGTACCTCCCCTGGGTGGCACAAGCTTTCAGTCCTCCTCAGAGTCAGGCCTCAGAAATAAGTGGGAATGGGGGTGGGAGNGCCGGGCATTCCCACCTGGATATAAGCTGCCCTTAGAACTGCCTGGCCTCAGCCCTGTCTACTGGGTGACCAGAGGACAAGAGCCACTACTGGACCTTCTGTTGTATTGTTGTTTCAACTGGACCACTTCATTTGGACTGCTCCCACCACCCTAATAGGGTGTCAGGTTGTATCTGACTTTGTCAGTGCTTTTTCCATATATTATTTCACTTACTTCTAATTTTTCCTATTAATTTTAATCCTGACTTGTGATCTCCCGCTGGTTTGTTTTCAAACCAATACAGGGCATTTGGGTGGTTTATGATCCCTTCTCAGCTGCCTGTCACATCAGCCCAGGTGAGCCACTTATGCCCCATCAGATATTCCTGGGGAAGGAGGGGGAAGTTTTACAACTGAGCAAATTGTGTAAGGTAGGAAACACCAACTCGCCTTTCAGGATTTGTTTTTTATCAGCTTAAAATTCCTGTCTGTAGCCTCCAAGCAGTGATAGTTTACCCACTCTGTACTAGCCATTACATACCCAGAACCTCACTTCCTCCCTTGAGGGATGCAAACCTGGCCTCAGCAAACCACCCTGGAGCCTCCACAAATAGGCAAAAGTTTGGAGTCATTAATGATTAATAATCTACTCTCTCACAGCTGGTTCTCACATTTTTCTCCTCACTGCTCTCTGGTGGTTTTACCCTTTCTTAAATATCTCTTCACAGAGCATGTCACAGTTGCAGTGATTAAAACACTGAATTGTTCTGAGATTGACTGACTACATGGCATCTTGCAAGAATGTGCTTTCCAAAGCAGTGATGCCATCAGTGTCACAGACTTAAAAGTCTGTATTTAATGCACAGCACTAGGCAGAGTATGGTTTTCTCCAGGTTTGGTGTGAAAAGATTCATTGAGCCCAAAACAGAGGAGAAAGGCTAGATATAAAATAAAAATGTAAAAATAACATGGAATCAATAGGATAATTTTTATCTGCAGTTCACTCTTCATTTGAAATATTAATTTAAAAAAAAAAATCAGATCCTACTACATATTTTCTGTTCTACCAGAGATGAAATGTTTCATATTGCTGGACCTATATGTTTATTAAATAACTCTGTTTTTATCAATATGTACATATTACCCAAATTACAGAACCAGGAAAGTGCAATACTATGTATTATTACAGCAAGTTGTACAGACACAAAGACTAAACTTAGAAAATTAATGAGAAATACAGAATATTGCCACAGGGGCTTTGAATCCAGAGACCTAGCTATTATCAGAATGGAACTCCATACAATGAACTCCTAAAAGAAAAAACAAACAAGTAAATGTGTTCAGTGCAAAATAGATCTTGTAAGCAAAACTCCAGTTAAGCCACCTGTTATCCTCATTAAGCAGACCCTACTCTTAAGACATGTCACTGGACTATTAAAATCTTTGGCCAAACTCTTTTCTAAACCTGTTTATCTCTGATCACGCTACAAGATCTCTTTTTCATCCTTGCACATTGTTCTCCCTTTACCAAAAAAAAAATCTCCCAACTGAGCATATGTGACAGTTTCCAGCAATGGATCTCCCCATGCTTGGGCAACCCACTATAGGGCTGTCTGTCTTTCTCACAGTACACTGATTTGTGAAAGACACTCATAAAAGTATCATAAAGGCATTAAGAAGAAAATACAGAGAAGATGGCTTGAAAGTATGCACTGCTGAAGTCCTAAAGTGGCAATGTTCCTCCCCAGGACAGTAGAAAACAAGACAATATAGGCTAGCCTTTGATTCACTGCTTTTAGGGAGATTCTGAGCTGTAAAATGCATAAAGACCACAGCAATTGTGAATTGGAGCTCACAAGCCTGATAAGCAAAACTTCCTCCTGGAAACTGAAAGCATAAGTGTCTACATATGTTTCAGATTTGACAAAATAATGGAACAGTTTGAAAGAGATCCAACAAGAAATAAAGGGGATTAAAAAAAAGAGGAGTAAAGACAAAGAAATCTTCAGCAAGGGCCCTGTTAGGAGGCTCAAGAAGATTGAAGCTACTGAAAATGAACCAGCAAACAAAACCCCAAAAACTGCTACAGGTGTACAAATCTCTAAAACTCAATTAAGATGAAAAAATTACGAAACACAAGATAGGAAAGACTCAGAACATCTAAGGAAGAAATCTTTATCAAATTTTTTATCAAGAAATAAAACTACTTACATAGGAGAGATTCTATTTAAATACAAGTAGAATAAATAGAACAGACATAGCAATATCAAAATCAAATTTATTGTCCATTTGCTCCTCACAGGAGATAATATGCTGATCTTTTTTTAGTTGTCTAATTAAAATTAATTTTGCTTTTAGCTTTTCTCAAAGCACTTTTTTTTTCAACTCATGACTGTGATTTCTCATGACTTATGGAATGGGACAGATAAACAGGTCCCCTATCATTCATGTGTTTGCTTCATCATATCTGATACTTCTCTGTTATCCAGAGCTGAATATCTCTCATTGATTCACCTTCCACTTCCATACAACCAATATCCAACAAATTTAAAAAAAAAATCTTGAAAATTGTTAAAGTATACTCTTGTGCATATATATAAATGGTCTTTTGCTTTATAAACAGCTAATTTTTTATTCTGATTTTGGCTGAGGAAAAAGGAGACTTCTGGAGTGGTGCTTTGTCTCCTCAAATCACCATTATGTGGAGTGGAGCCCTGCTCTCCTGGAAACAGCTAAACACCTGTCCGCCCTTGGGAAGCACTGAATGAATTCCTTGTTTTGTTATCCTTGTGTGCACAGCTTTTGTTAATCTGTCTTTAACACAACCCATGTGTTTTCTAACTTTATCTGCACAACATGGGTTCCTCGTTTATGAGAGCAAATCCATATTGTCAGAGTATCACAGAATTGAAGAACAGTTGAGAATGGAAGGGACCTTTGGGAGATTGCGTAGCCCAAGTCCCCTGCTCAAAGCCAGGACACCTAGGGCAGGTTGCTCAGGGCCACATCCAGTCAGGTTCCAAATATCCCCAAGGATGGAGAGTCCACAACCTCTCTGAGCAATTTTAGCTGGCATTTTACCACTCTCAGTGTGAAAAAACATTTTATGTGTTTAATTGAAATTCTCTGTACCTCAGTGTGCACCCACTATTGTCCTGTCTTTTCAGTGAGTACCATTATGTTGAAAATTTTGTAGTTAAAATTTGTAGTTTGAAAATTAAGTAGTTAAAATTGTAAGGCAGCAAGCTGAACTTTCTCTGAGCTATATGGCTCTGTTTTTAGCCAAAGATGGATTATGGTGAAACCTGGAGCTAACAATATGAACATTAATACCAGTCTTCTAAAAATAGTATCAGACTGTCAGATCAGGACCACTATGTTGTTCATTTAAAAGAAAAAAAAAACAAAACACCCAAACAACATAGGATTTCTTGACATCAAAAGAACTAGTTTCATCTATTGTCACAATTTTTACAGCACTCAGGTTCCCCTGGAGATCATACATGCTTGCTTACTGTGCCAAGTCCTGCTTCACTTGGAAGATATGGTAACAACCTGAGGAGCTGCATCAAAAGATTTTATTCAGTCTCTGGGTATTCAGGAGCCAAACAACATTCTAAGCATAGCATGAAGAATGGAATTTATCTTTCTATTTTCTCTTTCACTCCAGCCTGAAACATTTAACCTCTTCTTATTTCACATAATTAAGTTGTGAAAAATCAGTAGGTAATCCTGGATGTTACAGTAAAATATTTTATTTTTAATAAAATGCCTAAATTATTTTATGATTAAAAATCCCTGATCTCCTATACAAGAATTGGAGCAGTTACTGTATGTGGCTTTATCGATGCTTTAAAATTCCACTTTTATTATTTCCTTAACAGTAAAGGAACATCGTAAGATATAAAATTTATCATATGCCAACAGGAACTATGTTTGTATATTTATACATTGATTAAAGAAAAGTTATGATTGAAACTGAGGGCATGTACTGTCAAGAACATTTGTGAATGTGTTGCACACAACAGCTGGCATATATGTGTCTGCAAATGTATGTGTTACTCTTTTATTGACAGTGTAAGGATTACACTTTTTCCATCTGTTAATAACAAATACGAAGGATGTGTATCCCTCAGCAGGCTGCAAATGACTTCATTCTTTAAATAGTATGTCTGCCAGATAACATAATTCTGACTCTATAAATCAATAGCATTTTACTAGGAGACCTGCAAGCTATGTTCTTAAGAGCCATTGGAGAGTAGCCTTTGCCCCTGACATGGTGTAGCGTTTTCTTTTATCAGCTCATGCTGATCAAAAGCAAGCATCTGATATACTGCAGCAATCATATCAGAACAGAACCTATTTTTAAAGTCATTAGAAAAGTTGTGTATGCTTATAACCTGATTTCACACTTGGACAGTATATCCTGTGCTGGCTTTTCCACAAATGCTATTTGTTGTGCTTTAAAAACTAACACATTCTCCAACATATTTTTCAGAATATGTTGGAGATCAGAAAAGGTTGGTATTTATTGCACTGCAAAAAGTATAGAAATGTCAGAAAATAAGGGAATGTGGAGCCATGAAAGTAGCTGGAATGAATCCTGGGTTCTGGTTCTCCAATTCTGCTGCATGCACACTCTGAAACAATTGAAAATCAAAATTTAAAATGTGTTAGCATTTTGGGGATTTTTTTTCCCTTTTTCTTCCTTGACTCCCCCTAGTAAGACAGAATGACTTGAAGGATTTACATAAGGGAAAATCTTGATTTCTGACTTTTTTACCCTCTTTCTCTGGTGGATTACCCCTCACACTCTCTTGCATAAATGGAAAGTGATTGAGCAGGATTGTAGAGAAGAATTATTGAGATTATTGCTGCTGAAAAGTTGTGTCACCTTCTGTAAAAATTGAGATCTTTCAAGCTTTATAGATTAATTCCATCATGACAAGCACTCTATAAGTAGATCTTGCACTTCTCTAAAGGCTGTCACCCTAATCAGCAATTTGTTTTGAGAGTGCTCTGAGTTTGAAGTTTATTAAGATTATTATGACCGTCATCACCATTTTGATGACAGCCAGCACCCTTTCAGTACTTAAAGGGGTCTTATAATAATAGTGGGTTTTAATATGATAGATAGTGTTGGGGAAAAGGGGGAGAAATTTAAAAAGAGGAGAGATTTAGGTTAGATGTTAGGAGGAAATTCTTTAGTCAGATGGTAATGAAGCACTTGAATAGGTTGCCCAGAGAATTTCAGTTGCAGCAATGGTGAGCATGAGAATCTCTGTAATTACTATCAATGTTAAATCGAGTCAATAAGCACTACCTTTTGCTTCTTTTAGAAAGATAAGCACCTGTGAATAATGAACAAACATAAATATTAAGATATAAATAATAAAAATGAATTTTAAAATTCACATAACTTAATGGCATATATGATAGAATAGAACATTTCCCTTCTGATTCAGTGTGGGAAAGTACATCCAGAAACTCAGTGCCACTGGAAAAAAACCTAAGGGGTTTTAAATCTTTAAGGTAGAGTATAAAATATTTCCTCTTGCACTGCTCAGCCTCCAAAATTCTTCAACTCTCATACTATGCCAATAAAATTGTGTTATTGGATATCCAATATTCAATACAAATCCTTCTTAATGGGAATAATGCAATAGACTATGCTATAAAGAAATAGATTTTATAAGAGTTTAAGATATTATTATTACTTTAGCACTCAATAATACTGTAAATATTCTACATGTCATCATTTACACCACTTCTCAAAACACATTACATTTCAAAACAGCAAAGTTCTATATTCTTATGCATTAATATAATGAATAATAACTTGCTTTGGTGAGGTAGCTGGTTAAAAAAGGAAGAATTAAAAGCAGTTTTAAATTTCACTCCAAGTGTCTCTTAAATACTCTCAATTATCTTTGTCCAGCAACTGGTAAGCCAGGGTTACCAGTCATTGCAAAAACCGTGCAGCAATTCTCAGGAAGCTGATTAACCTTAGAACAGTAGTCAAATTTAAAGTACAATTAATAGCTACCTCCCTACTAAACATATTCTTGAAACCAAGCCTTGTTTCTTATCACTAGTCTTAAACCTTGTATTGGCTTTAATTAATTTCTAAGGCAGGCAGGTGTGATTTAAGGACACCTGTGCTTTGTTCTAGTACCTTAGTAATTGTGAGACTTATCAATCACTGCTTTCATAATCCATTGAGCTGCTTGGGCGAAAGGCAGTGTTGCTACAGAAATTTGTATTGCTCGCTCTTATTCTCACATAATGCAGACAGAAGAATGAAGGAATCCAGCAATGAAATAAAAAAGTACTTGATAATGTCCTTACTGTAAAATTTTGTAGTGTTTTGGTGGCTTGAGTCCTTCTTGTTCAGGTTTTTTTTTCCATAGTAATTGGAATCTCAGTGTAGAGTGAACTAATTCTCCTGAGTTTAGCAGGATTTGTGTTCACAGGCACATACTGTGGTTTTCATTAAAAGGATAATGACAAAAGTCTTATGTTATCTTGAGTTTTGAATTTTGAACATAATAGAGTGGCACAATTTCTATTACTCAACCAATATCTACACTTGGTCCCTTAATCAAAATCTCTCATATCATTCTCTTCCTGTAAATCTTCAAAGCACAGCAGCTTGTGCCTCTTCTGGGGGAATACAGAATTCCCTCAGGCAACCAGGTGATTTAAGAATACATCATAGACAATTAATTGCTAAGTATCTTCTGTTTTGTTGTATGTGTATCTGCTGACTCAAGAAGCAATGTCAGGGCTCTCAAGCAGTAAGAGGTCACCAAAAAAGAAAGACAGTAAAGATAGAAAATACAAAACAAAACACAGGTAATGTAAATATCATTTACTTGCCAAATGATGCCAAAGAATTGTCCAGGGGAATTAGCTAGTGCTGAATAAAAAATACTCAAAATATTAGCTAGCAGCAGGCAAGTACCCAAAGGAAGGGGAGCTTGTAGGATGCCATTGGTTGGCAAATACATATTAGTGGTGGTCAAAAACACAAAACATAACCAGAAATTAAAATAAATGGATAATGAAAGAAAACTCTGTCTTATGTCTAGAATGCCTACAAGAGAATCAGACTGTCTTTTACAGGGGATAGATGATGCTCCATTTATGAATCATAAATACTGTTACAATTTTTTGATTTCAGTAAAGTGCCAACACTGAGCTTTGTTGAAGAATTTAAAAGAACAATGGGGAAACATTTTCAGTTAAGCAATATATTTAGCATTCTAATGCAAAATTAATTTTCATCTGGAATAAAATGTCAATCTAAACATTTAGTTATGATATCATAAGATATCTCACCTGTCTTATCATGCAGGGTTATAAATACATGTAATTTAATACATATATCTTCTCAAATAGATGTGCAACCTAACCTAAATAATATGAGTAATAATAAAAATGAATGTGTGGCTTTCAAATGTGCTAACCATCAGAGGAAAATCATTCCAGAGACTATGGTACATATATAACTGGCTAATATACATTAATGATGATAACACTCTGTCTGCACTTCTTGAACTTAAAATAATTGTGTATTTACTGAGAAGACCCCTTTAAGCCCTACTAGCACTGAGGAACTGGCCAATGTTATAGTCTAGTTTTGGCACAGCTTCTAGGGCTGCACAGTAAGTGAGCCTCACTCTGATTGCATTTAAATGTGAGACTGCAATCCAATGATAATAAAATGCATAAAATCATGTATATATGCACACGTAAGTATGAGCTGTGTTATGGGCATGTATTGGATCTGCCTGAGATAGAGTTCATTCAAGTAACAAGGATCTTATATAGCTTGAGTTATAAGATATCTATGTAACCTTAATATAAATATAACCTAAATCGTGAATTTTTATCAATATAAACTGAAACATAGCCTTCTACACTTATTTAGCCCGAATCATAGCTTTTACTTATGTAGCCTAAATCATAACTTCTATACCTATAACCTGATATAACCTGAATCATAACTTTTGATACTCATATATCTAAAATGAATAACTTTTTATACAACGTAATGGCTAGGATATCGTTAACTAGTTGCTTAAATGCGGAATAGACAAAAGAGAAAAGAGAAGAGAAAAAAAAATTACCAGGTGTATAGCCTTGGAGATAAATAAGGGTAGCAATAATGGGAAATTGGCAAGAAAAAGACAATTAGCCACAAAACAAAGAATTTAGGCTAGTTAAGACCAGATACACAGAAGAGCATCGTAACTGCACATGCCCCTAAGACAAAGGTGAAAAGTTCGAGTGCGAAGAAGACTTTGGAAGCCTTCATCAAAGATTCCCGAAGGCCCCCGAATTGGGGAAGGGCATGCGCAGTGCAAAGTATTATCTAATAACCATGAGATCGTGCTATGTAAACTATTTCCGGCGGGTATGTGATGATGTTGTAATGACATAGCAACATTAAGCATAATTTACCGTATAAATATACCACAGCACTTTACAATGGTGGGTGGGTTAGGAGGAAAAACCCCCCTCACCACCGGCGCTGCAATAAACAAATACCTGCTCTATACACATCGGTTTACGGGGATTTATTTCCAGCCTATCTTTCGGGCACCACTTAGCAGTGCTCTGCTTTGCACTGGCAGCAGGAAGGGTGTTGATGACTGTCCTGTCCCGCTGTAAAAGGGGAGTCGGGGAGGATTATTTTTGGTAGATTCTCGGACGAAACTAAAGCGCAAACATGTCAATATTTTATCTGAGAACTGCTTCTTGATAAGGAAAGAGAAGTGTTCCTGTCAAAGGGGGGATAGAAAAGAGAGCAAAAAGGAGAAAAGAGGGATAGAACACGGGGACAGGTCGTCACCGCTGTACCCGGGCGCCCTGTCAGCGCCAGCTGGGCAGACGGAGCGTGGGTGCCGCAGGCTGCGATGGGTCTGCGGGGCTCCCGGGGCGGGCTGGGCGCGGTTTCCAACCCGCAGCCGGCCGCGGGTCCCTCCCGTCGGGGCAGAAGCGGCTGCCGCGGCCACGGCCGCACTCGCGGAGCAGCTGCGGCTCTCAGCGCCGGGCCGGCGGCGGCGGCCGCTCCGTCGGGAAACAGCGGAGCTGCGGGGCCGTGGGGTCGAGCTGCCTCGGGGAAGCAGCGAAGCGGGGCCGGACAGCTGCGGGCAGGACAGACAGCCGGGGAAGAAGCGGGACCGCAGGGAGAAAAAGGCGAGGCGGGACGGGGGGCCCAAGCTGACCCTCCAAGCGACGCCCCCGCTCCCTCCAAGAAACCCGAATGAAATGACCCCGATGTTGCGGTGCTGCTCACTGCTTTTGTGTGCTAAAACCCCTCCCACAGCCCGATTTCCTGGGCATTTTTTGCCGGGCATCCAGGGATCAGCCCCACCAGCAAGGAGGGGTCGCTCGCAGCCCGAGCGCGGAAGTTTCTGTGCCCCGATCGGCCAAAGGGATATTGCATACCGAGTGATGTCAGCTCAGATATAAAAGCTAAGAGAGAGAAGAGCAAGTGGGGAGCATTTGTGATTCTACAGTGTTTGTCTTTTGGAGCAACCACTGCATGCTGAGGCTCTGCTTCCTGGGAAATGTTTGAATGTCGCTAACAATGCAAAGTGGAGATAACTTTTCCCTTGGCTTATGTGCACATAGACTTTCACTTGTCTTTTTTTGGTTTAGCGAACTGCCTTATCTCAACCTACTAGGTTTTTTTACCATGTTACAGTCTCTCTCCCCTGTCCTTCTGGGAGGGAAGTGATAAAGTGGCTTAGTGGGCACCTGACACCAAGCCGAGGTTAAACCACTACATGGTAATTTTTTTTCCCCACTCTTGAGAATAGAAAAGTTTTCACAATGAGTGAAATGGAGTTGTTGAATCTCCATTCTTGGAGGTACTGAAAAATTGACTGAACATGACCCCTGAGAAACCCATCTCACAGGACTCAGATTTTTGCAGAGAACTGGAGCAGATGATACCCAAAGTTCCGTTCCAAATTAAGCCTAGAAATCTTGGGGTATATGCAAATTAATATTTTCCTTGTTTGAGATCTACTGTGGTAATGTCAGTCTTTGATATGAAAAAGGAAGGCGAAAATCAGCACCCTCTACAAAACACTCACATAAATTTAGCCTGCCTTTGTTAGATCCTGAGCCACTAAATCAGATGATCTGGTAAAACTGTGCCCTGTTCCACTGTAGAGAAGAATTTGCTCGGAACATAACTATTAAATGATACAGAGATCTATGGGTTTAATAATTTAGAAATTAAACAGAAGTGAGCAGAACTTTGAAACGGGTTCATATTTGTGATTGAGGGGGAAAATCAGGATCATTGCACCGAACATAAATCAACAGACATTAACTGAGAACAACTTACATCCCTATCCCACTGAAGGCAAGTAATCACTAATCTCATTAGCTGTTCTTTTTATAATGCTTATACTGTGGTTTCATTAATTTGTGTATTTGCCTGTAATCTAAAACTTTAATGCTAAAATTGTGAAATCTAAATTGTGTTTCACCTTTGTTTTTATTTTTTCATAAAATTTTGGAGCAGGAATATTCTAGCTGTATCTACAAAATCATTAATCTGTCTCATACAACATATTCTGAATTAATAGTGTTCTTCATTCATTGGCCACACCTCTACCCTACTCATATCCTAACAGAGATGTTGCCTTGTATTCGCTTTCATATAACCTAGTTTAAAACAGTTCGGGAGTTATGCCAGGAACCATTGGTTCTTAGTGCCACTTCTTGAAGTCAAATTGTTCTTTATGATAGAAAGCCAGATTAAATCCCATTGGACCCTGTATTCCTTGCCATCAAATTTCTATTTTGACTCTGCTCCCTGCTAATTGCTCTAAAAGAATTCATTACTTATTTCTCAATGAGTCTGTGGATGTACATGCAATTGTATGTGTGGCTGTTCCATCTTAAATGGTTTTATCTTCATCATTTATCTGTAATTGTTGGGATTTTTACTACAAATCTGAAGTGCTCTATATGCACTGTTTCTTTCAAAAGTACCCTTCAATTAAGCTCTGTGTTCTCATATTCATCACAGTCTTAATTGTTTTTAGATGTACTCTATCATCACAGCACAGCGTAATGTGATCCAAAAGCTCAAATACTAATCTCCTTCTCTATACTCCATAACAAAACACATTTTAACAGTTTGAGCTGACTCTAATTTCCAAAGACATTTTATAATCCCTGGTGTTCAAACTGAATTATGTGTAAAACCATAGTATTTTAGTTGTACAGCCTATGTATATTACTTAATTTTTTATTATAAAATGTGTAAAACATTTTGAAATAAGAAAGAATTTCAAAAATGAATATGTTGAACATAGTCTGGACTATGTTTAATACCATGTATTAAACCAGATTGATATAATGCTATGATATATTATATTATAGTTGTGATATTCTGGAAATCCTTTAGTTATACAAAAAACAAATTCTAAAAATATTTTTACAATTGTGTTTGAGAAATACAAAATTAAAAAAATCAACCATTCAAATGTTTTATTGTATTTACCATATTTGGGTTTACGATGTTCTTTCTATTTATTTACACATAATCCTGTGGCTAATATTTTTTTTTAGTTTACTTTGATTCAATTATTCCATACCACTGATGCCAGAGTTCCAAAGTGTGAGTCTCTTCATCCCAAAGGAAACAGAACCACTAATTGGAAGAGTGAGAAGCCAAAGACAGTCAGTTCTACAGTAGGTCTTTATTCTAAAAATGGTGCAGTTTTACATCAATATGCACATAGAGCCTAAAAGTAAAATTCTGTGGTTGCTTTTTGTTGTATCAAAACAATTCTGTTTCAGAGCAAATATGAAATACTCTCACCACCACTAAGTTAATTGAACTCATCTAGAACTGACCCATCAATGAAGCAATTTGTTAAAATACAAAACATGATACTCCACATTGGAAAACAGTTTTTTTCTGAACAAAACAATTCCACAGCAGCCAGCTGTCTAGAAAATAGCTGCACCTCAGGGTCTCTTTCTTCATGCTTTTTCTCTTTTTTAGGCTAAAGATTATTCAAAGCCCTGATGTGATTTCTTTGACAGATGTATAGCTCTTGGTGGAAATTGCACAAAACCTCCACACTTTAGTTTCATTCCTGCTGAAAACCACACAGAAAAAACACATGGGATTTTAGTTTATATGACAAGTTGTATTTATTTTCAATAAATGATATTTGAAGACCTTTGGAAAGAACCTTTTTTTTTCAGTTAACATTCACTGGCTATGAATAATAGGATTCAAAAGTGTGACTCAATTACGTAAGTTTAACAAGAATATTCATAAACATTGCTTCCAGCTCTATTTAAACTACTGATATCTACAGGCAACTTCAATGTGTTCTTACTATAGATGGAGCACCCAGACTTCAAAGGTATTTTGCAATAACACTTCAGTATGATATATAGATTAAAAAGAGCAGTCCAGTCTTTAATATGTGAACTAAGTATTGTAACAATGAACCCATGGTGACCATTTAAAATGAATTTCAAGGAAAAGAACAGTTTATTTGCTTCATAAAAACCTGTGAAGCATTCAGACTGGATAACGTAAGCAGAATGCCAAAATATAAATCTTCTTAATTTACATTCAGGGTTTCATTATGCACATTTTATAGCACTCCACAGAACTTTAATTTTCAGATTTTTGGAACTTTACCAACCCCAAAGAAGTGCTAAACATGCCTGTTGGAGCATTTAACCAAAGTAAGTCACAGGAGATTTCCTTAATGAGTGCAGAATTATCATTTATTTGCATTCTTAGTAGATTTAGAGCAGTAAGGCCTATTAACAAGATAATGGTAAATGCTATTTGAATGTTAGTCTTCAGCAAACTATTCACTAAAATGAATAACTCAATGTACAAATTTCATAGTATGTAACTAAATTGAGCCAGCATTTGCTCAGCTCATTTAGGTAGGTAATTTGACTCAAAATGGCCAGTTACTGAACAATGTGCAGCTGAACAGACTCAAGCAAATAACTCAAATAAAAACTCTGGAATGTATCTCCAGTCTTCATTGACCTTTACTGTAATTTCCCTAAATATCTATCAGTATATACAGAATGAACTTACATTACAGAGGTCATTACAACCTCTGAATATAATTAGAAATATTTTTGCTTCTTAAGACATATCAATGAATTTAATAATTCTTTTACAAAACTGCCCACAGAAAAAATTGTAGTCTAACTGCGCATTATAATTCCACAGGTTGGAAATGCTCTCTTTTCAGGACTAGAAATTACAATGTTTTGCAAGGGCTTGGGAAAAAGAAAAGCATTAGGAACATAAAAACTGATACCTGTTGATGAGACAATAGTTATTTCTATGACAACATTTAATGATAGTATATGTCTTAGTGAAATAAGCAACTTCCTTGAGCACATGGGCACTGGACTGACTAGTGTTTCTTACACATAGCTGTGCAAGTAATCTTCATTAGGGACTGAAGAACAGATTTATCAAAGCAAAAAAGCAGTTGCACAAAAAACTGGTAAAATCAGAATCAATTGGTCAGCATTATCATAGACTCATAGAAATTTGGGTTGGAAATGACCTTTAACCTCATGTAGTTCCCATGTCCTGCAATGGGCAGGGACACCATCCACAGAACAGGTTTCTCAAAGCCCACTCCAAGCTGGCCTTGAACACTTCCAGGGATGGGCCATCCATAGCTTTTCTGGACAATCTGATCCAGTGCCTCACCACTTTCCCAGTATAGAATTTCTGAATTTCTTCCTAATAAACAATAATTAATTATTATTATTTCTTCCTTCTCAGAAGAGTAAGTTTTATATTGTACTGAAAGGTAGGAAGACATAAAGCATCTAGCAGTCAGGTGTGCTCCCCAATATCATTGAAATGAAAATGTAAATAGTATTGTTTGGATTTTAGTTGTTGTGGATTTCTGCCTTTTTTTTCAGTCTTCAACTTTTGCTGCACTGAAACCATTGGCTCTTAATCTCTCTACAGTGCAAATCCAGATGACAAGTTCAAGGAACTGGGATAAAAAGGGATTTGGTTCTTGTTTTTCTACATGGCTTCAAAGCAGTCAATAAAGACCCTAAAGACCCCCTCATTAACGGAGTCATCATCTAATTTAGGAAGGATTTCTTTGTGTTGATTTATCCAATTGCACTATAGCTTTGGATCTGAGGCACAAGTTAAATTTGTACTCCACAGTGCCTGCAGTCTCTGGTATTTAGCCACAGCTTGATTATAAAACAACACATCTCCTTTTCTATTAATACAACATAAGATATTTTTACATGAAGGGAGGAAATTGTAGACATCTATGTTCTACTCTTACATGCAGTTGGGACAAGGCCAACATCTGAATATCAGGTTGCAAAAGGTCCCACAAAATGTACAGATTGTTCAGTATACACCCAGTCACTGTATCACACCCTCAGACCTCACACCAATAGTGAAACTGCTAAATTCCAAAGC
The DNA here is from genome assembly GCA_013399225.1 of Rhipidura dahli. NCBI lineage: Eukaryota > Metazoa > Chordata > Aves > Passeriformes > Rhipiduridae > Rhipidura > Rhipidura dahli. The sequence continues at coordinate 1,067,730 of VXAC01005297.1, read as the reverse complement.
AGACATTATTTTTGAAAGTTATATAACTCTACATCCATTCTATATCTAAACACATATCTAAAACCCAGAAAAAGTAATGCAAGAAGATTTTCTTACTGATTTAAGGATATTCAGCATGTGGCATGTTTTAATTTATTTTAAAAATAACTCATTTTGGCAGTGTAAATAAACTTGAATGCAATGATCCTTGGAAATTTTATCATGACATGTTCTGCTGGACCAGCATATGAAGCTATGTCATGTAGAGGTTAGAATTTGCATAAACATATAGATAGCTTTTAAAAAAAACCCCAAACCAACAAGCATTAACAACTAGATCAGCTGCCTTATATACTGAACATTTGCAATTTATTTTTAAACTATTGCTATCTGTAAACAGTGGGGAATTTATGAAATATTTATACAGTTTATAATGAGCGACCTCTAAAACTCCTGATTATCATTTTGTTGCTCAATAACCCTATTACTGCTTTCAAAGACAAATGCAGAAACATGATCACATGCTTAAAGCTTTAGGATACAATTAGTTACAAGGATCACGTACTAATATGAAGGTTAAGTTGATGCAGAGAGTATAAAAGTTAGTGAAATGTTCCTGACTTTCACTATTATGGACTGGACCAGATATATGCAATTTAAAAGTAGGCAAGGACTTGGAATGAAAAAAAACCATGCAAATACAAAAATGTACCTCTAAAAAAAGACCAGAAAAATATGTGCAATTCCTTGTTCAGGTATGTAAAAATAATGGCTATGAATAAAATCTTTAAAATGTTACCAATAAAAATGAGAAAAAAGATGGAGATAGGCTGTGAAGCCAAAATTCATTTCATCAATGTGTTAACTCCAAACTTTTACACACAGGTATATATTTTTCATCTCAAAAAAATAATAGATGTGTAAAATTGTTAACTAGCAAGCAGTTATTTTGAGATATGAAATAGATTGTTCTTTTACTTTTTAAGATTTTGCCCCAAAAATCTTAGTATGTAATCCGTATAATCTTACATCTAACTCAGAAGATCAGAAAATAAAAATATGACTAGAAAAACAGTAGAAAGAGGAGGAATTACTTAAAGAACATAGTGTTGGAAGAATAACTGGCAACATGAATGGAAAATGTTATTCCCATTACTCCTTTTTTCTGTTTGGGTATGTGACTGTATATGCATGCATATGTATTGCCTGTCTACCTTATGACACTTCCAGAGCTTTTTCATCTACGATTGTAACAAGTTAACTAACATTCCTACCCTGTATTGGTGGATAGGACATTTTTCAGTCACATACTAAATTCACAATGTTTTATGCTCCTCTACAAAGCAATTACTGATTTTCCTTCTTGCTGGATACACTTTTGGAAGCTAAAGAATTCCAATACAATCAAGGGTCTAAATGGCAAGTGCCTTTGTATAAGGTGTTCAATTATTTTGTAGTATGTACCACTGGATTTATCTTATGTTGTCAGAGGCAGCAGCAAGCAGTAAGTTTTACTCACCATTAAAATGAATATATAAGATATTCTTATATAATATATGATAATAAGAATGCTGCTTTTTTCTTTTAATCTGACATTGTGTTACCAGGAGAAATTATGTCAATATATGATTCCCAGGCCCAGAATAGCTGTAGAATAAATAAATCCATGCTATCAATAAGTCTTGCACTACTCCTCCTACAGACAAATACATACACTGCTAGGTCCCTGAATCAGCATTAATGAATAGTGCAGCTTACGACACTTGGTTTCCAGACAGATAAGGTTTTAATTATCTGGCATCAATCACACACTGTACAGAACCACTGTATTTAGGAGATCCACTAAGATTACTGAAGATTATGTAATATGAGAACCCCAGGGACAGAGACAGTTGTTTAGACTTTTGAAGATAATTTTAGTCTCAAATGAAAGATTTTGTCATTACCTTCAAAAGGATCCACTGACATATTTACTGTATTTACTGACATTATGTCATATATGTCATAATGTCATATGTCCTCAAGGTGTACTCAGCACTATTCAGGAGACAGGCAGAAAACACGAATTGTTACCTTCTTAATCTGAAATTTTAAGTGAAACATAAGTAGGGTGAGAGTTTCTTGGGCTCCTTGTTTTGCTGAAGACCTGCATATCTAATTCTCATGAAAGATATTTTGTTTTCTTTTCATTTTGAAAACCATAGTTTAATGTAAAATTAACTTCCAGAGAATGTTATATTTATGTAATACTCCATTTCAAGCCAAGAGTGGTGGCACACTGAAGTGTGTCTTTCTGATTCCACCCATAGCTGCATCCTGCAAAAACCTTTTGTCCCATGCACAAACTGTTATAGAATATGTTGAGATTCAGGAAATTTCTAGGAAGACAATGGATCCATTATAATTTTTTGAGAATATTATTCTTTTTAAAATCCCATGGACTTGGTAGCAAATTAGAATTCTAATTTCTTTTTCTATCCCCAAAATCCTTTTTGTACTCTCTCTATGGGACAGCACTTAAGCACAGAATGAGTGTTATATAAACATAAGTATTTTGTCATATTGCTAACACACTGTGCTGCAGTCTTTTGCATCTTACCATAGAGCTTATTAGCTTGTTAGAAAAATGTCAACAGAAGGGAAAGACATGGGGGAAAAAGGTGTGCTACAGAGCCGAAACAGATAGAAGGTCCATCAGCAGTGGAAGAAAATCCATCTGGATCCATTATTTTTCCTACAAAGATTATTTTGCGATAGGTATGGAGGGAAAAAAAAAAAAAAGAAAGAAAAAAAATAAGGATATAATCTTTTAAGTGTAGTAAAAAAATCTAGATTTAGTATCTTTATCCTGAATTTGTTGGGAAATAGGGTGCATAGTATTCTTATAAAGCTGCCTATAGCGTTACAGAATCAGACCCTGACAGATCAATTGTGTAAGATATAGTATGATTTTGAGAATCAAGCCAGACCTCAGAATCCTTTAGTCTGCCACATGTTCAGCTATGCCCTTTGCTTTCCATTTCTGTTAAAACTTACTATATGCACATCCTCAGATGTTACAGATATGTTGGTGAGAGACAAATACTTACTGCATTCTTTAGTCATTATCTGCAATAACTATAACAGCTTAAACTATCATGGACTATATGAGCAGGGTTTTCTTCCCTTTATGGTGTCCAAAGATTTTTTGGAAAGTAACAGCAATAAGGAAGTAGGAAAAAAATTCCAAGAGCAGGAAAGATCATAAACCAAGTGTTTCTCCATTTAAAATTGTACTTAGAAATTCTGTACTAATGGCTAAATAAAATTTCTTGAAATTTTAGTTTCTTAACATTTACCTCTCATATTTAAGAAAAACTTGGAAGAACAGAAGTGGCAAATTATGAAGATGAGTATGTGTAACAATAATGAATTTAAACTTTCTTTCCATTGACATAAAATTCTTACTGTTACATGGGGTTTTACATTTCAGGTGTCTCCTTGAAGAGATGCACCCAGACCTCTGCCTACAGCAATCATGAAACCAAAATTAGAAGCAGCAGTTCTAAAAGACTCTCAGGCTACGTAGCTATAAATTAATTTGCCATCAAATTAGGCATCTTGGGTTAGGATGCAAAACTTTGTACGGAGCAGAACTTCAAGTAACAGGCTTGTGCAGCAATCCATATTGGCATACTCTTGTTCCATGGAAACACAGCAAGCCCTTTTCTGGAACAGAATTGGATTAGTGCTCTAGGTCTACCCACTTAATATTAGAATCATGCTTCACAATTTAGGCGTCTGAGTTGTCTTAGGTTATTTTTTCCACCGTGCAATTACATTTATTTTTACAATGGTGAGAAAGAAGAACTAGTCCCATTTTTTGTGGGAAACTTAATAGACATTGATGAAAAAAAATATATAATAATTATAATAATAATAATAATAATAATAATAATAATAATAATAATAATAATAATAATAATAATAATAATAACAACAACAATAATAATAATAAACTGAAATTAGAGAGCTTTGTTATCAGGATTATTTTAATAAATAACTGGTGGGGAAAAATACTGTTTAAAGTTACATTCAGCTTTATTTCTTGTTGATTTGGTACTAGTGAAATGCAACAAAGCTACATTTTCTTTCACTATCACTCTATTTAGTATTTTTTAGGTGAATTTGTTTTATTTCAGTAGAGTTTTGTGTTTTGTTAAAAATCCCCAACTTTAGTACTAATAAAGATAAAATACTTAACCCTATTCACATTTTTTATGCTTTTCAAGTGTTTTAACTTTGAAGAAAAATTCCTGCTGCTTCTTCTTGATGACCATAAAAAATTAACAGGGTTAATTATGTGAGGATCTTTCACATAAATTTTTTGCAAAAAGTAAAAGGGATAAAATATTTCTTATTTCTGAAGTTACTAGAAAATTGACACTCATGCACTCTACTGCTGTGAAAAGAATATATTTTCTAAGTTTTTCCTCTTGTGTCTTAATAGATAAGCTTGTGGGTGATCATGAGCAAGTATTAAGATAAGAATTTAAGAATCTTTTAATATTCAGAGGATGCAGACTTTTCTTTTTCCAGTATTTCTCTTTACCAAAGTATCTTTGTTCAGCTTTCCACACCTGACAATATTCCTGTCTTACTGTTGAAAATTATCATTAACTTAAATATTTTAAAAATACTAATATTACAACATGTATACATTACAAGTGATAACCTGAATTCAGAGCTGCTTTTCTCCAAATCCCTCATTACAATAGCCTGGGGCACTCAAGGCTCCTAGAAGAGCTTTTAAAAAATAACGGGATACTTCACACAGCACTGTCAACAGCAAAACTCTGGACAGTTCTGCTGCAGGAGATTGTGGAGACAAAGAACATCAGCAAGTTAAGAATGCAGTTATCAATGCTAAAGGCAATTTCCCAAGATTGTGTGTCATAAGAAAGAGGAGCTCCCTACACAGTTCAGAAGCTGAGTTTCTCTGCACTGTGCCATGAATGACTAATTTCCAAAGACACTGCTTTTTGCATATATGAGGAAAAATACTTCAGTCCTAGGTAAAAACAAGGGAGGAGTGACCAAATTATTTTTGCCAGAATATAGGGAATGATGCTTACATTGGATCAAAGCATTGCAAAATAATTCAGATAGAAGGGACTTCAGGATATTTCAAGACAAGCCTCCTGCTCAAAGCAGGATTATGAAATTAGACCATATTTCTCATGGCTTGATAGAGTCCCTAGTCTTTAAAACCTCCCAGGATACAGACTGTATACAAAGACAGCTTTGCCCTCAAGTATGTCAACAGCTCATTCTCTCCTCACACACACACTTCGATGTAATCTCCAATTTTGAGAATAGCACACACCATTCACCTCCTCCAGGTCACTGATGAAGAGGGTAACCAAGACAATTCCCAGGACAGCCCCTGAAGTACTCATCTTTTTACATGCCTCCACGTTGATTATGACCTATTAGCCACTGCCCTCTGAGGATGACCATCCAGCCAAATTTTTAATGTTGTGTACCCACTCGTAACATAATATTGTGGCTTTTATGAAAATATACTGTCAGGCATGCTGTTGAAAGCCTTGTTAGAGCTGATACAAATGATATCCACTGCTCTCCCGTCATCCACAAATCCATCATTTCATTACAGAAAGCAATCATGCTGGTCAGGCATGATTTGCCCTTGGTAAATCCATGCTGACTGTTCCAAATCATTTTCTTCTCCTTCATGTGCCCAGTAATGTGTTCCAGGAGGACTCACTCCATGATTTTCCCAGCTGTGTCAGCTAAACCAGGACATCTGGTCATTTCAACCTAATTCCACTTTCAAATTAAACTCATAGTACAGGTCATACAAGCCATATACTCACCTTCAGACAACGGCATCTGTCCCTTTGATCAAACCAGGATGATTTCACAAAGCAGAGGAATATGCATGCATGTAAGTGATAATCAAATTATCTTTAATAACAAACAGCTACTCTTTGTAAGCAATTTCAGTGACTGGCAAAGGATTAGGAACACTGATGAGAAGGTATAGATATAAGGAATGTATTACATTTCAAATTTTATTGAGGATTATGGAATAGGTAGCTCTTTTAGATCTGTGGCATTTCTTAAGTTTTATAACTCTCTATCTATAATCACTTGTTGAAAGTGTGCAGTTGTCATAAGTGTCATATAATTATCACTTCATGGTCATAAATTAGATAGACAGATACATGCATTACCAGTGCCAGTCCCAAGCATTGGACACCTCCCCGGGAATAGGCCAAAGCTGTGCCAGAACACCAGCCTGTAGGTGAGGAAAGTTGACAGGAACCAGGCTCAGAGCAGCCGTGGGGACAGCTGAGCAAGGCTGCCATGCATGGAGTCAGGCTGAGGGCAGGCCAGGACATCAGCCCCTGCAGGTCTGGGCTTAGACCAGGAGCAGTGGATGTGCAGAAGGACTGTAGCTTCACCAGGCACTGAGTGCCTGCGCCGTGGCTGAAAACAGCCCCCATGGGCAGGGGTCAGCCCTCCCAGGAGCCTCTCCCCACAGCCACCTGTTCTATGGGACTGCTTAAGGCCACACTGGTCTCCAGCCCTACTGGCCAAACCTCCTGGGGGATGTGCCCAAGATCCTTACACACATGAACCATAGTGACATCTGCTGCTTCACTCTACTAAAATTTTTATTTGAAAAGTCAGCTGTTATCTTCCTCTCAGGTGCTACCTATCATATAATCACTGCATTGTTAGGCTTGGGAGGGTCCTCTGGAGAGCATCCAGTTCAACTCCCTGCCAAGGCAGGGTCACCTCCAGCAGGTTATGCAGGAAGGCATCTCCAGAGAGAGAAACTTCATGATCTCCCTGAGCAGCCTGTTCTAGTGCTCTGCCATCCTTTATGTAAAGTATATTCACCAAAAAAGATGTTATCTTCACCATTCTTCATCAGCAGTCTCAAGCACTCTACCTGAATTCCACAAACAGATTAAAAACCTTATGAATAATTATATGTGTATGTGTTCCACATTTACACAATTTGAAAACAGAAATTCAAGTGGAGTTTTAAGCCTTCAAAATCAAGTATTAAAACAGTATTGTACAATTAGTCATGCACTGTTTGTAATGTTTGAAAAATTGCCTAGAGAAACTCTATCAACTTCTAGTGTTTTCTTGTTCCCCTTATTTTCATGCTTCATCTGCAATGGTCCTAAGAAGGGAAGACAAGGCTGGAATAATCTATCCAGTAAGATTCGTTTGTGTTACTGTTTAATATTATATCTTGCTGGTACTTCAAGACTGAAACAAATTGTTTAGCTTTCTATGAAAGAGTTCTGTGTTCTCGTTCCTAAATTACTGCAGTCACTGAATCATTGGAAAGACACGAGTACAGTGGCAGCCAGTCTCCTCTGTGGTTCCTTTGGCACAGAAGGATAATGAGTTGACAGTTCAGGTTTATAACTTTTATCTGTGATTATCACACTCATTTCTATTTCTGAGGAACTTCAACTGTAATTTATTTCAAGCAAATTTCCTTTGTATTTTTCTATTTTCTACTCATTAAGATAAACATAAAGGAACCCTCAGGAAGAGCCTACTGAAGCATTCAAATGCCCTGATACTAAGAGAGAAACTAATAGCTAATGTTCATTTGTGTTTTCTTTGCATCATTCTGGGTTTTTTGGTAGCAAGTGTGAGAATCAAAGCCCACTCCTCTTTTGGAGTTTTATAAATTTAATAAGGGACAATAGGGGATAAAAGTCACTTAAAGCAAAACCGGCAGTGCTGGGCTCATGGCTCATAGCCAGAGGCACACAAACTTGCACAAACTTCCCGTTTATATGCTTTAATATTATACATATCAATAAACCACAAAGCATATGCACAGTTTTTCTAAGAACTACTTTAGGTTTCTTAGAAGGGATTAATAATAGTTCCTACCCCGATCCACCTTTTTAGAGCATGTGTAATGTGATCATGAAGGTCTTTGGAGCTCTTCTTCAATGAAGGCTCAAGGTCTTCCTTGCATCTGAACATTTCCACTTTGTCTTAAGAGCATGTGCAGTTATGTTGTTCCTTGGTCTTTCTGGATCTAACTGGTTTAAATTCTCCATTCTGTGGCTAATTGGCCAATTTAAAGTCAAGTTTTTGCTCCCAAGGACTTCTAGAGGGGCAATAAAAGACTTGGTCTGATTTCAATCAAAATGTCACCATAATTTGTTCTCAGAATTACAATCAAATAGCCTTGTTGCTATTGATTACACGTGCACAAGCCTGTGATTCTCTTTTGCATGTAGTTATAAGTGAAAATAATTTGTTCCATTAGAGAAAATCTAAATGTTTGAAACTCTGATCAAATTTTAATCCTTAATCCTTACTTGTTTAACAGTTAAGAACAGCTTTAGTGACTTGATCTAGATAACATGATCATTGTGAACAGTAATATTCTGGGTACTACAACAGGTACGTTTCTCTGAGAAGCAGAAACAGATTTTCATGTTGTTTCTTTCCTTTAAATTGTTCCCATAAACCTGAAGAGGTCGAGCTTTAAGGCTGCGGTTCTCTACTTTTACTTACCATGCTTACATGCAGGAAATGATGGACCAAATGAGACTTTAATTTCATCTTCTTAGCAATTGTCTTTTTCCAGTATTAAATACTTTCTTAGTTTATTTTCCAGGCAAGGTTTAAAAACAGTTTTTACGTGAAGTAACTAGGTAGTATGATCCTCACTGAAAAGGGAAAGCAGAATTTAATAAATGTCCTCAGTGAAGAGCTCTCCTAATCACAGCTTCATTTAGGAGAATTTATTTTTGGACCTGAGAACCAAAATGAATAAAGGTTTACTACCTGGTGATAAAAAAATTAATCCTTTTTAAAGGTGTTCATATGTTATTAAGCTCTCCTTCCACAGTGATCTGATGGAGTTCAGTGAATTTCAATATGGATTATAGAACTGCAGAGGTTTTGGTGAGGCATCTGTAATCAGATTTCCTAAAATTACAATAACTCTATCTCCTATAAGAGGATATATGGTTGATTTCAAATCAGAACAGTTCATAGAGCCCATAGTTCTAAAGAGTGGTCTGAAATCTCAAATTTGGCAGTGATTTGGAAAAGGTTGAGATAACCACGTGTAGCAAATTATGTTTCTTCTCTGTATGCAAAGCCAGACAAGGAGATGAGGATAACTGAAATGAGGTGTTTGATGTCTCAGTAACTTTAGAGAGATTTTAATAATACAGTCCCTTTCATCCAAAGGAATAACTTTAAATCACTTCAAAGCACTTCATAAACACTGCAAAATAGGAAAAGATTGAGGACTTGAGAATGTAATGGATTAGATTAAAAGAATAATTAAAGTGAAGTTGTTGTTCGTGGCTTAACAAATCTATGAATAATAGCCATGGATTGCAAATATGACTAATTAATTTGGATATCTTTATTCTGTATGGCTACCATTAAACCTGTTATTGAATTTGTTTTTGGAGGATGTACAGTCCATGTTTTGAAAAAATGTGCCTTTTTCTGAGACCTAGACTTAAACACTTAGTAACATTAAAAAAAAAACCCACCACTTGACTTCCCCCATGTCACTTTAAGCTGAATTTCATTAATTAAATGACATGATCCAGTCTTCACTTACAATAATTTAACATAGGTTTATTTTATTTTTTTCAGATAAAAACATGGAAACTATTTATATCTATAAAAACTTTAAAACTTCATATAAGTATATATTCACATAAATGAAAAACACTTCTGCTTATATTTACAATTTAAATATTTGTGGTTTTGTTGATAAAAACATGTTGATGTTTTTATTATTTATTTCAATGCAAAGCAATGATTTGCTGTGTATGTGCATATCTGCAGGTCTTGTGAGAAGTGGCTGAGGGAACAGGGTCTGTTTAGCCTCGAGGAAAGGAGGCTGAAGGGGGGACTTCATCAGTCTCTGTGAACGCAGCACTGTCACTGGGAGGCCGTGAATGCATGAGGATGTTCCCTACAGCTGCCTGAAAGGAGGTGCTAGTGGGGTGGGGCTAAGCCTCTTCTCCCAGGCAATAAGCAAGAGAACAGGAGGAAATGGCCTCAAGTTGCACCAGGGGAAGTTTAAACTGGACATAAGGAAAAATTTCTTCAACACAAGGGTTCTCAAGCATTGGAACAGGCTGCCCCAGGGAAGTGTATGAGCCACCGTTCTGGAGGTATTTAAAAACATGTAGATGTGGTGCTCAGGGACATGGTTTAGTCATGGGCTAGGTAATGCTCTGTTGGACTCAGTGATCTAAAAGATCTTTCCTGATGTTTTCAAATGTAACAGTATTCTTATTGTAGCACCCAATTATCAGAAACCCAAGTCTTAACATAAAGATAGTTTGAAAATAAATATCACAGGAAGTGCTTAAAAAGGGACACAACAGGATAACAAAATGCTGCACCTATTTTATAACTGAGATATGATAAAGAGATTCTCCGAAACCCAAAATGGTTGCTGTGTTTGCTATGTGGAGATAACTCAAGCTGCATAGCATGACTTGTGTTAAAAAAGACACTGAAGATAATTATTGAAATTTAATCTTTTCCAGTTGCACATTAGACCTCTGAGACTAGGCATTGCTCAGACCACGACAAACATAAGGTACTTCCTACTTTGCATTCTTCTCTCCAAATGACGTGCAAACATGAATAGTTGCATGGACATTGCTGATTCTGGAAGTAACAGTACAGCATGTAAAGTCTTTTCCCTGATATATATGTCAATTAAATAATTTGTTTCCTTTTTTTTTTTTAAATTAAGATTCCTCATAAATGCACAGAGAAGGCTAAGAGGACTGAGAACAGACACAACTCTAAAGTTGGATTGCTAGAAGTCTGCATTGGACAACCAATTAGCTGTTAAGCAGTTAGATGTCCATAAAACTGCACCGGAAATCTGGTAACTGCTATGAGGTTTCCTAATTAAAATTAGAGTATGTTTACAAAAAGGATAATGTAAGTATCTTTTCACACTGTGTTGGACTACTGTAGAAATTTGTGGTAGTTTCAATTTTCTACTTACCCACTTTTCCTGGCTTTTAATGAATTCCCTTATCAAAGCTGAAAGTATTTGCACATCTTGCAGAATTTTTCAACACCAAATTTATCCCAGAGGTATTTTGGAATTAATTTTAATAGATTTTTTTGTGCTGGAGAAATCATTCTACATTTCAGCACTGTCCATCACATGACAGTGCTGCATAGAGACATTTTTAATATTCTCTCCAGGTATACCCCTGTGGCTACTGCTAAGACTCCTTGCTGTACAACTGCTCCTGCTGGGGGAAAGGTGTTGCTATAGCTGGAGGCTTAATAGTAACTGCCACTGCTGATTTGATGCCATTTAGTCTGTATCTGCAGAGTCAAGAAAAAACTGTTTCTTTATCTACCCTTTGCACCTTTGGAGCTAATTACTTTTGGTCATCAATACCAAAATATTTACATGGTTTTACCTGATGGAGTAGGAACACAAAAATTCACTGCTCAAATTAAGATGCTTACAACCATACATTGTGTTAATGGTATGTTAGTGTCATTCAGACATACTTAAGGAAAAGCACAACAATATACAAAATTTCAAACTAATTAATTAACCTCTAAAATATGAGTGAAGTAAAATTATGAACACTTTGTTTAAAATGAAGTTTTTAAACATAAGAGAGGGAGGGAAAAGGTTAATGCACTTTACCTTCAATACAGTGAGCTATTTTTTCTCATTCATTTTGAAGTTTATAGTAATTTGACTAATGAAACAGGAACAAATTCTCCATTAATAAGCCATGCCAAGGCTTACATATCATACTCTGCTCCATATTTTCTTTTTCTCTTGATCGTTGCCTGAACTCCACCCCTTGTGCTGAAACCCAGAAGTAAACAATCTTTTTGTATCAGGACTATATAATAGTGCCCAGAGAAGTTATGGATGTCCCATCCCTGGAAGTGTTCAAGGATAGATTGGACTGGGCCCTGAGCAACCTGATCTAGTGGAAAGTGTCACTGACATGGTGGAAGGGTTGAAAGTAGGTGATATTTAAGGTCCCTTCCAATCCAAAACATTCTGTGATTCTGTGAATAGCTCAATGCAAATTACAGTTATTTTCTTGTTGTACAAGCTGCTCTTAAGCCCTTCCTTAAGAATAGTCATTTTTTCAGGCATAGCAATGTTTTCTGCACTTTCACCCTTCTCTCTCCTTCTGTTAAGAAAGCTCTTCTCACTTCAGGATAACTACTACCAGCTATCATAAACTGCAATTTAGTCAAGAAATATTTCAGTTTACTGGGAGGCAAGATCACTAAGGTCAACTCTGTGCTACCACCTGGGGTTCAGCTCAGAAAGTTCACTTCACCTTAAGAGCTACACACCTTTTCTTCAGTGTGGGGATGTTTCAGATAGTTAGTGGTTTTTTTCTCCTCCATGTATCTTGTTTCTTTGTGGTTTTACACTACTATGATCTGTCAATGCATCTGATTTATGCTTAGATTGAAATTATAGCTTTTTTAGGAATGAAATCCTGACTCAGACTACCTGCAGCTTGGTATGAAGGCTCACTGCCCCTAGCACTGTTGTTGAGATCATTAGTGATCTGTGACAATGGAGAAAAGTAATTTTTGTGGATAACCCTCTATCATTTTGCGTTCATATTTAATTGCATTATGCAACTTCAAAAAACTGCCTTTATTTTCAAGACTTTGTGAAAACACCAGTATATCCACTAAATGAATCATTCTAGGCTGAGTACAGATTAATATTAATTTGTTATTGAAGATTTAGTAAAACTTCCATTTCTCTACTGTCTTTTATATAATAGTGTATATACACTATTTTATCAGAATAATCTCATTGTATTTAAACTCACTGTGCCAGAATTCTATCAGCACTTCCATTTTATAATTTTGTTTGACCATTTTATACAACAAAGGAACTGTGTTTCTCTGGCACAGTGAGGTTAAACACAATTTTTATATGTAAGAAATTTCAGTTACAATTAACTTATCTGAATTAGGATATGGACTGTGGTGCAATGATCTCAAAGCTGTTATTTCTGCACACGTACAGAAACATTTTTCAACTCTGTAAGCTGTCTGTTAGTCATGATGCAGCAATCTGTTTCCTAGTGGTAGTCCTAGCTCATAAAGAAGCAGTTTAAAAGTCTTTGCAATACGCTCAGTTCCCACTCCAGTCCCAGATCTATCTTACACAGAAATTGTTTAGGATTATAAATAGTATTATTTGATTTCTAGGATTACAGACTGTAAATTTAACTCCTACATTTGAAAGAACGTTCTTCTATACACTCTGAATGAACTGAAGGTTTTATCCAAGGATTTCTTGAGGTTTTTTTCTTACATTTTATTGCAAAAGATGAAAATGTGACCTTTAAACTTCTCTGTTGAGCCACTGCATGGTATTTATGTAAAATAATACATAATTATTGATTTATGTAAAAAGAGAGAAGAAAATAAAATGTTTGTTCTCAAAAAATTTTGTGGCAAAAGACATTTGATTTAAATAAATGTAGAAAAATATACAAAAGTTGAACAGCTGGTCACAGGTGTGAAAGTATGAAGGGGACTGCATGCCCTCTGTAAGTAGCTGGAATTGCAACACAGCACTACAAAAACATTTCTTAATTAGCATTAAATCCCTTCTTGTTAATCACTGTTATGTGAAACATTTTTGGTACTTAAAGAATTAAATCTTTACTTAAATATTGCTAGTGAATTTATGAATTAAATCAAAATATTCCCTATAGAAGGTCCCATTCCAGAGATGCTAGAATCCCAACCAAAGACCTGAAGAAGAAAGAAATGAAGGAGAAACCAACACACAAAGAATTTCAGGTATTAAAATATTACAAAGGGCCTCCTTGTGAAAGTGACTTGGGTAAAACTACAATCAATATTATTCCTAGGTACAAGTCTGAGAGGTAATTCAGAGTCAAAGGCAAAAGGTTTCTGAAGTCAGAGCATCTTTCACAGAGTACTAACATCATCAGATGGAGTCCACAGGGCTGACCCTCTTGTGTCTGTTGGTGGCTGTTGACTTTTGCCTTCCCTCCACGGACCTCCAGGAGGGGCATGACTCTGCCCTCCTGGTGACCTGCTGGTGGGTACAGCAGCCTGTTGTATCTCTTAAAATCCTTCTCCTCTCCAAGCCTAACAAGCTCCTCTCACAGCATTTAGTCCCTGACCAGCTTTGGGGTCCTGTTAAATTAACTCTACATAAGACGTATCTTTCCTTTGTTGGAGAGCCCCAAACTGGATGCAGGAAACCAAAAACCAAATGGATGCAGGGTACCAAATGTGGTCTCACAGGCTGACAAGAACTGTACAAGTTCGTACACACCCGGTTCTCAGCCTGCTCTGTTGCCAGGACACACTGTTGCCTCCTGTTTGGCTTCCCAGCTGCTGCACTCCCCAGCTTCTCAGCAGAGCTACTCTTCCCTGCCAGTCAGACTCCTGATTATGTTGTTGCAGGGGAACATAAGAAAAGCTTTGCATTTGTTTTGGTTGAATTTCAGGAGCTGATCCACTCCTAAATAGCATCTAGGTCACTGAATGGCAGCCCTGTCCTCAACAGTATACACTGCTACGCCTCTGCCCTACTCTGGTGTCATATGCAAAATATTAAATACTATTAAATCATATGAAGTTGATTATAATCTAGATGGGGTTTTTTTTCCTTGCAAAGTATTAAAATCACCCTGGAATTAGTAGTGATTGCAAGGTCACAAAGTCCTTGTAGTTAAAAAAAAAAAAAACCCTGTCTAAAGGATAACATTTTGCAAAATATCACCAGAGCTTAACATCAGCATTTTCTTCAATCACAGTTCAGCTAAAACCCTCCCTGTTCTGCACCAAAAAAAGACAGAGCAGATCACAAGCCATACCATTAAATGACACTAAACCATTACATAGATTGTCCTGACACCCTCACACACTACACTAATTCACCTAAATACTTCAAGGAATAAGGCTAAAAGGATCAGCATTGCTTAAAAATACACTAACATTCAGTCTTCAAAATACATTGTCAGAACACAAATTAAGAAGTTCTCTGACAATGTTACGAAACTGCAACCAGAACAACTTTTTCAATTAAACAGTTTCAGAAGAAACAACTGAGAGGATAACATAACATCTCATCAGAGAATGAAAGAGGTTATTCAGCCTGTCTAAGTTCATCCATTCTTAGTACTTTCATCCCCTGCAGAAGGCGGCTCATTTTTCTCATGCGACCCCTGTGTTTTTTGCCTGAGCAACTATGTCTGACAGCCTGTTTCACACATTTATCATTCTCTGCATGAAAAAAAGTGCTCCTGACACCTATGTTGAATGGGATTATTTTTCTTAAATCAGCACTGTTTTTCTTATTTATCTTATTCTGAAAATAAGCCAAATTGTTTCAGTTCTTTGAATTTTCCACATTTTACATTTAAACTTTTCTTAAAAACTTTCTTTTCCTCATGTGGGAATTCCTAATTTTCGGTTGTCCATGTTAAGCTGCATTTTATTGCTGGCTTTAATAATCAGAGTCAGTATTTTGATATAATATTTTTTTATTCCTGCAGTATTAGTGTCCTGCAAGACAATTCAAATTATTTTTTTATTGAAATACTGTCATTTTATATAAGAAAATCATACAGAGCTGATGAAAATTTCCCTGGGATGATGAAATACATTCATCAAACAAATTCACAGCTGATGTGGGATTCAAATTTTCCTAAATTTTGGTTATGATTATTTAGCTTAGATCTGCCTCAAAATATGTGGAAATGCAAAAAAAGTCTTTTTCTGATTGATATGCTTGCACACTTTTATTACATTTAACACATTTAAAATATTTCTGAAATAAATTGTACTGATTCCATAAATCTCTTTCATTTTGGCCACAGTTCTGTAGTTGTTGTCCTAATACACCTCGCTTGTCCAGGATATTTTTCAGCTTTTTAAAATTTTGTCTTGGTTAATCATTGGAAATGTCCTCCTATTTCAGGTGAGAGTTTCCTTATGCATGAAAATATCTTTACAAAAGTCTAATCAGCACATAAAGTAATTTCCTGTAGACTGGGAAGTGTTGTAAACTTTTCCCTTGTTATAATAAGGATCAAAAAAGAACAAAACTCCTCTGATACCTGATTTCCTACCACTACTGCTCTGAAGATGGAACTCTGTAAGAATGAGAGCAGAAGCATAATATTACCACTGGTAAAATATATCTGTGTAATTTTTTGATTCAGTTAACAAACATTCCCAGACGAATGAACATGTTGATCACCGCCTATTAGACTGTTCCTTAATAATGTAAACAAAATACTCATGCTCTGTTTTCTATTTCTGATTCCTGCAGTATAAGTTGTCCTGTGATGTCTGTTTCACAGATTTTATGACAGCTGACACTTGACAAATTTGCTTTACCCTCACAGTTTAATTTCTATTTGCTTTCTTCTGTGTTATATGTACGAACTATTTAAAAAATGACTTACTAATTTTAAAGTGCAAATCTAGCACTTTAAACACAGTTTATCATCTCACCTTTTATTAAAAGCCAGTGGAATTTCTGGAATGACTAGACTAATCAATAAGTTGATTAGTCAGCTCTTAAGCAGTTGGGATCTATTTATACCAAAGAAGTGAGTTACAGTGCCTTTAGTCCATTGTATTAAATCCCAAATTTTAGAACAGGGGTAGATGTTCAGGCTTTCCAGTTTTAAAATTTCACTCAAGCCTCAGAAGAAACACTTTTAAATGTTAACTTGGGAAAACATTACAAAACCTTTTGAAGCAGAGAAAATACTCTTCTATTTTTGCAAGGAATGTTTCTGGTTGAAAAAGAATTTCAAATTTACCCCATGGACTTACAGGGAAAAAAACTTTTAAAAAAAGCCTCCACTGTTTACTGCTTTTTATCCTCTGTTTCAGTAATTCCCATGGTTGCTCATATACATGCTTTAATATTTCAGAAACATTTTCAAGGGCAACAATCCACTGTTAAAAGATTCTGCACTGCAGCCACTTTTCTGACAAGTTGACTAGTTAGGTTAAGGGTCCTCTTATTTACATTTGCTCTTGAGCTTTAGTACCTCAGATATTCTGCTTCCACAGCCAGAGTCACTAAATCTAATGTACAAGATTTTCCAGCAATCTTTTAATTCAAATACTCATTTAAAACACAAAAATCCCATTCAAAAATCAGCTTTTGTAAAATAGAAGCAGAATAGTAGAAACATAGTAACTACAAAATACCATGCAAATATTAACTATAAAATCTAAGTCAAACGGAAGTTCAGTCGCCTGCAATGAACTGAATTTAACTTCCTCATGTTTTACTCATTCATTTATTTCCTCATATATTTAAGTTAAAACAACTATATTATGCTTTTAAGGGGGAAAAAATTAATTGAAGGGAAAAAATCCAGACTTGGAAAGGCATACATAGTTTCTCTCCAGTATCACTAGCTGAAAGTAATCCTCAAAGATTGGTCATTCCTAAATTTAAAATACTAGTGTTCTTCCCAGATCATAACTCTCAGTTATCAATTAAAGATTAAATCTGTTACACTATGTAACTTGTTGATAAACGAGGTAGGTTGACTGATACGTTAAAAAATGGATCCAGAAGAAAGACCATTCCTGTCTCTTCTTTCTCTCTACCATCAGCCTGAACAAAGTCTGTCTTTGCAGCCTGAGACAAAATTAAAAAAGAAAAGTATTGTTGATCACTTTAGAAAGCAGTAATATTACAAATAAATCTGGCTCATTCACTCTAGGGAAGGGTAATATTCATGTATAAGCAAAAAACGCAGAATGATCATATTAATTCTGATTTGTTTCTATGGCTGTGAAAGGCCCCCTTCCTTTCCACGTCTTCTACAGATTTGTTTACTAATGTCAACAGCACATTTACAGCACTGAGTTCACTAAGTTTGACAAGGTTTCTAATTTTTCAGAAGGTATTTCCTTAAAGGATCATTTGAAAATGTTCATGTCTAGCATTGGTTTGTGCCAATAATATCTTGCTATCAGACATAATTCAAAACAAATTTCTTGATATGGCAACTTAAAATAGAGGTTCCAGACAACACATCACTAACATGAATAATCACCCAGTGAGCATCATTTTAAAGAGAACCTCTTACCTGCAAATGTGGAAAGATCTGGAATAAAGATGCCCCTTTTAAAATTTCTCCTGTCTCTCAAAGAACCACATCAATTCACCACATTTGCTGTTAGTGGGACACAGTCTTTCAATTAACCTTGATTGCCTTTAAAATAAAGATTGACCTTATGATTTTCTGGACTGGCAGGACTTTGCTCTGATTCAATCTCCTTTTTTTCATTTTGATCTGCAGCCTTTGTTTTATTATCACCTTGCCTCCATTTACTAGATTCTTGAGTATATAAAGAAATCCAAGGAACTTTTTCAGAATAAAAACAAGATTTAGAACCATAGAAAGATGTGGGTTTTCTATGATTCTTTCAATTCTCTTTTCTGTGCTCTTAGAACAAGCCGTTATCAAACAAAATTTAATGTTTTGTTTCAATACTGGGGAAAAAAAAGAATAAAGCACAATACATAATTCAACTGTTCCAGCACCACAAAAGTAGTTTTTTTGACCTCTTAGCAGATTCTTTTCAGTCAAAACACATCTTACAGAAGTGCTCGCATTCTCCTCAGCACCATGGTAGGATTGGCACTCGATGGCTTTTTCTGTGAGTTAGCATTCGGTTCAAGGTTTCACAGCTGCCTGGGTGAGAAAGATTGAACTGTGGCCGGTTGCTGACTTTTGTCAGTTTACACACCTGTAAGATGCACAATCCATCTAATATGAAACATTAGGAAGAACTGAGAACATCAGCCCATACTGCTGCCCTCTAAGTTCAGTAAGTCTCTTACAAAATGTGAAAGTTCAAATCACACTCTTGAGACTACATGAATTATGGATGTCTCCAATTTAACTCATGTCAACACCTGGCTTGTATCCTGTCTTAAAGTTATCTTTGTTTTCTTGATTCCTGATACATGGAACTATAAGACAGACCATTATTTTTTCCCATGGTTTGGTATTGTGTTTCATATTTCTGTAAAATTGTAGAGATAAATGTGTAGACAAGTCAGCTTACACTGCAGAAGACATCTTTCCAGAAAGAAAAAAAAAAAAGACAACAAAACAAGACTGATGAGTTCTAGAAGAGCAAAATAAGCAATGCAGAAGTGAACAGTAGAAAAGTCTTGAAACCATGTAACAACAGAGACCCAGAATAATAAAGCACATTTACAAAAGTAATTTCATCTTCACTTTGAGCAATGGCCTTATTGATTCTGTGCTTCTGATGCACAGTGAAGCCAACCTTAACTGTATTCCCTGCTCCCAGCCTGGCTTCTTCATCCCTAATTTTAATTTTCTTTTCCTGCTTCTCTTCTATTTTCTATTGATCAGATTCTTTATATTGCTTACACATACTCCTATACGGATCCATTTGAAAAGCTTTTGCCTGCTTTCAGATGCGTAACATTTTCATCTCTGTGCCTTTATATAGATGAAAATATAATCCTTTAATAAACCCAACAAAGCAAAGAACAGCATATCTGAAACAAGCATTGTGTATTTCATGAGCATTCAGTAAACTTGAAGACTTTATTGCTGTTATAACAGTTAGGGGGCAAATATAAATTCACAGAAGCATATAAATCTGCATTTATTTAAAAAATGCACCCCTTTCAGCATTTCCTTATGGAAAAGTTAATTGAAACACTTGGAACTGACTCATTTAAACACAGAATTGCTCTTAAACTACATATTAAATTAAAAATTTGACATTTAGGGAAACTATACATGGGCATTGTCCTCACTGACAATGTAAATTCTATTAAACAATACTTTATGGGTCTGCACTGTCATGCTGCACTTATCAAAGTCATGTGCAAACAAACTGTCATTTTTAGTCTGTCATGGTGGGATGACCATGGCAGGCTGCCAGGTGCCCACCAAAGCCGCTATACACTGCCCTTCTCAGCTGGACAGGGGAGAGGAAATATTACAAAAGGCTCATGGGTTCAGACAAAGACAAGGGAGAGACACTCACCAGTTACCATCATGGGCAAAACTGACTCGACTTGGGGAAAATTAATTTAATTTATAACCAATCATATTAGATTAGGATAATGAGAAAAAACCCCTTAATTCTTAAAATTCCACTTGTCCCTCTCCCTCTCTCCTGGTTTTAACTTCACTCCTGATTTTCTCTACGTTTTCCCATCAGTGGTGCAGGGGACAAAGTGTGGTGGTTGCCTTCAGTTCATCACAGCTGTTTCTTCTGTTCCTTCCTCCTCAGAGGGAGGACTTCTCACACTCTTCCCGTTACAGCATGAAGTACCTTCTACGGGTCTATTCTCTAACATGAGTCCTTCCCACAGGCTGCAGCTGTTCATGAACTGCTCCAGTGTGGGTCCCTTCCAGGGTGCAGTCCTTCAGGAACAGGCTGCCCTGGCATGGACCCCCCATGGGGACCTGCTGCACCATGGGCACGTCTGTCGATGGGGACACAGCTCCTGCCAGGAGCCTGTTCCAGTGAGGGCTTCCCACAGGGTCACAGCCTCCTCTGGGCATCTATCTGCTCCACCATGGGGTCCTCCAGAGGCTACAGGTGGATCTCTGCTATAGATTAAAAAAAAAAATATGATCCCCTGATTTTATATACTTTACAAAAAACTCTAAATTTTTTACTGATTGAGGCTGAATATTTATGTATTAGTTAGAGTATATCACCATTACCGTATGATTCCTTTCATTGTCTAGAACTGTGGTCTTGGAGTCTGTGTGAGTGCAATGAGTTACAAACCATTACTCTGAAATTATTTGAGACAAAGTTAAGCAAAAGGTAGATGCTCTAAAAATTGTCCTGAAAATAAATATTCTTGTAACATGAAAACACAAAGCCTATGCATTTGTGAACACTATATGACTCCTTTGTTTTAAAGTTTATTCTGCTTTAAAAAGAAAAAATTACTTTTTTTAAAAGAAAGAAAAAGCTCATTGTGGCAGTAACTCATATGCAAAATACCTTTTTTTCCTGCTTTATGGAATAATCTATTTTAATAGCAGATGTGCTGTGGTTTGATACCTATCTATGCAAACACAAATGTAGGCTATAGTGCTTTCTATTAGCAAGCACCAAACTGTAGAAAAAAACTGCTCAGTTGAAGAATTCAGTTTCTGTTACAGAAGCTCCTTTACCAACAGCCAGCTGTCTTCTGTTCATGACATTTCACTGTGAATTTGGAAAAGAGATTCCAAGCCTATCACATAAACATCCAAGTGTTTATATGAATGTCTCCCCAATAGAGACACCTATCCAAGAAGGGCCTTTTCCTGTTGCTTAGAGAATTTTCACATTATTTGTGACAGTCCAAGGAACAGGAACATCAGGTAAGGTATCTTTCCATCAGATGATTTGAGATTTTTTTTATCTTCCTCCTTTTCTAAACCTTATTACTTTATACTTTGAATATGTTTGGGTTTGCATCAGTGCACAAGAAAAAATAAAATTTGAAATCCTCAAAGTTAAAATGGGTCAAGAACATATTTCTACCCACAGTTCTGTTGGAGACTGATATTCAGAAGAGACATGAACTGCTGAAGTTCTTGTCGTATAAAAAGGTTTTGTTAATAAAAGCAGTAGCAATTTCTTTTGTCTAAAGCTAGTGTGATGTCCAGCTTGTCAGCCAACAGTGTTGTTTATAGAATAGGACAGAATGAATTGGGTTGGAAAAGGCCTTTGAGATCATCGAGCCCAACCTATGACTGAACACCACCTTGTCAAACAGACCATGGCACTGAGTGCCACACCCTCCTGGCTACAGCCTCCTTTCAGGCAGTTGGAGAGAGTGATAAGGTCACCCCAAAAGCCTCCTTTTCTCCAGGTTAAACAACCCCAGCTCCCTCAGCTGCTTCTGACAGGACTTGTGTCCAGACCCTTCACCAGTTCTCTTGCCCTTCTCTGGACTTGCTCCATCTCCTCAATGTCCTACTAGAACTGGACAGAATTCGAGGTGTGGTCTCACCAGTGTCAAGTAGAGGGGAAGAATCACTTCCCTGGCCCTGCTGGGAATATTCTGTTTTCCATATAAAGGTATTAATTTCTAATTTGTAACTGCAGCAAGAATTTACAAAAGTCAACAATTTAAATGTTTTTGTTTAGAAAGAAATATTTTTACTTTAAATAAATATCTTTAAATATTTAAATTAAATAGAAGTCACTCTACAAATACCATCACAGGCAAACCAGGCTAGAATTAGAGATATTCTCTGAATTTATTACTAACAAAATCAGAGCATGATAATGAGAAGTAAAATAAGATCTTAAAAACACATTTCCCTCACCCCTCCCTCCCAGCTCTACCTCCTCCCTCTCAGCAGCACAGGGAGACAGGGAATGGGGGTTATGATCAGTTCATCACATTTCTCCTGCCACTCTGGGAGAGGAGTCTTTCCTCTGCTCCAGTGTGAGGTCCCTCCCACAAGAGACAGTTCTCCACGAACTTCTCCACATGGGTGACAGTTTTCCACAGACTGCTGCAACACGGGTCACTTTCCCATGGGTTGCAGTCCTTCAAGGACAGGCTGTTCTAGCGTGGGTCCCCCAAGGGGTCACAAGTCCTACCAGCAAACCTGACCCAGCACAGGCTCCTCTCTCCATGGGTCTGCAGGTCCCTGCCAGGACCCTGCTCCAGATGTGCTTCCCACAGGGTCACAGCCTCACCTCAGACATCCACCTGCTCCAGTGTGGGACTCTTCCATGGGCTGCAGGAGCACAGCTGCTTCACCACGGTCTGCACCACGGGCTGCAGGAGAATCTCAGCTCCAGTGCCTGGAGCACCTCCTCTGCCACCTTCTCCACTGACCTCAGTGCCTGCAGAGTTGGTCCTCTCACATATTCTCACTCCTCTCTTCTCTGGCTACAATTACATCTGCACAACACCCTTTGTCTCCTTCTTCCTAAATCTGTTATCACCAAGTCATTACCAGAATTTCTGATTGGCCCAGACCAGGCAGGGGCACGTCCATCTTTGGAGCTGCCAGGGATCGGCTCTGACAGACATGAAGGAAACTTCTGGCACCTTCTTGCAGAAGCCATCCCTGCTGACAAAATATGGCCCCATAAACTCGGTACAATATTGGATCAAGACTAAAATAATAATTCTCATATCCTGTTCACATTATTTACTTTCAAAGATTAACCTTCATAGAGACATACTGATTTGACTATATTAATTTAAAATGTCAATACAAATAACAGAAATTTGGCAATTATGGATGAACATAAAGAACATTCTAAATCTGGAGTCTATGAAGATAAATCCCAGGATCTCAGAAAGAATATCTTTGCCTTAGTTTTTCTTAACAAGAATTCTTTCCTTCTGCTGTCAGGTTCTGATAGCTGAAGTTTCACTTATTGTACAAGAATGTAAACAATAATAGGAGCTTATTAGAATGATACTTTCTTCCCTTGCAATGTTTGCTCTCAATGTGAATTTAATTGGCTGACTGACAGATGCGACAAACACTAGAATCCTGAGATATGTGAAAAGCAAAGGCAGGAAAGTTCAACTGGTATGACAGTCAAACAACTGAACTAAAATTCTATTTAATCATGTCATCGTATAGTAGCCTCATCACCTTACTTTTCTTTAGATGAAATGGTATTTTTTTCATTTGCAGCAAAGTGTTCTGATGAAATACTATGGCAGTTTACTTAACCAGAGTTAAACACAGCTGCAGGAAAAAAACCCCACCAAATTTATGGAAAATGTGCAGCAATAAGTAAATTCCTCAGCAAACAAGAAAATTTTGCTTTTCAGAAAAGGTATCATTTATCCACTAGAGGATCTTTTTCTTCTATTTTTATGGACTCTGCACTCTGTGGAATATGAATGCACATGCCTGTGAGCAGTGATGATGAGGTTCACAGAAATGAATGATAGATAAGAGTACAGTGCTATCAGTGGAGGACATAAGTATCATTTAGCCTCCCACATGTGTATTCATGTCTTTGCCCTTCGATAATGAGACTCTCAATATTTGCATCACAAACTTGAAATAGCAGATGATATGCAAAACCCAAAAGACTACTTCCATTTATGTCACTAAATCTCTGCCCCAAAGATGGTTTTCCCAGAGCTGCTGACATATAAGCACCTCAGATACACGAGCTAGAATCCTTATAGAATGGTACAACAGGAGAACCTTTCAGATTTTTAATTATTTGTCATTACCAAGTAGCACAGTTGCACATTACACAGTAAAGCCCCAGGTATGTGTGACCTCTACTACATTTGACCAGTTCTGACTCATTAAACTAATCCAGTACAAGCTAGAAAAGAATTTAAAGAATATTTTATTTTTTCTATGTAATTTTTGCTAGCTACTCAATTGTGCCACATTTGGGGTGGGAAAACAGAACATGTTGGAAGCCATTATAAAAACCATTCACTGACCTCCAGTACAAAGAATGCCAGTGAGACTAGCCTGGCATCACACAAGCAGCCGAGGCACTGCTAGCTCCTGCCAGCAGTCTGCTTTAGAAAGTAGTATACAGTTAAAACAACAGCCCTCTGGCCACATCCATGATCCTGCAGGAAGCTGAGCCAGAGGTGCAAGAACTCTGAGTAGCAGTCCAGGCCACCAGCCAGGACTTAGGCATACTGAGCAGCTGGAGTGAATGTCCTGTGTCCTAAGTCCATGGTGCTGGTCAACACTTGACCAGAGGGGCTGGGGACAGGATCTGCCTCAGACTGCTGTAAAAGTGCCATAGGAGTCTTAGAAAATTTTATTTGAGCTTTTAGACCTGCAAAATGATAAATCAATAAGAGATGATGGAAACAACCATGGTGAGAGATTAAGAGGTCAAGTTTTCACTGAGATAGAAGGTAGGAACACCAAAGAAGAGGTAAAACTGCTGAATCAAGAAGCTTCAGGAATTAGCACTCAGTTGAACACAGAAAGATGTTAAACATTCACCTTAGATTCTTACATCTTCCCTGCCACTAAGCCAGGCTCATTATTGTTAGAACATGCAATGAATTTATTTGATCATCTTAGAAAATTGGTTTTAACAAGGCGGTGAAACTACAAGTTAAACCATGAACTGCACATTTAAACAGTTTGACAAAAGTCAACATAAATTTAAATAATCCAATTGTCAAATTCAGGTAAGAAGTCAATCCTTTAAAATCAAATAATATCCTTAGGTTGAGCTCAGAAAGATTGATTACATTCTCTCTCTAATTAACTGAACTTTAATATTATGAACTGCTTTTTAGGAAATCATAGCCAGCTGAATATGACCATGGGATTAAAGAACACATAAAGAAGATACCATATAGAAAACCATGTGATAATTATTCCAGTCAATTAATTGGTGAAAAAAATCAAATACTGCTATCTATTTAAATTCTATTTATTCTATCAGCCATTAAATACTTTAAACCAAAATACAACTGGCCCTGTATTCTGTGTCTTCCTTTTCAGGGAAGTCAGCCATGTCATGACTCTTAGGTCACTTTTTGTTTGAGCTCTTAAAGACCTATAATTCTGTTTTACAAATTATTTGTTGAGCTAAAGTTCTTCAGTCAAAGCTATAAGTTGAAAACATATCTTAAAATGAGAAAAGTATTTTCCATTTTTCATTTTTTCATGATTGATTTATGAACTATGAAGTCTATTCACACAAAGGTTAGTAATCAGTTTAGGAAGACTTTCATTTTTTTATGAGGTATTCTTTCTATTTCCTATCTATTATTTAGTTTCCATTCTCTCTCCACCCTGATTGTTTTAGCCATTATAAGATGCAATGTGAAAAATGCAGCATAGGTACCATTTGTTTTTAGTAGTCATAGAGCTGAAGGCTAAGCTGAGAACTGAACCCTGTTTGTTGAACACTACAAATTCACACCTCTTAAGGATATATAATAATACATAGTGCTTCTATGTTTTAAATGGCCTTTTCAAACTAAATTAATATCTGGGTTCTCAAACTCGCTGCAATACTTTGTGGTTTTGGTGTCTTTTCAAAAGTTGAATTAACTTTTACCTTTTTTTCTTTATTATAGTGTTACATGTAATAAATAGCAGCATTTGAGCATTACTTGGGGTTTTTAAGCTACATTCTTATAGCTAATAGTTTTTCACTGTGCTCTGTAATACTAATATTTGTTCACTCTTTTATCTAATTTTAATTTCATCATATTTAGATGTTTCAGAGTAATAATATCTATGCTATCTATGCTATAAAATATTTACTAAATCTAGATTGTTTATGTATGCTAAATACACCATACTGTAAACATACACATATATATGACAAACTACTTTGAACATTGATTACATTTCTATCTATAATTTATTCCAAGCTATTTTATAACAAGTCTGT
Organism: Rhipidura dahli; assembly: GCA_013399225.1. Classification (NCBI taxonomy): domain Eukaryota; kingdom Metazoa; phylum Chordata; class Aves; order Passeriformes; family Rhipiduridae; genus Rhipidura; species Rhipidura dahli. The sequence goes on along the minus strand of VXAC01005297.1, from coordinate 1,041,288 downwards.
AAACAGCTTCTGTAGTATTTGCAAATATTTTGTCCTTGTTCCTTAATAGCCCTTGGTTTTAATTCTAATGTGCACAGGGTTTTTAACTCTGTATTCACTTTGACTATTTAAAATTAGTTACTTTTAACTCTAAAAAAAAAATTACCTTAAACTTTGCTATCAATACTAAAAAACTGTTTTCATTACTAAAAGAGTATTCCATATAGCTACAGTTTGAATTTAGTCTTGTGTTATTAATGAAAACTTTGATTTTAACAAAATCAATCTATATCACCGATGATAATAAACGTTACCAGATTTTGGTTTTTGGACGTTTTCAAATTTTCCTTCTAAATGTTTCATCATCCTTTTAAATGTTTTAGTAATAATTGTCACTACTGAAATTCCAACAAAGAATTTGGGAGTTTTATATTTACAGCATCAGATAAAAACTAGTTCTTGTTCTCACTACACAGGTGAATTTGAAGAGAGCATTAAATCAAATGTGCTCAACCACTGAAAAGCCAAGGCTATTAAAATGCTTATAGAAATAAAACTGTTGAAATGTGGCAAACTGTAGTTGTTATGGTTACTAGGTCTTCTTTTGAAGTGCTTTAATATTAAAGCTAAAACAAAAATAGAGATTAATTTGGAATAAGGCCCTCATGCTTTAAAGTGTCACTGAATGAACTCAATACCTATTAACTTCAATGAACAATAAATGTATATGACACTTATGCAGGATGAGGTCCTAAACCATTTACATGACAGTTGTGCTTCATTTCTGGATGCTCACTAGCACTCATTTTCTTATATAGGGGCAGAGTTGATTATTCTAAATAGAAGCATCAGTAAAAATTAACCTTGTATAGTACAATAGCTTCCATAATTATTGTTGTTGCCTTTTTGCTGAGGTATGTAGATGTAACTGAAACTCTGGTTCATTGCAGTAGCTGATAGAAAATTGTCACTCTGTGGAAAAATACCAGATATACTGCAAAGTAAGATAACCGTGGTGATTAAGAAGATGAAAAAAATCTCATACGGAGACTGGGACCTTTCATTTTTAATCTTAGGAAGGAGAAGAATAAGAGGACACACAACAGAATAAGAAAGTACAGTACAGAAAGAATAACATGTAGAACATCCTATTCATATCTTCTGAAAGAAAGGAAGAAAAACAGCAAAAGGAAATTAAAGAAGTTACATTACTGTACTTGATAGAGAAACATTAAAAGATTTAGAAAAGGGTTGGACATGTACTTTCAAAATACATATATATTTCACAGACAGAAGTGTTGGTAGGGAATATATTGAAAATTATTCAAGTCTCATGCCAATTTTTAGTTCCCATAACTCGGGAGAGGGCCTTAACAGGGCTGCTTTACCCTAAATGTCTACGCTGCTAAATACTTCAGATATCCTTACATGCAACCATCAAGCTTTTCACATCAGTCAGTACATAGTTGGAATATTGGACTATAGGGACTGCTTGACTTCTTCACACTAGGGTATTTAAATCAGCTTAGAATGGTTTAGAAAAAAGAACTTCAATATTACTTTTTGCCAAATCTTCCCCCTCCATGATGATAATTACATTCTCTAAGCAGGTTTTGATGAGAGGTGCGCCTGCTAGAAATTTATAACATCGTGCCATTATGAAGGAAATGGCTAGCAAGCAATTAATTACCAAATGTAAGATTTACAAATCACAGAATCACTAAATAGTTAGGGTTGGAAGAGACCTCTGGGAATCATCTAGTTCAAGCCCCCTGCCAAGGCACAGGCTTGAGCAGGTGACACAGGATGGCCATCATCCTGGACAACCAGCTCTGGGTGGCCCAACTTGAGCAGAGGATCCAGAGATACTTTCCACCATCAGCCATTATGAGATTCACTTATTCAAGGTTCAGAGGAACAGTGATATCCACAGAAAAGGCCTGACTACAAAATCACAAAAGGTAGTAAGTGCACCAAGGAAAGGCAATTTCATATAATAAAAGCACCAATAAAAGGTGTTGTTATTATATGAGAAGAATATTGCTGGCAATTATGAAAGCTAGAATGTGGTACGTCAAAGATGAAAGCTGGTGCACATAAATATTATCTATTTCTGTAATACAAATTTCCTCGTATCTTTCACAGCAGGTTCCTAAAATCATGTCTAATAGCTAATATAATCTGAATTAACTTCTCTTACCAAAGAAATTTTGCTTTTTATTTTGCCAAATAGAGTGAAAAACAAAAAAAGCATTTCATCTATGAAGCATAAATAAAAGAATGTTTAAATATTGCCACTGATTATTTACTGAGGTAGATTTCCATGATATAATTTATTGGATCGGTGTGAAGAAAAAAAGTAGAATACCTGCAGTCTTCCAATTTTCAGTGGAACATGAGGTGAACTTGGAATATTGCATAGCTAGTGCACCGGTTGTGCAATTTTACATTTGGATAAAGCCCCCCAATGTTTTTACTATATACATAGAGTAGGAACTGGCAGTTATTTATTAGATTATGATGATTTTATAATAAAAAAGCATTACAAGATTATTTTAGCTATAGAACAAGCAGCTCCTATACAAAATGAAACACAAAGAGGAAGTCAAGAGAATATGGAAGCAAGGATAGGTAGCCTGGGAGGAGTCGTGGAGTAACAGAATGGTTTGGGTTGGAAGGGATCTCAGAGATCATCTAATTGCAACCCCCACCTCCCTGGAACACAGAGAAATTGTCTAAGCAGCCAGGGATTGGGTTAGGAAAGCTAAAGCCCAGACAGATAGAATTATCTTTAATTAATATTAATTCTGTTTGCTGCAAGATAAACTTGACCTTGATTTTTATTCACAACAATATTAAGTTTTCTGGGATTCTTCTGGTGTGTTCTGTAGTTACTATTTTTGTTTTCATCAAAAACACTTTCCTTTTAACAGGTCTTTAGAGAGTTTCTTTATATTTATGGCTACATGATAGTATAAAAATATAATGATTAACAATCTTTGGGGATTAATGTGCTTTTTCATCAATGTAACTGCTTTTTGTGAAGGAAAAAAAGTTGGAGGAAAACTTGGAAGCTGGTTATAAGTATTCTGATTACATTTTTTATATAAGGGATTTAACAAATGGTCACTGCCTCCAGCAGCTTTGGGTTGCTATTTATGTAAGACACTATTCCTGCTGACCCCTAGAGTCCAGCCCAGAGACCCAGAGACCTCCATCCCTGGTCGATGGATGCAGCTGCTCCTTCCTCCTTTGCAAATCCAACAGTAGTGATGCTGAGTGTGTATTCCAAACACACACACACAGAGGACACCAACACAGCCAGCTCACAGGCTGCCACAGGCAAGGAGCTGCCTTGACCATCACCTACATCGGGACATGAACACAAACACAGGCAGCCAAGTGCCCTCCCCTCTTCAGCCAGCAGAGTCTGAAGCTCGGTACTGACACCACACACTCGACACTCTCAGCTCACACTCACGTGCACTTTAGTGGATCCCTCAAACACCAGCATGACCCTGCTCTCTGTCCAACACTCCTGAACAGCCCCCAGCCCCTCTTACCCTCACTGGCTGGTCTGGCTTGGGGCTCACCAGCAAAGAGATGGATGCTGTAGCCTACTCATCTCACAGGTACTGCACTCTCTGGCTTGCTCACCCAAATATCAGCCTGATAAGCCTACCCAAACTCACAACCTCTTACTTGATGGCTGATGACATGGTAAGTTTTTGTTGGTTTTTGAATTTTATTTTTGTTTGTGACAAGTATGGCGTATCATTACTTACTATTTTAATTTAAATTTAAAAGTACTAAAACCTTCTTTATTATTATCCAAGCTCACTGACACCATATATTAGTCAGTGTAGAAACAAGGTTGCTCAGTTCTGTGCATCTTTCACTAAATCTCAGGCTTTTACTTTCAAACTAATGCCTTTCATTACCTTGGAGCACATAGTTCTAAGAATATTCTGGACTTAGTTTGAATATGCTGTCTCAACCATAATTAAAAACAATCACTAATAACTACTCTTTTCCAGGTAATACAGCTTTTAGATGCAATGATGTCCAGTTAAACAGTTCCATTTGATTTGTCACCTAGCTCAATACTGAAGTGGAGGAAAAGTTACTCAGCTAGAAGTGTGAAGGGAAAAAGCAAAATATACTGCAAAGCAGTTATGTTTCTGTACCCTTAAGACACTGTTCTAACTAGGCAGCTCTTTCTAGAGTGGCACACTGTATTTTGGCAGTGTCTGAATTGTTTTGAACACCTAGAGGAAAAGAAATTACGAGGGGGCAAGGATTGATGGCTATTTAACAATAATAGCTTCATATCACTTGTGTTGAAATTTTAACTTTTTTTTTAAAGTAGCATAAATCCATAGCAGCAACTTTATTATTTATGAAGATCTATTCTTGAGCTGAAAGAATGGGGTTTGAGGCACTTCAGCAAAACAGGAGTAAAAACGTTTTGAAGCAGCAGTAGTTACATTATTTACAGCCCCTATACATAAAGCAATGTAATAAAATTGACTGGGCATCCTAGTATGCCTTATTTTTTCTAGATATATTTGACGTTTGCATTTGTGTTTTGCTTTCGATATTTTCAAGACGTTACAAAAAATTTGCCTGCCTAATCCTCACAATACAGGTGCTAAAGTTGGAGAAAATAAGTCTGAGAGTAAAACAACTTCATGGCTAGTGAATTAAAGATTTAATCAGAATAAAAATTATTTGGGTTTTTGTGGCATATTGGGGCTCAAAGCACGGTCCCCAGACAGTGATAAGGCCAGAAACATTTATTAGAAAAGCATACAGTTTTTATAATATTTTTACCATCAGATTAAAATAACATGCCTCTAGACAGCCAATAGAATAAATGACTCAAGCATCAGAACATTTCTTTCAGACCAAGTGTTTTGCTATAGCTTATTGCAAACTACTGTGCTTCTATCTGTTACATTTTAAAAACTTCATTACATCTTCTCCCTGGCTCAGCAGAACAAGCTGTTTTTATTTAGCCAAGTGGTCTTTGTTCTTCTTTTACTAAGCCTCCTTGTTTTCTTGCCCCACAGAATGGCTTCTAATGTCATGCATTAAACATCCCTTGAGTCCTATGCCAACCAATGGTATGAGCATCAGGACAATTTTTTGGTTTGTTCAGTCTTGATTTCCCATAATCTTTGCACCACATACTGCAGCTATAAGCATTACATTTGTATACTACAGACTTCATTCTTGAATACAGTCTCTTATGTGAATCACATATATACAAGCTCACTTATGTTTTCCTCACAGATGTTATAATATTAAGACAAGCATAAGACCTATATTATAGAGATTTATCACAGAAAGCATCCTTTAAGATAGACTCTTGGCGGTATGTAAGATTACCAAAGGAGTTTAAAATTGCTCCAAATTCAGTTTCATAATGGTTTGAAACTTATCAGGCCTCTCTTCTCTTTCCCCCTATCGGGTTATCACTGTTGTATGAAACACACTGAAAACACTTTAATTATTCAAAATTACATCCTGAAATCTTATATGGAGAGTAAACAAAGCAAACTTCCCTAAGCTTTCCACAAGTAATAGATTCTTTCTCAATATGCTACTGATATACAGCCTACAGTGCCCAAAATATTTGCTTTTCCATTTCTATTACAGAAACTAAAACAAATTAACCAAAAAAGCCCTTCATCTTTGCCAAACTTCAGGCTGAACAAAGCACAGGCTGTAAAAAATTAGCATTAGTCACGTTCACTTCCATCTTAACAAATACATGTAATCATTCTGTAGCCTAAATCTGTAATTGCAGTCTTAAGCAGAAAAATAAAGTTAATGCAACAAATCTGAATGATGAAATATGTGCAGGACTACCATCAGTCTTGTATGGCCAGAACCCAAATTTCTGTAATGTCCTACACTGTCCTGCTCTCTAACACATGGATTCTCTCAGTCTTTGGAACTTCTGGCAAATGATGATAATTCATTTTCCACAAACCTATGCAAAGGATCAGAGATTTTCTACAATATAATATAAGTATAAATATTAGAGAACTTGCAAAACAGGCTGCTACTAGCATGTTGTAAAAAAAAAAATCTGAAAACACACACCACTGCTAACATCCCTTCACCAGTGAACATGTGACAGCACCTTATGAGTTAATTAGACTATTAAATTGCATATGCTTTGCATATCTAAGAAGCCAGAACACAAAGAAAACATTCTGCTGTTTACCATGCAGGGCATATCGCAACCTATTTTAAGAAACCATCACAGCATACAATAATTTTGTTTCGATTGTAATGTCTTACTTATAAAAAATAAAAAAAAAAAACAAACCAGAAATATTATCCCAGAAGGCATATGTTTCATATAAAGTTGATAAATGTGACCAAATTAAAATATCGTACAGGCAAATTACAGAGAAAATTAAACTGTTTTCCAACATGCCTGAAGGGAACAACAGATTTTTGATTCCTATAAATCAAGGCTGGATTGCTTCCTAGAAGGCATTTTTCTGTAGACTATGAGGTCAGTGATGAAATCCTATGGCCTATGCTATCTCAGGAGTAAGATTAGATGATCTACCAGTTTCTAGTCATCTATGGACCTGTCAGCTATATTTAAATGAGTACTTTATTCATATGACACATCTATAATTGGATGTGGCTGAGGATTGCCTTAGACAACCCAAGAGCAAGACCAGGTTATATTTAGATGAATATTCCCTTTATATGATCTGTCTATAATTGGATGTCATTGAACGTTGTTTTAGATTCCCCCAAGAGAAAGACCAGGCTATATAACAATAAATTTTAAATCCTTTATGGCAATAAGAAAGATGCCTCAAAGGCTGTTACAGAATGAAACCAACAGAGCTAAGCAGATACTGCTCTTGCTACATGGCAGGAGCTACTGCTCTTCACGGCAGATAACTCAGCTGGCATGAGTTACTGATGCTTTATTATACTTGTAATAAAATATTGATTGCTGACCCTTCAATTACTAAAAAAAAAAAAAAAAAATTGCATGTTTACTTTTTTCATTAAAGACGGGAAGAGGTGGCTATGCAAACAGAAGATAATGGCTAAAAATGGCAAGAGAATTGGATTCTCCAAAATATCACAATTTACACTCATAAGTCAAGCAGACCTTCAAAATATTTTGGAATCTCATAAGAATTTTTTTTCTCAATCAGAATATGGACAAAAATGTTGAATGTTGGAAGATACAACTCTTAAACATATTAAACAATATACTTTTCGTTGAGCAATCCCACTATGTTCATCACTTACCCCTAGAAATTTGTACAGTGCAGTTTACAATTCCAAAATAGAGAACAGATTGATTATGTTATTTCAAAGGAAATGTACATTTTTTCTTCCTGAAGAAAGTTCAGCTGACCATGTGTCTTGGGAAGAAGTTTACAGTTCAATTTTTCAGTCATCAAGTTCTCATCTATATAAATATCCACTGAAATCAATATCGTAAAAAAGTTCTGTTAGTGAGAATACTCATCTGTCTCCAAAATGTTCTTAGTCATAAAGAAATAATTTGCTGAAAGACTGTTTCTTTTCCTCTTGCCTTTCAAATATTTTAATTTAACAAAATTCAGTGTCAGCTTTTGCTGTTAAAATTATAAAATAGATATCAGATCTATCAACTGTAAATAACACATATAAGAATCTACAAAAATAACCTCTCTAGGATAGTAATAAATCCATCCTTCTAGAGACCATTTGACAATTTTACCTGCAACTTAAACTTTACAAACTCTTTGCTTACAACCTAGACCCTGGAAATATTCTACTTTGACAACAATGCAATTACATGCTTTTAGTTTCACAAAATACAGTGCAACAGACCTCCTCACAAAAAATTATTTCTCATGGATAATGATTTTGTGTAAGATTAGCAAAATGTCCAAGATATGTGAAAGATCAAACATTCATCAGCAATATAAAATAAAAAGTCATTGACAACTTTGGATGTTAGAACTCAGAATGATACATCATACAGTGGTACTGTGTGATATTTTACCTTCTGCTCTTTATTGCAATACGCGGTTGTAGAAAAGAGACAACATTGGTATTTCTGTTCTGCAAATATCCAATGGTGTCTTTGTTTTTGTAAATACTTAGGCAGTGAAGTATGTGGAATAACAACAGCAACATTTAACATATGCACTCTTGACTATGGCATTCCTTTGCCAAGGTATCATTCAGGAAATTACATAGTACATGGTATCTATTTTCTAGGCCTCTTCCAGTGTCTCCAGTTCCCTACAAAAAATTTTTATTCTATACACAGGTTCTATAAATTTTCATATCTGAATGTTCTACCTTTTGATCTCCATGAATATGGAAGAGACATTACCTTAAAGTTAAGAATCTATCTCTGTTAATTAGTAGATTTTGGTTTGCACCTAAATTGGATTCATCTTAGTTCATTGTAAAAGCATGTCTGTGGTCTAAGCCAGTCATGTAGTCTTACTCTGTAGTAAGAAGACAGCTAAGTATCTACAGCAGCCTATACACACCCACACACATAAAAACGTGTTTAAGGTAAATGGGAAAAATCTTCCATTCTGTCATTTCTTAGTTACAAGGAGAGCCCAGACCAGTGTCTTAAATTCAGGCCTGGTATTTATGTCACTGAAGTCAGGTGAGGTGAATTCATGTGGAACTCATTCCTCATGTGGAAGATCCAAGTACTGTCACACACAAGACATTAACTACACCAAAAAATTATAGAAAAATTTTATCTTAATGCTAAGCTATAGAAGTTACAAGTTTATAAACAAAAGAGAGCAAATCCCTACACACCTAAATTCACATCTCTTCACAATTCACACTGTTTATACAATTCACACCTACACAACATCTACATTTGCTTTTAGCATGTCACAGAAGAAGCTGTCTCACCCTTGCACCAAAAATTCTGACTTATAAAGAAAAAAATAAATGTTTGACAAGAAAAAATAAAATAACACACTATTTCAGACAGCCAAGTCAAATGCAGATCTATCACAGAGATTTTCAGCAGGATCCCCAAGCCAAAGTGTCTCAGACCCCACACTGTGTACAAACCACAAAAAGACCAGAAGAGAAAACTGAAGTCTTCCTTCCTGTTCAACACCTCTCCAAACATACATTACACCATGTATGGAAGATCTGAGCAAACTGAAGGGAATTTTTAAGATCATACCTTCAAGCAAAACTTCTATCCTCTCTGCACAAGCATATTCCTCTGCATTTTTGTATGACTAATTTTCAAAATCCGTGCTGGACTTTGCAGAACAGGTAACTGGAAGCTATGCTATAATTTTACTACACTTTGTGAAAGCCTTTCTGTTTTACTTCCTTTCAATTAATTTATGCATGTTTATAAAGACATGGGGCAGTTTTTAAAGAGAATTAATATAACATTGAAACCAGGCAGTAGTGCTAGACAGTGCACATTTGCAGATATATTCAGTATTTATGGATTGTGTGGGTTATGCTCATAGCTTTAAAGTTCCTCTTAAAGTTCATTTAATCTAATCCACTCATATGTCTCAAGAGATAAAGTTCCTCATTTAGTGTCATGTCAAAGCTCAGTCCAGCCTTTGCAGTGTCACTCCTTTTGACATATTGCTGAGAGAGAACCTTTGAATCCAGAGGTTGCCAAGTAGAAACATGTAACTGAAATGATTAATCAAATTATTGGGAGGGGAAGAGTGAGGAAAGAAAAAAAGATAAAAGAAAATCTTTAATGGTCTTCCTTGAATGAGAATTAGAGCAAAAACACCAAGGACCTCCTCATTTCCTCAGCTGAATGGCTAAAGTCACAACATCATTTCTCGTCAAAGTATGCAGAAGTATTGTCAATGTACTTTTAATAGACATAATAAGGGCTTATTTATATACGAAATAATTTATAAACTTTCATATTATCAGAAACAAATGTGATTTTCTGAAGTCATTTGGAGTTTGTAGTTCAGAGATAGAGGATTCTTGTTATTTATCTATGCAGATCCTAGCACAACAAATCTGTAAGTGTACTTCAAAATCGATGCCCATCTTTGTCGTGCTCAGATTAATGTATCATGCTGAAAATATTTCTAACAAGAGAAATAGGGCCTCTTTAGGTGTTCTATTAAAAGAGAGGGGAGAGCTTATTCTCTGAAAAAAGCATACCACAATATTTTATGCATGTGTTTGACATGTTTAGAATATCAAATTAACAGACAGATTTTGTCAGTGATTTCAACAATAAGCAAATTAACATTTTTACACCATACTTTCCTTTCAGAACTCGTAGTAAAAATTAATGGATCTTCACCTACTGTACTGAAATGGCTGGTCTGCAATGTGTGGTTCTTGAGCATGAATTTGCACAGTACCATGACAGTATCATCCCACTGTTTCCCATGTGCATTTCTTGTGGGAGCTGATCTGTGTTTTCCCAGAGATACTAAAAAATAATGTGTTTCCCTACCATGTACCTGCATGATTTCAGATCAAGCTTGCCACCCTCAGACTAACACACTCATGGCAAGAAAAGAGTCAGTGTAGGATGTCTTAACAATTACTAAAATTCTTTCACTCAGGAAGCACTCACAAACTTAAATCTTCATCAATCCATTGACACCTTTTGATCCAGCTAACAAAATGAATCTCCCTGGAAGAGCTATGCCAAAAACCACTGATGATTTAATTTCTCACAACCACAAGTCACTGATTGCGTTAATAGAAATATGTGGAACATTAAAAAAAGATTAGAGATAATCTTTGTCCTGAGACATTTACACTTAAGTAGTGCTTAGACCTGTCTAGTGTTTAAGTTACTTCAATCATTAGTTTTATATATGTAAATAATTTTAATTGACTGAGACAGCTCTCTGTAAGCTGGTAGCAATGAGATCTACCCTTCTGGTTCTGATATATCTTCTACTGAAAGCTGAACCTGCTTACCTCCTAATAACCAAAAAAATGCTGTAAAAATGTCTATGAAAGGATTTCCTTCTTTGTGAAACAGCAAATACCTACAATACTCTGAACATCTAAATGTGAAGACATTTAACAGCAAGCCAGTGCCCACCATCTTAGGCTCAATCTTTCAGTGTTTTTCCCTCTAGTACTCTCATACCAAGTAAACACATAGTTCATGACAAAACTGGGCAGCCTTTAATAGTGAACACTGACAGGCTTATTCTAACAAGGTCCAGAAGGTCCTTCACAGAAGGGTAAACTCTCTTTCCGAGAAATTCAGATGTGTATCTATGTTCTGACTTTTTTCAAACAAAATGAGCATTACCTCTTGATGACTGTGGCTCTGGGAGGTTTCCTCTCTCTCAAACTGAAAGTACAAAAAAGCAGCTGCTTTGCCATTATCCAGTCCCAGTATGTATTCTACCCAGAACATAATACTGTATCATAAAAAAAATAAAGCAGAAAAGCCCATATCAAGCCCGGGACTCATTGGACATTTGCCATCTGCTTTTTAATCATGTGGCCTACAAACATATACACAGAAATTAATTCAACTGTTAGGCGACTTCTGATATATCATCACTGACATCAGAAGAGTTATGGTCCTCATATTGCATGCTTGCACACGCCTTTGAGCCCAGATGTTCCCCACAGGGAATCAATGAGTCCAAGTGTACCTTCAATTCCTGCTTCCTACTGATCTCCAGCTGTCATAAGGAAATCGTGTTCTATCGTGTGAGGAGGGAGTGTCAAACCCTTAAATACTCCCCGGATCATAGACAGCCTACTTTTATGTTCACAGAGTTCTGCTCCAGCACCTTGAACAGCACCACCATGTACTCAAAGTGCCCAGAATCTCCACTGTCATTTACTTGTCTACAGATCAATCTGTAACTGTCTCTTGGGCTGCTGGGAAGCATCACAGTTCCCACCGAAGTTTGTCTTTCTCTCTTTTTGCAATATCCACATTGCCACCTTGAATGTGTAGTTGAAAGATTAATGCTTTCCTCCATTCAAATTATTTCTGAAACAACAGAGGATGATCTACCAGAGGAATCCTGATTTCTCTTGTAACATTCAGATTTCAGCAGTGAGCTGATTTTTTCTCTTATGCTTTGGTCTCTAAAACTGTAGAAGTGTTGAATGAACAGAAGTACAGCATAAAAATTGCACTGCCTAGCACAAAGAAATACTGCTTCCAGAACTTAAAACCATAGAGAACTGAATCATGAGCCTAAATGACAAAATAGAGTTTAGCAAGCCACACATTAAAGCCAGAAATTCTAATTGCTTTCAGGCTAAGTATTGCACTGAATGTGGTTATAATTTTAACAGATGTTCCTGGAGAAGGAACAGGCAGTAAATTACCTGAAAGCCACCTGCCATGTTTTAGACATCAGATTCTGAATAAAAATAGAATGATTCCTATTTTTTTTTAATTTATTGAAACAATGAGCAACTCTCTGTGTGGTCACTTTGTACATTATTTTTTGCTTATAATTCAACCAACTTCTAACTAATTTTCAGATTTCTACCAGTAAAATGGTTCATGGCTGCATCACATCACACTTCAGAACAAAGAGAAGTATGCCATATAGCTCTTCAGTCACTAATTCATTAGTGCATTTCACTGAATAAAGCAGGCTGGGTTCTATATAACAATCTGCTGCATGTTAGGTCCTCCAGCAAGGGAAGGAATACCATCCAAGGACTGCGTCCACTCTTCAGAGCAGCTGAAAGGCTGGCTTGGTAAATATCCTGCAAGTGACTGTGCTCTGCGGGCACTTCTGCCGCGGCGCGACGTTCAGCCCCTCGGCGCAACGCCAGCCATCCTGCTCACCGCTGTCAGGAATGCCCAGGCTCCAAAGAGTGGGAATGCTGACTGCATTCCAACACTCTGGATTGCACCTGGTGTGTGCTACCCATGGGTTTGCTTATGGATTATCTCCAAAGAAGCAATGGGTTTGGAGCGTTTTTGCCAGTGATTTGTCAGAGTGAGAGATTCTTTGAGAAATGCAAATACAATTTTCACTTGCTAGTTCTTATATTGTTGTGTCTTTTGCCAAATATATGGCAATCTGTGGCCAAATAAAAAGTCTTTTCCCATGCTCTAATGAAGTCATCCTGTCTCAGCCATATTTGGTTGACCAATTTGACTGTCTTTGTTTACATTAAAAGCAACAGAGAGGTGGAAGAAGAACTATTTGAGGGACAATGTTATAGATTTTCTTATGACTTGGTAAGAAAGACTATGAGCTCATGGAAAAAGTGTTAATAAAGACAAGTAAGAACTGAAAAGGGAGTGTTCTAAAATACAAATGTTTGATTAATTAAAAATTTCCCATCTATAAAGACAGCTTAAACCACAGACTTAGTAAATTCAGTATCTCCTTTTAAAAACTTGTGATTTGGCTGCAGTTATAGTTACAAGCCACATACATTGTTTGGAAATACAAAGCCTCTCTGCCTGTACATTTCTACATTAAATTAAAGAGGGAAAATCATAACCATGAGAAATGGGTTAATCAGCATCAGATTGCTTGCAGAAAATGTAGCACATAACTTTTTTCTCATTTTCTTTCTCAAAACTAAAAGCAGCAATAGCTTTGAGAAAATTCCATTGACAAAATATCACATTAGAGAAGTCCCATTCAATTTTGTATTTGCTAACCCTTCTCCACCCAGCACAGAAATTGTAAAAAGGCAATTCAAACCCATGCAACCCCCAGCTGAAGGATATTCTTTTAAATGAAAATGAACATTCAGTGAGACCTCAGACTCCATGTGCTGGGTCCTATCTGCTTGAAGCAGAAACTCCCAGCTGGAATTGTGCAGCACTCTCCTGGACAGCAAACTGGCTGGCCATCTGCCTGCATCTGTCTCTTCTATGCTATTTCCCAGTTCCCAAAAGTATGCACTGCAGCTTCAATTCACTTCACTTTGCAGTTGGCTGTACCAGGTTTATAAGTTATTTGTCTGGTATGGACACATCATATTAAAGAAATACAAATCATTGAAAGTAGGTTAAGAAAATTACTTGCTCACAAGCAAATCATAATAATAATTTTAAAAAAATCAAAACCAAACCAAAACAAAAAAGCCCTGCCTAAACCAAAAAAGCAAACAATCAAACTAACAAAAACCAAACGAGAAAACAGTGCTGGAGATCAAAGAATGAGCACACACCTCATTTGGCTGACCTAGAAGATTCAGCAAGCTGCCTATTCTGCTGGCTGTTGAGGATTCAAATGAGAAACAGGAAGCAGACAGAGACAGCCATCTGTTTTACTCAGTGTTACAATACAAAGGACAGATATTTTCCTATATTGTTAACATTCAGGACAGAGAAAATGTTATTTTCCCTCTGCAAATAGATTGTTCTACCTTTATTTGAGTGACTAAATAAACTATTAGAAGAGCATTTCCCACCCTCTGCCCACTGCCTCACCCCACAGACAAGTGCAGCTAATGTATATAAGGAAATGTATATAATTACTGTGCCATTACTGATTGAAAAAAATGCTAGACAATCTGCACCAGAAGAGAAAATATATATGACTGAGGTAAAATCCACAGCTCTGTGCTTTCAGAAACTATGATGATCCTGACCTAGATGAGAAAAAAACTAGTGCTAATAGGTTTGCAGATGTTTAATTAACCAGAATTTGCTTAGTTTGCCCTAGTTAACTTGGACTTTCTTTTTAGTGCCTAGGTTTATTGTGATTCAGATTCAAACAGTTGTTGAATCACTGCTTCTTAGTCCTGAAACTCAAACCCACTGTCCAAACAACATTAGCCACATGAAGAGTTAACAAAAATCCAAACAAATCCCATCAGAAGACATATTTTGCAGGCATGTATATGAGAAATATGAAGATAGTATTTCTTCAGAATGTAACACTGGAAAGACTAATAGACAGCCTAAATCTCCAAAAAGTTTTCAAAAAAATTGGAAAAGGTTCAGACAAACCTCGTAAGACTGATTTGAAGTCTGAAGTTTGAGATTCAAAAAGCTCCATTTACTTAACTTTTCAAAGGCAAGGGGTTTTAATCTACTAAACAAAGGCATAACAATATCCAGTAACTGCAGCTGAAATTGGATAAATTTTCAGCTATAAATAAGGCATGAATTTTTATAATAATTTTCCATAAGAAACCTTCCAGTAAGTGATGTGCTCAATTTTCCATCACTCAAAAGCCTTTAAATCAAGAACAAATATACTTCTGAAAGACTTATAAAGCTCCAACAGAAATCAGAAACCTGCTACCTGAAATTATGGACAAAATCCTGTTCTGTTTGGTTGTTGTTGGGTTTTTTCAGGTTTTTTGGGTTTGTTTCTTTTTTTGCAGGGGGGTTTGGTTTGGTTTTATTGGTTTTTTTTGTTTGTTTGTTTTTGGTTCTGTTTTGCTTGGCTTTGCTTTTTTCTTCCAGAAATTCAAGTTATTAAACATAATGACATCTTCTTGCATTAAAATCTAAAAAATTTGTAACAAAGTAAATATTTTTATTCCATTTTGATCCATCATTTACATTGAGGAGTAAAATGTTACAGAAAATTAATCCTGTTCCAGGTATCTGTCCAACCATCAAAAACGCGAAGAAGATAAAAAGTTGGGGCCATGCTACCTGCTCCAAGATATACATGACCTATATGTATAACTACCAGTGTCTACCAATTGAAAGGCAAATCTTGTAAAATCAGTTATTTTCTTCCTCATACCCTCCATTCTGTTCAGCTTCACTGAAAGAAATCCTAAATATGAGAGAATCTCCATCAGCACTGTATTTTTAAATGGTTGGTTATTGGTACAGATATCCTGAGAATAAATAATTTCTTCCTGGAAGAATAAAGGATCTAAGGCATGTTTCCCTATCAGCAGTCTAAGGCTCGTGGGCAGATACTGAGCTTCCGACTCCCAGACCTCAGATCTCAATAGAGCCAAGAGCTGTCTCTCAGAGTTAAGCTTTTGTTTTTTAAATGAGACAAAGACATTCGGTCCCCACTGAGGTCTGAGTTTAGCAGAAGTATAGAAATGCAGAGAAACAAAATTTTGCACCTTTCTTTCCCCCACATAAGAACTGCTAGCAGCTAATTCAACTCACAAAGTCCACACAAGGGTAAACTCTCTTCACCATTTGTAAACTGTGAAATTTTTCAAAACAAACTTTGTTCTTCTATTTGGCATTTTTATCTTACTCTTGTTGACAGCCACCTGGCTCAAAACTGTTACTTAACTTTCAACAGAGGCTTTTTAAACACCTTCTAGCCTGATTTGATGCAAACATAAAATACCAACTTGAAAACTAAACCATTCATTTTGTTTCTGCTAATAGGAAATTCTATTTAGTACATAACTGACTATGGAAAAGATCCTGAAATGTAGCTTCTTTCCAAAAATACACTGAAATCTTTCAAGCTTGATATTTCTCCTTGTCTGAGACATGTCCCCATAACTTGTAGAGTTATATATGATTCTCTACTGGGATAGCCAAACACCAGTGGAAGGAAGGCCAGGTATTTTCACGGAGGTGTTATTTTTCAAGAGGTATTAATGCCAGGACAGACTGGGTATTTTTTTTTCTTCTTTTTTTGTGAAGTGGCAGTCAGGCCTACTGCTGAAATTGGAATTCTCCTCTGGACGTTGGAACATACATTGTAAAGATCCCCAGTCTGTATTACTTTATTATTGTTAGGTAAAGCAGTTGTACCAGCCAAAGAAAAATGTTCACAAGTGTAGCTTGTTAAGGTTTATTTTTCAGACTTCTCATTTGTTAACAGCAGCAGCTGATTTAAACCACCAAGATCATTGTAAGGGATTTGGGTGTGTACCCCTCTTCATAGCAGTCCAAAAGGTTTTGTATTTTAGATTTGTGGTTAAACCACAGGTGATAACAGTGTGGCTGAACAGTGGTTACACCAGCATCACACTTTCTCTTCTCCCCACCCTCCCTGACTTGCAGCAAGAACACTGAGAGTGGATGAGACACTGGGAGGTGACACAGCTGGGACAGCTGACTCCAACTAGTTAAAAGGATATTCCACGTGCAACAATAAAAACTGGGGAAGAGGAAGAAAGTGAGGATTTTTTGGCTTTCAAGGTAGCTCCTGTCTGGAGATTAGCTGAGCATTGGTTTGCCTGTGGGAGGTGGCATGTGACTGCCTTTGCATTACTTGTATTTGTCCTCTCTCCTCCACTTATTAAGCGGTCTTTATGTGAACTCACAGTTTTCACACTTTTGTTTTTCCTGTTCTCTCTACTTCCAATGGGAGTAAAGTGGGGAGTGAGGAAGTGGCTGAGTGTTTAGTTGCTGCTCCGGGTAAATTCTCAACATTTACACTCTCCCACTATACTAAGGACTAAAGGTTAGTTAGTTGTTTTGTTTTGGGGTTTTTTTTTGTTTCGGTCTGGGTGGGCTTTTATTTGGTTTTTAGGGGTTTTTTTGGTTTTTTGAGGTTTTTTGGTTTGGGGGGGTTTTTGTTTGTTTGGTTTTTTTTTTTTTTAAATCAAATAGGAACACAAACATTACACATTTCTACACCTCAAAAACATGAGTCATTATAAATGATAAATTATATAAGTTGCTGTCATAGTAATGTCTCAGGCTTAATACAGTGGTTTGCCCTGTATATCCTATAACTCCAAAATCCAGATTTGCACAACACTAAGCAATAACCATTGTCCAGGGGAAAAAATGCAGTGGCGAGTATTTTTCTCTTTTAACATTTTCTTTTCCAAGGAAATGTGAGATTTGCATTTACTTCACTTTACTGTCAGTATAAACTTGCTAGGTATCAATTGTTCATGTTTTTGTACTTAGGTTGCAGAAACTCAGGATATTCCTATTAAAAGCAACATTAACTATTCCCTTGAGTAGGAAGATGTCCTTAACCTTACAGAGCTGTATTAAAAACAGATTTCTAATATCACCTGCTTGCATTCCAACGCTCTAAAAAAATCACAGAAGCGTGTAGAACAGAGAACTCCTATTGTCCCACAGATAGTAGAGGATACAATGGTAACATTTCTAACAGTTAAAAACTACTTCTTAGCGCTTCGGACAGAATTAGGTGTGTGAAAACAGTCAGTGTAGAATTTCACTGAGCTCTGTTTTGGTATTTGTGTTCCCTCATACGAGGGAACCATTTGGTTATTTTACTGTGTCGTTCTCAGATTCCACCTTCAACACTGTTCTCATGAGAGCCAAGAATCAGGAAACAAAATTAAGCTTAGACTTTCCTTTCTCATAATATTCTGCTTCACATGCCAGTGCACTAATTGTAAATTTCTCTGATGTTTGAATCCATCAGGTTTAATTAGAACCCATGTAACATTTTTATGCCTATCTTAAGACTACACATTGTAAGGAAGCAAAGACTAATAAAATATAGACACATTTATTCTGGTGATTTTTTTTGACTTCCAGAGAGCACTCCACTCATGGAAAGATGAACTTCCTTGAAAAGTCCATTTTACTACACAATCCCATTTACTCCTGCTAGTCATAAACAAACTAAATAAGTCATAGACATTTTGACAGTGCTAAAGAATTTGCAGGTAATTTTAATGATGGAAAACATACTTCATCGCACTTCTTGGAGTTCCAAATTGATCTTTGGCAGTGAGGCTGATAATTTGATTGTTCTGTAATGTACAAATGCTTAATTTCAAAAGCAGAAATCATTTTACAGAGAAACTAATTAAATGTAAATGAAGTCCTTGTACAGGATGTTAATACATAGTGATATATGCAGTTATAATTAAATAAGAATAATAAAGAATAGCTCATCTAAATATCCCATTTAAAAATGACTTTCACATCAAAACAACTACAGTGGTATGATATAGTCCTCTGCATCATTAATTGGAAATATAAGATATTAAGTAAGTTCTTTGCTTCTTCTTGCCCTATTTTCATTCCCTCCTAATTTTAGGATCAAACATTTTTTAAATTTACTGTTCTTAGTGGCACTCCTATTAAAACACAATTAGGACACTGCCTATCTCATAGGTAGACCACACAAAGAAATGACGTTCTGCACAGTAGGTTATGAAACTTAATTTTTTACTTCAAATTACCGGTGGACAAACTTAGCACTCATTTTAAGTTGTCTCTTATAGAATGCAGATTCCAAATGTTCCCTGAAAGGGATGCATTCTTTCATGCAGGGCCCCCCTGGCAGCCAGGCCCTGGAGGGGATGTGGACAGGCCCAGCCAGCTGTGCAGGGTGGTGCGCAGCCGTGCTCCAGGGGCTCTGTGGGGACACAGGATGAGCCAGCAGCTGGCATTGCCTAGGCCTTGGGTGGATTGAGCCCAGCCCAGAAGATAGCACAGAACCCAAAATCTGTTCTACACCTCTGCTGGCTGTGCAGTCATCTTCCATGGAAACTCTTGAGTATTGTCTGGAGTTAGGAGAGTAAACCACAGAATATTCTGAGTTGAAAGGGGCCCAAAAGGATCACCAGTTCCAACTCTTAAGTGCGTGGCCCATATGGGATCAAACCCTAGACCTTGGTGTTATGAGCACCGTGCTCTAACGGACTTAAGTCAGCATTTTTGTAACTGTGCCTGCCAATACATGTAATTTTATTTGCTTTTTGTTATCTCAGCATTTTGACTGTTACTGAGATCTTTTTCTTCCTGGTTTTGCTCTCTCAGTGATCCAACATCCCACTTAAGGTATTAACTATGTGTAATTAATTCCCTGATTTTTTACTCGTTTACTATGAGGGGCAACAGAAATTCATTCTGATAGGAAAGATTTGTAGTAATCGTAGGGCTCAAATAACCAAATCAAGGAAATGTTTAATAAAGGCAGAGTTATTGCACTCAAGTTTAATCTGTAATCAAGTGTAATCCTGATTTAACTGATCAGGGAAAATGAAAGAAAAAACAACCCTGAATCAAGAAACAGTCAATGTTACAGAGCAGAGAGGAGACTCAGCGATTTCTCAGCACGCTTCTTTTACTGTTCCAAAATGCAAAAGATAGCTGAGGTTATTCTGGATGAGTTTAGACAGGATTAATCAACATATGTTATCTTCTCTTTTTTTCTGATTAATTGAAGTAAGTGTCACATGCTTTTTTAAGCAGAATCATGTGTATGGAGTTAATCTGTTTATTGATTAGCAGAAAGCAATTGTTCAGCTGAGTCTCATTTGATACAACCTGGTGGCCCAGTAGCCAGAAATACCCTGCAAGGAGAAGAACCTCCCTTTTTATTTTCTGTGTCTTTTTTAAATGGCAAGTCACACATTTCATAAGGATTTCTATATAGAGCTAATTTTTATAGACTGCAAAAATTGTTCATTTATGACAAGCTGGCCTGAATATCTGTAGAAAAGGGTGTTTTATTACTATGGCTTAGTATTACACTTATAAAATTAAGTTCTAGCCAACTATTTACACTAATATGATAAAGATGTAGTATCTATTTTAATGACAAGTATTCAACAGTTAATTTTACAATAACTTTAAAGACAAACATGTATTTCAGGCAGCTCACTATTTAACTTTATTGTGTGAATCAGAGTATTTATCCTACATTTCCTGTGCTTGGAATTGTACAGAACTTTAAAAATACACTAATAGATCAGCTAAGTACAAGAAAATAGTCACTGACTACTCTGGTATAGGTAACAGCAAACAGAATTAACTGTAAATTTTTGTGGACTATTGGATATATCTGTAATAACAACACCACATCTTAGTTTTTTGTTCCGAAAAGTTGCTTAGGTACATAATTAATCCTGCTGAATATATTGAGAGGAGCTTTGAAAAGGCATGATTACTTAAACTAAGACAGGGAGTTTGCTAAAACATACCAAGAATCCACCAGTGGGTCCTGACTCCTAAAAACAACATGTAGATAACAAACCACAAATAATGAACTCATATATTTATCCAGTAATGCTAACTGTATTAATAGATATTAATGGTTCCTATGCCAATAAGGTGGAAGAAAAGATACTCTTTGAAGCTGCAATATGAAATCAAAGAACAAATGAGAATCATCATGACACCTCACAGGTGTATTAAAAACAGGAGGTGGATAAGTGTGACAATTTTACAACAAATAAACCTTCAAAATCAAAGGTGTGCAGACACAAGAAAAATACTGATATTGAAAAGAGAGACTTCATTTTTTGTGACTGATTCATTCATGTCATACCCTTCTATCAGTCAAATAATGAATGACGTTGGGAAAAATGTTTTAAGACAGTAGAATAGTGGAAATAGATATATATTACACAACAGTTTAACGTAATTTTAACTTGCTGTTAGCATCATTCTATTTAGATTTGCTTATTTAGCTGACTGCCCCCATGTATATCTTCAGTGGGGAATTCAACTGGTAATTTAACAGCCAGGACTCTTACCCAATTCTGTTGATGTATTCCCAAAAATTAACATTCTGTGAACAGCTGCATTGTTGGATGTCCAAATAGATTGCACCAAAAATGATCATCTCTGTGTTGTGGGCTTAGTGGACAAAATGAAAAAGGATTCTTTATTGATACCTAGAGGTTTTGTTCATTTTTATGAGTTAATAGGGTTCAATTAAAATTGCCAAGTTTTGAGCTTCCTGCACATGTCTCTGGAGCTTTGGAAGAAGAAAGTTTAATGAATGGTTGAACAGTTATCCTGATACCCTAGTAATTAGAGAACGGGTAATTAATGTGCATCTGTGGTAGACTCTGGGGTACTGTCAGTGACCCTGCAGTGTGGCAGAAAAAGGAAATTATGAACTTGGCATGGGAATACAGCTTTTCCTATTTTCTTAAGCTTTAGATCTACATCTGTGTTTAATTAAAAGAAGAAATGAATTACCATTAACACCATTAGGCAATGAGCTCTGATCGGTTATGGTCCACATGGACTTTGAAACTGTTAGAAACTTGGGAGATCAGAAAAGACTTTTTGGGGATCCTTTCAAGTGTCTGAAGGACTTTTCACAGAAGATAAAAAACGTTTAGGGAAAAAAAAAGCTTAAAGTCTGGAAAGCATGCTAGTGACAGGTATCTGTATTTCTGTACAACTTCTACTGTCACCAATTTTGTTTTTAAATTAGAGTGCAGGTGCCCCAGTCCTGGCAGTGGCGGCTGCAGGGCAGCCTCTGTGGGGGGAGGCCGGGGCTGTGCTGCACATGGCCAGCTCTAGCCAGCAACCAGGGGGAGAGGAGGGCATGGCTGAGCCCCTCAGCCAAGGTGGTGCTGCCTCTAGGAAAGTGCTTTAAGAGCAGAAATAGAAGGAATACCAATGTTACAAAGAACAGGAGGTCCATGGCACCAGAGCAGTGCTCCCTGGAGCCTCTGAAGCATCCATGTTGGAGGAAGGGAAAAGTGTGAGGAAAAAGTAGTGGTGGAGATGAGCTGATAAGGGACTGGCTGCAGCTCCCTCTCCCAGCGTTGCTGCAAGGACAGGTTGAGGATGGGGCACGCAGGCAGAGGAGCTGGCAGTAAAGTTAAGCCTGGAAAAAAAGAGTACTAATGGTGTGGCTTTAATGTTTTATTTACCTGAATTAATAATTACCTTTTTATTTTCACTCACAATCAGTTAATTTTTCCCTAGTAAAAACTGTTTTGCTGATAATGGTAATCAATAAGCAATTTCCCTGTCTTACTTTGGCCCATGAGCTTGTTTCCTGTTCTGCCTATTTTCTCCCCTGTGGTTTTGCTCAGGGCTAACCCTCCACAAGATGTTATAACTGTAAATACAGTAAGGTAAGATCTGTTCACAACAATTACAATTTAGTCTTATTTAAATTTAGAAGAAATAAAAAATTAACTTTTTATTAAATATTTCATTTGTACAAGTCTTGTAAAAATTAATAACACTGAAGAACACTTATTGAAAGTTAGTTCTCACAGATGTTAGATGACTAGGTAAGCTGATGCAGTAGTTTCTAGAGGCATTCTGAGGAAAATTGCTTTTATCTCCTGAAGCAAAATAGCATTCCATATTTCACATGATAATAAAATGTATCCTCAGGGTATGTAAGTTGTCTCTACTTTTAAAACAAAACACAATTCAATTAGTATGCAAAAGTAAGGTACTATTTTATGAGAACAAGTAACTCTCCCGAGCTTACTATTTTAGCAGATTCTAATACCTTTTGTAACAGTACACTAGTTCCAAATTAACACAGGCTGGCCATAAACAACCAGATATATAAGATTCATTGAAATGTTAAGCATCAACTCATAGTTAAATCACTAGAAGTGATTTAAGAAGTTCTAAGATGTAGCTTTTTTTAAGATAGAAATGCCCTTCAATACAACTAAACTTCTGAGCATCTGAAACTGTCAGCTTTTTTGAAAACATAGATATATATCTGGAACAATTAGTTTAGTTGGACATGTAATTTACACATGCTTAGAAATAAGGAAAAAAAGAAAGAACATTTCACATATACATTTTAAAGTATCTAAACATAAGCCCAGCTTGTATTTTGATATACAAGTCAAGAATACTTAAGGAAACCAGTCATAGATGAATTTAAAGGCAGCTATACCTTGCACGAGCAATCCAGACGGAGACAATACCCTAACTAAATATAAACATTCTTTATTTTTTGTTTTGCATTTATTTTTTCTGGTTGACAAAATACTAGTCAGTCATTTTAGATATATTTCCAATAAACGTCAAACATACCACACCTACAAACTAGACAGATGCAGAACAATTGCCTAAACAGAAGTTAATTTTGTTCTGTCTCTCTGGTAAACATCAAACTGAGAAAAGCTGTTTGTGTATGCCCACATCCATCACAGACATTCCTAAAACTTGTAGTTTCAGGGCACTGCAAGTCAGAACATTTCTAACATCAAGGTATTGATTATTTTTGTGGTTTAACCTCAGCTGAGCACCAAACACCGCACAGACATTCACTCCCTCACCTCTCCTCCCCACCCCCATCAGGATGGGTGAGAAAATTGGAGAGTAAAAGTGAGAGAACACTTGAGTTAAAATAAAGGCAGTTTAACAGGTAAAGTGAAAGTTGTGCATGTGAACAAAGCAAAATGAGGAATTCATTCACCACTTACGACGGGTTTAGCCATTCCCAGGAAAGCAGGGCTGCATGACCCAGAATGGTGACTTGGGAAAATAAATATCTTCATTCTGAACATCACTGCCTTCCTCCTTCTGCCTGCAGCTGTATTGCTGGGCCCCATGCTATACCATATGGAATATCCTCCTGGTCAGTTAAGTCAGCTGTTCCAGCTGTGTCCCCTCCCAGCTCCTTGTGCACCCCCAAACATCTCTCTGGTAGGGAGGGGTAAGGAGCAGAAAAGGTCTTCTCTCTGTGTCCACACTGCTCAGTAATCAAAATATTCCTGTGTTATTAACACTGCTTCCAACACAAACCCAACACAGAGCTCCATAGTTGTTGGAATAAAAGCCCCTCTGGACTCAGGCCCAGAGGAGAGTCAAGGCACAGGGTTTGAATTAAAACCTTTGGATAAGCTGAGATACATGAAGTCACACCAAAGTGAAATAGAAATATAGATCTCTAACTTTTAGTGAAACTGTTTGTTAAGTGCCTTCAACATTGAAAAGCTGCAGTAGAGACCTTAAACACAGTTCTTGCTGCAGCACAATAAGAACAGAATTTCTCTATTTTAGACAAAATATAGATAGAGCTGTACTGTTCACATTTTTTAGATAGAATGTTCACATAAACAATAAGAGCTGATAGAAATTATGTACGCATTTCAGGGTAATGCCTATGTAATAGTTGTGTAAGGCCTAAGACTGTCAGAATTCGATCAGGATAGGTTAAGAAAAGAAAAACTAGAATCGTGTGTTAATCTTATTGGTCAATTGACAAATATGGTCCATACTTCCATAAGAAAAGTTATTAATTGTAGTTGTAATTAGAAGAAGAAGAAAGCCCCCTGCTCTCTCTCTGCCTGTGCTGCTGCTGCTACTGCTTACTGCTTGGCCTTATCATGTATCCCATTTGAACTCTGCCTTCAGAAAACTATGAGACTATGGAATAAAGAACTGTAGCAGTGCAGCAGCCTCCTCTGCTTATTTGCCCTGGTCCGAAAGGAAGGGTACCCATCACGAGCTCACACATACTAACTACCATGAAAAAATTAACAGTCACAATCAGCACATTTAAGTAAATAGGTTGTTTACTCCATAAATAGGATATATAAATAGCTGGAGCAGAAGAGCTCTGCTTTTTAACCAAAACCTGATATACCTCTAGAGCTGGTAAAACACTGAAAAGGAAAAATTGTGCAAGTGAATGATATAGCAGGCCAGGGGCAGAGGAAGATCTGTAGCAACGTCAACAGTAATTTCCACACAGCAGTGTGGAACTTTATGAAATAGATTGATTCTTTTCTTTTTTTTTTTTTCCCCTCTAGAAGGGAAAGAAGCTTCCTTTCAGAAGCTTTCTAGTTTCCATTTCTGTCCATCTTATAAATGAATCAGAGACGAGAAAGAAGAGATTCTTAGTTCATTTAACCTATGCCTGTAGTGTCACACAGAACTACAGTATCTTCAACAGCACTGGAGCAGAATGTTTCTAAAATACTTATAAACATCCTTATAAACTTACAAAGCAGTCATAAGTGGACAGAAGTGTATCTCTGAGTGTTCTTACACTAACCATCCTGCCAAAAGTATCCAATTCAGTTCTAGTGTTTCAGATTAACTAAAGACTTTCAAGGCATAAGTGAAGAAAGAAAAAAAGGTCAGGGAAAAATATCAATTTAGAAAAACACAACTTATCTTCAAGAAATTTGATCCGATTTAAGTTGCCATTAGGCAAAAGGGATAGGAATTATTAGAGTCATAAGCAATATGAAGACATACTAAACTACAACTCCAAGAAAGCCAGCACTGGTCTCTGTCCTCACAGACAGGTGGTTATACCCAATAATGGTTTTGAGAAGTCTTTTAGCATCTAGGCATGATGTTGCAGTCACAAACATGAAGTTGTCTAAGGCTTTCTGGAAGCCACAGGAAAATTTTAGTTATGTTGCAAAACTGATACACAACTCATACACTAGAAGCAGGAAAACCCACACTGTAACACGATGCTGAGAATAAACCCTGCCTGATCCTGGAATTTGGAAGCCTTAGCTACACAAGTGTTTCTACTTACTTGAGATTCTTCTAAAATTCTGCTCTTGAGTGTTAAAGCATCCAGATTTAGTCTTATACTTTTATATTAATTCAGTCACAGGTGATGGTGCTGCTTCCTTGAGGTAGCTGAAGTGGAACTTGTTTACTTAGCAAAGAAGACTGTATACAAAATACTATTTTCTAGCAGTATTTCATTAACAGCCTATTCAGAAGAATTTCTGCCTTACATGGAAGACTTTCTTGGAGTACTTCTGCAGGACTGAGTGACTGCCTTGTTTTCTAAATCCCCTTCCAGTCTCACCAAGAGAGAGAGACCCACAAAGATGAGATGCACTGGATTCAGTCCAAGAGAGTAGATCAGTTCACGGCTGATTAGCTGTTCAGACAATACCGCATGATAACGTATTGTCCAGTCTGACAGTGAAGTACTGGACCAGCAGTACGTAAGTACTGATCAGGGCTAAGTAACAATGCAGGCATCAAAGTCTTAAGTCAAGAGTCTTTTTCTTTTTAACTGAGCTATCTTAAATTTTTTCTTCCTATCTAGACAGCAATAGGGGCTTTCAGAAGATGTTGCTCAAAGAATACCTTGGTCATTTGTCTCCTGGCGACTCACATAATGCCTGTCTAGGGGAATCGGTATTTAAGTGAATTCATGAGTTCAAACACACTATTCAAGCAGAACAGGAGCAGTATTCACTCAGAATGCTACTTCTACTGTCCTCTTAATTTTTCTCTAGTATTTCTCTCCATCAATCTTCAGGATTCTACACCAGTTCAGAAGATTGAGATGGTAACTTTACAGCAGTATTCAAGGTAAAACACATTTTGGGTTGATGCCATGTGAATGGCTATTTTTACGTGAGAAACAAGTCATTTGCCCACTGGAATTTATAAGATTAATGACACTTCCATATTATCCTGCCAAGAGAATTTAGTTTAAATATGTATGAACTTACACTCCCATACAAATGCAGTAGCATGCTGTTCATAAAAAGAATGGATATAGAGTATGCAAATAATGCTGTGTAAAAGCCTGGTGTTATACCCACTGAGCATTAAAATTCTTTGTCCAGCAGTGCATTTCACATTGAAATAGCGTATAAATAAATAAACAAATCAGCAAACAGGACTAATGTC
Organism: Rhipidura dahli; assembly: GCA_013399225.1. Classification (NCBI taxonomy): domain Eukaryota; kingdom Metazoa; phylum Chordata; class Aves; order Passeriformes; family Rhipiduridae; genus Rhipidura; species Rhipidura dahli. Next base: position 1,014,092 of record VXAC01005297.1, on the reverse strand, counting down.
TTTAAATATGCAAGCTTCCTGACAAAATATCTGCCATAATGAATTCTTCTCAATATATAAATTTTATAACAGATTATTTATAGTAACCCAAATTATGTTTTTGTCCTCACATGTTCTGTATATATTGTGTGTAGAATTTTGTTCCACCTTTTCCCTATAATTTTATTTTCTTCAAAAATAAATTAAGAAACTGTCTATATGTTTGCCAACAGGTTTATTGTATATTGGCCTTTTTCATAGGAAAGATATTGTCTGTTTAAAAATGAAAACACTATTTCAGAGTAATTCCAGGGAAACTTCACGGCCACAGTAAATTTTTTCTCATTGCCTGCAAACTTATTTCATCTGTGCAAAAATGTTGTGCACATTTGAAGCAATAAGTGTCATCTTTGGAAATCTTTGAGCGTGGTGAAAGAGCTAAACAATAAGAATTAGCAGGTTCTCTGGAGTGGCACTGTGAGAAGAAAAGGATTGATAATGCAAAAAAATCCACCACTTTTATTTTCAAGTTGGAATGCAAATATCTCCCTAAAGGTATTACATATTGATTTCAAAACAACAAAACTAGCTTCATTAGGTTAAATTAAATGAAAATAAATGCAGTTTCTCAAACTATCTTTTCTAAGACCAAGTTAAAACTTATCCATAAGAAGAAGGAGCAAAAGAGTGAAGAAAAATTAGAAGGAAGGAATTAGAAAAAGAGAGTAGGAGACAATGCAATTATTGAAATAATCCCTTTGTTGGTTAAATGTGTTTATGGATTTCTTCAATCCCTGAAGTATCAGTTTTCAAACTAACCAGTCATATCCTATGTCATCTTCTATATTTGTTTGCACACATCTTTTTATCACATAATGGTTTTCCTCTGAGATCAGCATATTACAGATTTTCTGGGTATGTGACATTTAATTGTATATACATATCTGAATGACATGATACTACTATTAGATCAAAAGGTGAAGACAAAATTCAGACATGTTTGCAGTTGCTGCAATTGCAATTTTTGTAGCACTACCTGGGTTTAGTGTCCCTGTTTACAAATGTTTTTTCCACAGACTAAGATAGTGTTGTTGTGAGCTTTATGGGCAGTAGTTGCCTTAACTGAAGAGAAATAACAGAAGATTTAACATAAATGCACAAGTTTAACAAGTAAACCCTTCAAGTCTTATCAATCCAATTAGTACAACCTGATTAGATCAGTTACAGAAAACTGCAGCTTCTTTGAGTTTTGGACATAGAAAAGAATAGGATATTTTTTAAATTTTCATCTTTGGGGAAGGTACATGCTTATATCACATTCTACAGTGAAGACCATGGTCTGAAAAGAAATAGTTACATGCCTGAGATGAAATACCAGCAAAATTGATTTTGACAATAAAGCAGATAGAAACATATGAAGTATTATGAAAAACTGCCTACAAGGAAATTAGTTCTAATTATTCTCATATTCTCTCTAAAAGCTTGGTTTACAAAGAAATTTCACTGATTTCAACATTGTTTTCCCAGAATGATACCACCATAAATGAGGGGAATTTGACCTTTGTTTATGGACAACATTAGAATGTGGAAAGTAATGGAAATCTTAAGGTTAAGACGATGTACAGCACAGAGTATGAAGAGTAAATCAAGCAGAATTCAGAATGAGTTTTGAAGAAATAGAATAACCTTTAACATAACCTTTTATAAAAGAGAAATCAGCTTTCTAATTCTTTCTTAAGTACATGAAATAAGATTTCATTTAATCATTCGTAGATGTTGTGTTTCCATTACATCCATCAAGTTTACTTAGTCAGACCTCTTATTTCCTTCCCTACAAAACAGAAGGAAACCTGATACTGGAAAAAATAAACGCCTCTAAAAAACCAATCCATCTAGTGATAGATGTTGTTGGAACTTTTTTAAATTAAAAGAGAGAATGCATTTTTAAAGTCAGCTTTTTTTTACATGTCAAGTCACAAAAGAAAGCCAGACATCACAGCCAAATGCTTTAGCATCTTACCTCCAACAATGAACAATGTGCATTTTAAAAAACTGTAAAATCTATGGAATGGAAAATTTGCATAATATGTCAAGAAGAAAATTTACTCCTATTACCAGACATGTCACATTTGGGTGATCTCTTCATAGAATATTCTTGACTATACAAAAAAATCTTTCGTGCTTATGCATAACAGATTATCTTAATATTCTCAAACTAGAATAAAAAATGCATTTCAAATTCTGAAAAGCTCTGTTAGCCATGTCCAAAAAATAAATAAAGTGACAAAAATCTTCCATATTATCAATACTTATACACTTTAAATAATCTTGACTCCATAAAGTTGGATACTCTCCAAGTAAGTAAAACTAGTAAGACTAAGGTAAAACAAATATGTCTATTATTCTAGAACATGCTCTGGTGCACAGTATGGTTTTCGTTCAGTTCCTTTTCTCCTTTCTTCTTCATGAGGAGTTTTATTCTTGTACCTAGTTAAGGGCAATGGAATTTATGTATATGTGTATGTTTTTAATTTAATTGTTGATGTTGTAGAATTGCCATAGACCAAGAGAATTTTTTTTTGAAGATCTGTTGTTTAAATTGTGCCCAAGTGATAGGTTTTTTTTTTTAGTATTTCACCTCCTGTATGCTCAGAAGTTTTATATTTTCTTTCTATAGATTATTTTTGATGAACACTCAAAAAGTGTTCTTTGCATATATACTGTCTTATGATTTTTTAATTTTTAAATTAGTTGGGTTTTTCCATTTTTTATTTTAAAGTTGAATATGTCATTTTTCATAGGCATTTTTACGTTTTCCTGTTCCATACATGAAGCTTCTCTCAATTTTGTTAAATCTGATCACACAGTCTAAAATAACACTTACTGATGAACAAACTGAAATTGCTCTTGTCTACTGCCTGATTATAGAGATGTTACTTGAATCTTATTCAGTTTGTATATCTATATATTTTTATTCAGTGTAAATTCTAGTCATATATACGGACTTCGATCCTGTCAAAACAAAAGCCTCATCTAACACAAAGCAAAACTAAGTCCTCATTTCTATTCTTATAGTAATTTTTGAACTTGGGCAAATGTTGAGTATGTTCTATGTTTTCTTTTTGTTTTAGAAATAATTAAAATGTCCTTAAATTTTGCGTTTTTATTTTCTAGCAAGGTAGACTAAATGTCACACAATTTCCATTCTAACTGAATATTATATTTCATGGCATCAAAGGAACAAGGTCAAGGGCTAAGAAGTTTTCAGAGAAATCTAGCTAAGACTTCAGGTTTTCTAAAACCAAATAGAGAAAATAGCATTTCTGTACCGCAGTTTGAATTAAACAAATTTACATACAAACAAAATTGCAAAAAGGAACCACAAACAACATCTCCACAAAACTTTCTCACTGCAGCCTGTAACTGAAAAGAAATACAATGACAGCTCCTAAAACTATTTCCACAAAACGATTTTCCATCCTCTGTGGTTGGGTGTATTCATTGGGTGCATGGTTATTGCTCCACAGCCACAGAGACACATTCCTGTGCATTTTCCTGTCTGGCTAATTAACACATAATCTAACTGAAGAAGTACTGTTTGTCTAGAACACCAAGTTATTGGCTCATTAGTTAAGTGTTCTCATAAAGATGCTGCATTCTCCCCAAGGGCTGGAGAACAGTCTTTGGCCGCAGAAATGCTGGCGAGCTTAGCAGTGTCACATCAATTTAAAATATTGCTCATTCATCAGTGCACATGGTTATTGTGAGAAGCTCCTACTTTGTCTGAAAGCAGCACGTGATGTTAAAATATGTGGTAAAACAAAGCAGGGTAAAGTAGGTTTTTTGTGATTGTCCTTTTTTAAGAAGTTTTACTCTAAGTGCTACTAGAATTCTAACAGTAGGTGTTGATGTGTTTAGTGAAAAATACTTTCTTTGTGGATGAATTCTAGTTGTATTATTTTATACCAGCAGATCTTGTGCAATCCCAATAATATGTCTATTAAAAGTAAAAACACTCAGTAAAGTATAATAAATACTTGAAATTGATATAATTTAATATAATATCATATATCAATGGGGAAACATTTACAGTCATACAATCTTGATTGCATTAATTCTATATATGGTGGTTTCAATGATAAAAAATACTTAACGTAACTTTTAACAAACCAGTATTTAGAAGCTATTTAAACTATATGAAATCAAAGTAGCTAATAGAGAACAAAGGAAAGATACGGTGGGAAAAATCTACTTAATATTATTTTTTGAAAACATTGCTTAAGATATTTCTTTTCTTCCTTGCCCACCATCACTTATTTTGTATGTCTACGAAACACCAGCTTGAGAGAAGTCATGCTGTTTTACAAATATACCTGCTTTCTGACCTTTTAATGTCAGTGTTGTGCTTAGCAGAGGAATACTTTAACATGTTTTAAATACCAGAAATCCATTAGACAAAACATAGCGCCTGAAAAACACATATAAAACATTTTGCTTACTTAAGTCCAGATCCTCACATCATGTAAACAAGAATAATTGAGAATAAATGTTTATAGGTGTCAGTTGCCATTAGAAATATTAAATAATGAGACTGATAGCTATAACCTTGTAAGTGTGTGTTCACTTAATAACTGTAACATTACGTATCTTGGAGTGATTGCTTGAAAATTTATGTTACATGACAGAGTTCACTGTAGTGCAATCATACATAGTTAATTTGATACATTGTGAACACCTTGAGTATTTTCCAAAATAAGCAAAAACTACAATAAAGTCTTGCTTTATCATTGAAAATGTTACACTGACACATATGTATATATTTTTTCCCATAAAATGCCATTAAAGTATTAATTAAATTATTAAAACATTTAGAAAGTAGGTAAAATCTATTACAGGCTCCCCAAGCCCCATTTTAAAAACCTGAAATTGAAAATTAGTCCACTACAAGAATTTTAGCAATTAAAGCAGAACCATCCACCAGCTTTGGTCCCCACTTTTTTTTTTTTTTTTTTTTTAGTTTAATGGCATACTTGACATTAGTGGAGATAAAATTGGAAATGTTTCAGAAAATTTACTGCAGCACAAAAAGCCCGAAGAAGGTGCCTAGGTCTCAAACCTTATTATGTCTCTATATACCTATCAGTAGTATCCCAACATTACACTAATAGAATCTGTCAAGTTACCTAAGAATTTCTTGTGATTTTAGTATATTGAGAACATGGAACGGGTTTTTCTTGGCCTGCATTTTCTGCAGCTATTCATCCTGAGCTTGATGGTTTTCATACCACCCTTGCTGAGATGTGTTAAGCAAGTGTGTGTGTATGCAATAATCTATTGACAAAACATACTGTGTTTCTGAAAATTATAGCAAGACTGATAGAGAGACCAAACTGATACCAGTTTTTGCGTTCATTTGATAAAAATACCTGGCCTTTCTATTATAGAATAATTCAAATTTTCATTATCAAGTTTAGCAAACATAACCTTGAATAATGAGGGAAGTGTTGTTCAGAAAAACCTATGCAAAAGCTTTTTTGACTGGTTCTTTCATAAGCAACATATTTTTTCCTTGATAGAGAAGGAGATTTAAGCTTGCCTTTTTTTTCTCCTTTTTTCATTCTTTTTCCCCCGTTTTCTTTACTTGCATGAATAGAATCTCCTTTTTAATTTCTCCTTCTCTGCCTTTTTACTGGTTAATACTGCAACTAGTACTTTACTAGTACTTTAAAGGGAGCCCATGGATTTCAGCTGAATGAAGATCATCTTCTTTGCCTCAGTGGCAGTACTGAAGATGATTGAAAATTCATTCTGTCAGCTGGAATAAAATGGTTTTGTCACTAAGCTAGAAATCGTATGATTCGAGCATTTGTGTTTGATACAATAGACTTTGATTGATTTTTGGTAAGCTGTATTTCTTCTAAATGAAGAAGGCAAAATTATGTTTTAGAAGTCTGTCCCGGCTGTAAAGTAGAACTTCATACCACAGCATAATGCCTTGTACCCTGCATGAATAATGTTACTGGAAAAAAATTCAGAAGTGGCTCCTTTCCTCTTATGACTCTAAGTCACAGAGGTATTTTTCATTATTTTCTGTTACAAAATTCAGGGTAATTGTCTTATATTCTCCTCACCCAAAAGAAAAAACTACTAAGTCATGAATGCTGCAGTTTAAAATAAGAATGTAAAAATACAATTTGACTGTTGAATCCTAAGTACTATAAAACATGACACACCAATATGACATCACTATGTCTTAAACTCTGTTTCAGTGTTTACCTCCTAGACCAGGCAATTTTCTGTTGACTTTTATGGATTATTAATACAGTCCCTTTCAGTGTAAAATAAAAATTCTAAATAATGCTTCAAGAACTAAGTGCATTATTGACCACTGCCAAGTAATACACAACAGTTTCAGGATAAAATAAAACTGTAATTTATACATGATAATCTAGCATAATTTTAATTAATTTTTATTCAATCTTATTTTCAGGAATTCTGAGAGCTACATCTCTCAATGCTCCCAGAAGTTCTCAGTACTTCTGCAAAGTGTATGCATCCTACTTTATTATTTGTGTCAGATACATGATACACCTTGGGGATATGTTCAGTTACTTTTCCAGTTTCCGTGACATCTACGGTCAGAAATTGTTCCTGGCTGAAAACAGATAGTGTTTTTTCTTATGTAATATCCCTACCTGAAAAATGCAGAATGTGCAGCAGTTAACTCGTACTTCAGACGTCACCTCTCTTCAAAGCCTATATTAATTCCACCCAATTCTACTTACAGAGAAAATTATATTCAGTTTCTATAACCTTTAAGTAAAAAGGAAATTGGCAGTACATTTAGCTTCATTGTGGTGTGCAGCTTATTTCTCATTGTTAACATTTGAAAGAAATTAATGTCAGAAATTTGGCCCAAGAAATAGTGTGTTGTTTTGTCAATATCCAGGTATATGGTTTTAATTTCTGCCAGGTGAATAGTAATCCACTTTGAATAAAAAATATTGTGTTAATTCAAAAGAGCCAGCAAAACACTGATTTTTGCCTCCAAATCAAAGATTAGTGATTGGAGCACATACAACTTCAAGATCAGTTTGCCAGTTTTTTCTGCTTTATATACAAGGCGGCAATGTGACACAACCTAAACTAAATAAGTACTCTAGTACAAATGTGTTTGAGATAATTCTGCAGTATTTCAACAGAAAAGAAGACTGTTTAAAGTACACATTTGGTCAGTTTATGTAAAATTTGCTGAAAGGTCACAAAGAGTTTCTCCTTTTTAAGGTAAGGACTGCTATACATAAACACAAATATGCTTAGTGTTCCTAAATAATTAATTTTAAATTTCCCAGAACTTAAAATCATTAATGCACAATTTTTATGGTATATGAAAGATTTAATGAACCTCTGCAGTTAAAGGTTCCTAATACATCTGCATCCAGGAGTCAGCATGATCATTCTTTCACAGAGATTTATTCCACCAGTGCTAGTTGTAAAGAACATCCCAGTCCATCTCTTTTGATTTCATTTGAAAAGAAATGTGTTCTTTTATTAGCCAATACTTAATTTTTTTCAGGGCTTTGTCATGAATGAGAACTATCATGAGCCCAGTTACATATCAGCAGGAAAGGAAAGATAGTATTTTGGACTCACTAGCCCTCCTCTCAAACTTCATGCTGATTGCAAGCTTTTTATTTAAATGATACATAATTACATAGATTAAGTAAAAGGGGTTTGTGTGCCATAGGATTATATTGCCATATAAATAGCTGAGTTTTGTGAAAGGTGATTTTCAGGTGTAGGAAGGTCACGCCACAAAGACTTAGATTACACGTACATCAATCAAGCCTGGGTTGCAGTAAGTTTGAAATCCCACATTAATCTGGAAAAACTGATTATTTATGTGAAAAACGAATCTTTATTATTCGGTATTGACTTCAAGAACATTATCAGCGTGATACTTACCGAACTGGCATGCTAAATAGATTGAGATCAAGAAATCAAAACTATCTAAAATACTTCTACATAGTGTAGGTGTCTGAAGTTTTCCTGAACAAAGTCTATTTGCTAGGAGACTGTATATACAAGAAAAAATAAATGCTGAAAGGGCCTTATTTGAAACAACTCCAATGTTTATGAAAAAAAAATAAAAAAGTACCAGCTGTAGAAAAACAAAAAAAAAATCTAAAATAAAACTTTAATTTTTTTTCCCTAGAAGTGTTTTAAATTGTTATCAATGCTTCCATGTATCACAAACATTTCATAGATATGTTCATGAAGAGGCTTTGAAGCCTGTGAGATTATCTACCAGCACAAAACTAGCCCAATTGAAGTGTGTTTAGAAGCTGTAATACTTATGTAATTTCAAGATGGAATGAAATCAAAATCTAAAAAAATGGAAATATTTTTTATTTCTGAAGCAATATTTATGAATAATTGCACTTATTCAACAGAGGAAATAAAAAAAGCTGATGTAGATACACACAAAAATATTTTTCATGTCCCCTTCAGAACCATGAATAGACTTCCACAGAGATGTCTACGAGATGTATTAATGTCTGATTTGCACCAGGATTTCCCATTACATAAAGAGCTAGAAATTGTTATATAAGCATTTTTCTGCAACTTAAGATCAACAATTACATTTTTAGAAAACATCTTATATGCCATAGGTCAAAGTAAGTATAAAGCTGTCTTTGTGAGTCATAGTTTATAATTATTTTATGACAGCAGAATCAGCACATTTATTTTCTAGATAAAAATTGAAAAAGGACTAGGATGGCAGCATCTTAAGGGTGTTTTCTTACGTATAATTTATGATACTGGAAAGGAGAAGGGGTTTTTTGCATTTAAAAAGGGAAAGTTACAAATATGCATATACAATCTTTGATTTTACAAGAACAGCTATCTCAAGAAAGTGTAGAGGGGTTTTTTAATTTCACCTTTCTGATTTAGGTTTAGTATGTTTGGGAGAGAAACTTTAAAATTAGTGTTTTATAACTGGTGGTCTAAACTGAAATTCGAAGAACAAGGGCACATCTCATTGAAATTTAGATAATTATATAATTGTTAGGGAGATATTAATTACTAAGATTATATTATATTTTCATTTTTTTTCCTAGAGAATTGACTTTTTCTTTGCTTCTTCTGAAGTTATACTCTCAGGGAGCATAATTTAGGAAACAATGCTATCAGAACTATGAAAAACTTGTTTCCAACACAATGGATATCCAAGCATAAGAAACTTTAACACTAAAAATTTGCTTTTACTTGTGCGAGGAACAGATTTAATTTTGATTTTTTTTTCTCAACATTGTTTGAAGATTACCAGAGATACATGGGGGAGGGGCTGCCTACAGAAAAGCTCTGTCCCTAGGGGGACTTTGCCTAACAGCCATTTCATGTCTCACCTGGTAGAGGCAGTCGGTATCTGTGAGGAGGAGCAGACCACCGAGAACACTGTGCCCTCTGGAAAGGGTCTCCAAGCAGGTGGCGAAAGGTCTCCACCGATGGACTGCGGTGGAACGTTTGGGTGGCTGATGGTCTCCTGCCACCGAGCAGACCTTGGGAGGAGCCAGGCAGTGTAAAAGTAACTGAGTCTCAAACCACAAGGCTTGCCCTCGGTCTCTCTCTCTCTTGTTGGACACTGCTGAACGCTTGGCTGGAAGCTGCTGACTTTGCTTTGTTGACCACCCCGAGCTTTGTGCCTTGCCTGTGTCCTGCCCTACCGCTTCGTCTCCCTCACCTGCTCCAGCCATTGCCTGTCCTGCCTCCCTGTGCTCCTGTCTGATGCCCTGCCTGCTTCATCCCTGCCTACCTCGTTCCTGCCTGAACCACCAGCTTTCCACCCTCCTTTGCTGATCCAGCCCCCCATGGTGTTCCCCACTACAACCCTGTCCAGGGCCCTGCACCTCCTGCCCAAGCGCCCACTTACCTCATGTACGGCCACCCATCGCTGGGGGATGATGTGTGCCTCTCCAGGAGCTGCACAGGCTCCCTGGCAGGCAGCGTGCACTCATTCCCCACTGCCGCGTCTGCGTGGCTGGTTCGGTCTCAGCCACACCCAGCCGATAACCCCGGATCGAAGGCTCCCAGGCCGAGGGCTGACGCAGCCTCCAGGACCCAGACCTGGCAGCTCTCCGAGCTAACACAGGTCCTGTGTCCGCCGAACGGATCCCGTTATCAGAGCTCGCTCGGTCAGCCCGCTCCGATCCCTTCGGAGGCTCCTCCGCCAGGTGCCAGTGCCGCCCGTGGCACTGCCGCAGCCTCTGGGGCTGCGTGTCGGGCTCAGTGGCTCTCGAGGGACGATGGCGCAGAGAGAGAGAGGGAGACATAGAAGGGTGAGGTAGCAAAAACTTATTACAGGCAGGAATCGAAGACATCTCCACTCCCCCCGAACAGGGGAATGAATTTTATACTCCCACAGAATTGGGAGGGCACAGCGAGAACAACCAATAAACACAAACATTACATCGACTCAGACCAATGGCGATATTACAGAAGGGAGGGGAAAACATGTCAATCTGTTCTAAACCAATTACTCGACGCCCAGCGAAGAATTTTCCAGAAGCTTGCCTTGATAGGCGCCTCAAATCCTCCCCACTGGGCGTGGAATGTTCTTCTCCAACACCCCTGGACCAAACCATGTCTTTTAGGGGAAAGACAACTGTACCAATATTCTTCAAAAAAGGAAAAAAAACTTCTTTAACGCTTCGCCCCCAAGGCTTTCCTCTGCAAGGGACTCCTATAGCCACCTGAGGGCTAGGGCTGGAGCGGCTGTTGGAGTTCCCGGGGTCCCCACACCCCACCACGTGGACATTGCCAGCACTCCAAAGTTCTGGTGGCTAGGCCCACTTTTTCTGTCTCTCCCTCCTGTCTCTCTCTCTCCCCTTATTATTTTTCCTTCTCCTTCCTCCTTTACTGTTGTTTCTATTCTTCTTTACTAGGGCAATGCACTTTTCATTAGCAATAAATGGTTCTCAGATATAATATTTTCCTTGTTTGGCTTCATTTCATCCTAGAACATCTGCTTTAAAAGAGCTCCCTGCTGTTCCCCACAGCAGACTGCGACAACTTGCGTGCTGGTTTTGTCTGGGGTAGAGTTAATTTCTTCACAGTGGCTGGTATGAGGCTGTGTTTTGGATTTGTGCTGAACACAGGGTTGGTAATATAAAGATATTTTTGTTATTGCTGATCAGGGCTTACACAGAGCCAAGGCCCTTTCTGCTTTCTGTAGAGACACACTGGTGAGGAAGCTGGGTGTGCCTGGGAGTCTGGGAGGAGACACAAGCAGCACAGGTGACCCAAACTGACCAGAGGGATATTCCAGATATCATAGTCAGTGTATAAAGTGGGGACAAGAGGAGGGAAGGGGGAGACATCTTACATGGAGGCATTTGTCCTCCCAAGTCTCCATTATGTGGGATGAGGATCTGCTGTCCTGGAGATGGCTGAACACCTGCCCCTGGGAAGTGGTGAGTGAATTCCCTGGTTTGCTTTGCTTGCATAAGTGACTTTTGCTTCCTCTATTAAACTGTCTTTATTTGAACCCGTGAGTTTTCTTACTTTTAACCTTTTTATTCTCTTGCTGATTCTGCTAGTGGAGGAGTGAGCGAGTGAGTAGCTGTGTGGTGCTTGGTAGCTGGCTGGGTTAAGCCACAACTTTATATTGAGGCAGACATTTGTCCTACTTAAGATCTAGAGCTCTGTTAGCTGTGAGAAATATCAAAACAACTGGATCCATGTAATTATAGATTCATCTCCTGGGCTCATTCCTACTTTAATAACAACCTAGAAGTAGTTATGCACTACCCCTCAGAACAAATCAGCTTTATTTTATTCCTTTTCCCTCAATGTTGAACAAAACATTCATTATTCAGCAGACTAGAAAACAAACTCCATGAAGGAATTAAAAAAAAAAAAAAAAGTAAGAAAACTTTTTAGGATTTTCTGGAGCAGTTTCAAATCCTCTGAACTTAATGAGAGCTTTTTCCACTGAATTTAAAAATTCTTTTCATTTAGTATATTCATAATAGAGTACAAAAGGCCCCTTTATTTGAAGAGTTAAAAAGAGGAGAAAAAAGAACTAAGGACTGAAAGCCAAGGTTGTATACATTCTAAGTGTGAAAAGAACCATCCTTATTAAAAGGATGATTAACCTTTGGTGTAAATAGTCAAAGTGGATTCTCTCTACCAGCATAGCATGGGGTGACAAATTTTAAGTAGATATTATTTTGAAACCATCTACATGTGGAAATTAATGAGAAGAAGGAATTTATTTATTTCACTGTTGCCATTTTATAGTGCCTGTTTAGCAAAGAAAATGCAGTACTAAAGAAAACTGTAATGCATTGTATCTTAATATGTTCCCAAAGCATGAGAAAGTCCATTTCACATCAGCACGCTTACAGCAAAGGAGTGCTCTTCTGGATAGTTAGTGAGACAAGTTAGTGGCCTCTCATTTTACATTTTAGTTCATTTCCCATTTATTTCCCCATGTAGAGAAACCCCTAGCCAAATTCAGCCTTCCATTACTTATTTAATTTTTTTTTTCTTTTTTTTTTAATGTATGGACAACTGTTTGATTATTGCAGCCTGTGATAAACCAACTAGGAGACAAATTGTAGCTTCTAACCTTGAGCTCCCTGAGTATATGCAATTCTTGGCAAAAAAACTATAGCATTACCACTGGTAGTTTCCTGTGTTTTGCTGAATTCCAACAGTATGCCTTGCTAATGCTGTTCCTGGAAATACAGCTAAAGTAGTGCACTTTGCAAGACATTATGAGGAAAACACTGCTTTGTTAACACTGTTTAAACATTCATCATCAAGTAATTCCTTTAGTACTGACAACATGCTTCATTACAGTACTGGTGTGAACTGTGCTGTCTGCTGATACTGGGGAGGTGGTTTTTTGGAGGGCAGAGGTGTGCTGTGTTTTGTTTTGGTTCATTTTTATTGTAGCCTTTCTGATACAGATCATTTTGCTACTCTGATCTGCCTAGTCTGTGTTTTTGCATGACGTAGCTCAAGTCTTCTAACTAATTTAGTTTTGTCTGATATGGCCAAGGATACTGTAGCTTCTGAACCAATATTTGGGAACTTCTGACTGGTTGAGTAAATTCATTTGGAATTAATCCTTTAAAAAAACATTGATACTATCTTGTAACTGGAAAATATCTTCATACCAAACTAGTAACTAATTTTACCCTCATAACAGATCTGATCACTTCTGTGTTTCATAAAACTCAGCTGCCTGAAGCCCTCTCTTTGTACAAAAATCTTTGGTTCCCAGTCTTTTTTTCCTTGAAAATCTAATTAACAGTATTCTTTTAAATAAGAAGATTACTTTCTGTGAGCAATTAACTGAAATCCAGTCTGCTTTAAACTTTTCAATATAGCAATGAATATTTATAAACTTAATAGAACTTCACCCTGGTAGGCAATCCCTTTAATCTTATTTGAAGCAGCGTGGGGCCCAAGTCTCATGGGATTAACATCATATTTTCTTTTGGCACACACACACACAAAATAATTTTCTTGAAATGAAATATTTGACCAACTGTTATCCAAATCTATGACAGTTCAAAGTCTGTGTCAGTAAAACTAGAGTATATTTATCCATATTATCTGTGGCATCATGCTGTGATTCAACAACATTCTCTCGAGCTCATATGCACTTTTCTGCACTTTTAGCATCTGCTGGCTTGCAAATATCAATCAGGGAATGAAAGGTACAGTAACTTTGGTCTTAAAAGGTAAGCCAAATAGGGTAAAGGTCTGCTACATTGGAAAAAAAAAATAATAAAGAAAAGCAGACATCCAGGAGGCAAAGGCAAACAGCTGGAATAAAGCCAAAGAAATATTTTCAGTGTTGAATTTCCTCTCTAATTTTGCTTTATCTCTTCCATGTGAAATGTCATTATTATGAAATTGCTTTTGAAGCAAAATCTGGTTTACATTCTCAAAACAAATGCAAACAATTTTCTTATAATTTCTATACTATTGCTACGTATGCAAAATACTAGAGCTAGGTTTTTTTGGCTTTTCCTCTCATTAACTCTGCCATATGATTTGTGCTTGAAGAATCGTGTTGAATAATTTCACTGGTTTAGAATGTTTACTTGGTGAACTCCTTTTGTTGTCCTCCAACTCTGTTTGTCACTTGTCTATTTCCTCCAGACTTTATTTTCCTATGTCCTTTAATTCTGCAGCCTTTGTTTTGTATTTTCATTGGAGCCAAAGACATCTTTGTGAAAAATGTGTTCTCTTTAATGAACTCTCTTGGTTTTGCAGATGATTTGACAGTACCTGTCTGTCAAGAATATAGATGGGCTTCAGCTTTATTGTTCTAGTGTATATAAAAAAAAAAAAATGTAGAATCCAGGTCTTTAGGATTATGTCATAGTTATATTTTGTTATATTACACTTCTGTGTAAGAGGTGATTTTGATGCAAAGGACTTTTCAAGACTAACACAGAGCAAACATAAGGCACTCATTTATCTCTGTGAGAAGGCATTGCTTTAGGTGATGCGTGTTCTCAATGGATCTGCACATATTCTGCAGGTCTGATGCATACAGAATAATGTCAGACTTGGTGCCCAATTTGGTGGTGTTGCAGAGCTACAGCAGAATCAGTTGTCTTGCAAACAGTTTGAAACTGAAAAAATCTCAGGTGGGTAATGAGGTGGGACAGCCTTGGCCAAAACCTTTGCAAACTCAAACCACAGAGAGCAGAATACTGCTCAAAAATGTAGGTGATGAAGACAGGCTAACAAGGCTAGAAAGGGATGGATACAAAACCAAGAATAATTCCAGTAAAATTAGAAAGAACATGTAGTGCTTACACTCTATGGGTTCTTACAGAACATTTGTCATGAAAAGTAGACACCACTTGACCTCAGTTAGGGACATATGTCTAACACCATAGTGCTGTACACAACTGTATACACTGTACTGGCAATCACCAGAAATACCTGATTTCATCTTTGCATTAAGCTGCAGCTGTCAACTGGAAGACAAACTGTTTTTTTGGTTTGGGGTTCCAGTGGATTTTATGACAAGCTTCCATCAAGGATATATATCCTTTTTCAGTTAGCACTGTGCAACTCTAAAGGTTGCTCTTCATAGAGAAAACTAAGTAACTGAAACATAGGACATTTGACATGTTCTGTTGAAAAGCCTCGCTCTCTTTTTAAAAGCCTGAATTCAGTAGAGTTCTAGCAGTCCCTGAAGAAAGAATTCTTGCAAGTGGAATTACACTGCTACTATCTTTGCAACTCTCAAATGGTAGTCAGTGCTAATGTCATAATATAAAATTCTCCATTATGCAACCAATACTAAATTTGAATTTGAAAAACAACTCTGTGAAATACAAACTCTAGAAGGATTTTTGCTTCCTGATGTAGTCAGCATATGATGCCCTTCTCACCAGGGCCAGAAGCTGGACTCGATGATCCTTGTGGGCCCTTTCCAATTCAGCATATTCTATGATTCTATCATCTCTGGATGTAGCTAACTAGAAATGTTCAAGAAAATGTGAAGGGACAGAAAAGCTGATTTTTAATTCTGTACAGCTTTTGCAAGATTGCATATCATATCATTTCTTCCAGTATCTCATCTTCCAGTGTGGGACGTGTTTGGTTAAAGGTTTTTTTCCTTACTGTTTCATCCTTTCTTCTTGTTGCAGGTCACAGGAAGGGAGAAAAAGAAATACTGCATGGGAACACTACATGTTACCTGAGATGCCTTTCGTGGCCTCTGCATTATAAAGAAATCTCTCCAGAACACAGTCCTTGGTTGCCTGGTTGCCACCAGGAATACATTGGTTCTAATTTGGTGATGAAGGTGATAGAAAGTAGAAAAACAGCTGGATATATAAAACTAGATTGTAACAGCAAATTGATTTGTGACATTGTATGGAATGTTATATCATTATTTACATTGCAACACCAAGCAACATTTTTGCCAGCACTGACTAATTAGTTAATTCATTGTTTATTTAATTCAGTATCAAAACTTTTTTTTTCATGATAGGTCAAGTATTTAAGGTAAAATAATATAATCAATCAGATTTTTTTTTTCTTTCAGATGCACTAATGAAAAAATTGTTAGCTAACTTCTTCATACTAGTGCCAGACAGATTTCTCTAATGTGCAGGGAATTTCCTCTGCTGTTAATGTGAAGAGCTATCACTTTTCAGATCTTGACTTGGAAAGGAGGATCTTTCCATCCCACCAGACTTTTTATTCCCATTTCATTTGTCTCTTGGAAATGGCATCTCTTTTTTAAATAAAAATAAAGAAAATAATAATAAAAAGAGTGAATACATGTTTGTTTTGCAATTATTTTAAATGAATTCCTTTCCCATCCCTGTTCCTTAGTAAAAGCAATGGCTCTCACACAGACCACCTGAAAAGACTTTTGACATAAAAGGTTATTAATCTTCAAGATCTTGAAATGCAACATTTCAGCTTTCAGAAATTGGACTTTTATAACAAAATGAGAATGAATTGGAGAAAAACTAGCCAATACCACCAGCTGGAATTACTGTCAAATGATTTGTAGACTTTGTCTTGACAGATATTTTCCCTGGTCTATTATCTTAACATGGCATCACAACTTTACTAAAAGGTAACTGACATTAAATTCACACTACACGTCCACCAAACCTAAAGAGAATTTCTGAAGAAAAAGTTGTGCATTTTATTTTTTAATCTCACAGTTGTCTCCAGGCCAAATTTCAAAAACTCGCTCTACATATTGAAGGTGTAAAGTTTTCATAATTTAAAAAGTATTTAAAAAATTTAAAGGCATACTAAAATGTGCTATTCCCACATAAAGAAAAAGCCATCATAAAGTTTTTCTGCTGTCCTCTCAAGCCGCCAGAAAGCAGCTCTGCTGTCCTCTGGGTCTAGGGTAGTCTTATTTGTAGCCCTGTTGAAGAAGGCAGTAAGAATTATCCTTCAATCTTCCTTATATCCATAAAGTTCAGATTCTCATTTGTAATGAGCAAGTGACGTGAACTGATAATTAGAATGCCCTCAAATACTCTAAAAGAGATTTTGAGGAAAACCTTCCTTTAGGAAAATTTGATCGCTTGACATTTCGTAGATAAACCTGAGTTTTGGTTGATTATAAAGTGATAATTTCTGGATTGAGTGACAATGTATATATACATTATTTTTCCAGATAAATTTAGGGAAGAGAAAATGGCCATAATCTGCTGAAGTTACTTCTAATTTACCATGATTACAATCAAATTTTTTGATTCCAGCCTGAAAATTGTTGCTTTGAGATCTGCATTTTTTCACCTTTAATCCAAGTGTGTTATCTTCAGTAGTCCTTGTCCATTTCTTGTGGTAATTCTGACAAGACTATTTCTTTGACTGATGCTTGATTTTGATAGGAACCAGTGTGTCATTTTATTACCAAAATCTGCATGTTTTATTTCTTACCATTTCTCTAGTGACATTCACTAACTTATTTCAGATGCCACAGTGTTTTAAACTGCCCAGAGGGATGACTGTCCTTATTTTCAATTGTCTTCTAAAAGGAAAAATAATTCAATATGGAATAACTCTGTTAGCTCAATGCAATTTATTTTCTATTTTTTCCTATGAGGTAAAACAAACAAATATATCATTTTAAAGATAATTCTGGGAATCTTATAACTGCGCTACATAGATCCTAGAGATATAATTGATCATTATTCTGCTTGGAGTTGCCAAGGTGTTTCAGTCAAACTCGTTTTAAAAATTTTATTTATGACATTTATTCTCATTTTAATTGTTGATTAATGAATAAGACTAAATGCACATTTTCATCTTTTTATCTACATCATTATAAAAATTTCTTGGGATTTTCTACTGACAGCTAATTATAGTGCCTATTGTTTTAAAAATGCACTTCTTAATTAAAAATAGTTTCTTAATACTAATAGTTTTCTGAAATGTTGTCTAAATTAGACACACTAATGTTGTTATGATTCTTTATTTGAAAAGTGTCATAAAGTTGTGTTTAAAAACCTAAAATATTTTTTTCCTTTTCATTTACTTACCTGTTAATATGCCTCTAGGCCTCTTGAGAAAATGTTCAGAGGGAAACAAGAGTGTATCAAGAACAGAACAGAAAGTCAAAAAATCTGAATCCTATTTGTATGTGATGAAAGAGTCATACAACAGCAAATCACTTAATTGCTCCTTAAAAAGAGAAAAAAACCTCTCTTGTCTGACTTTGAAGTCTAGGAGAAAAAGTCTGTCTCTTATTCTGTGTATAAAAACATCAAATCCTAATTTGGGAATATTCTATAAAATGTTATATTATCTTTACATTCTTTACAGAAAATAATAAGCAAAACCAGTTATGGTTATTCCTGAATAACATTTTCATGTGTCTTCTGATTTCTACTTTTTAAGCATTTCCATAATATGTTGATATTTAAACCCTGTTTTATTTTTTTCTTTTTAAGGGACAACTAATGGCCTATTTATGCATCTATGACTTTTTTTGCAGTGGCCTCAAGGAAAGCGCCGCTTTAAGGTTCCTATCAAAGGAATTCAAAGGAAGGTAACTTGAGTAAATAGTTTGAGAATTTGAGTGCTATAAGGAAGATCTTCAGCACAGGAAGAGGAGTTGAAACCTCAGCTACATGCCCCAGTTACAAGCCCTTCAATTCTGTAGGTCCCTCCCTTGTTAAAAAGAGGATTTAAAATTCCAGCAGTTTATTCATGAAAGATACGCATGATCTCACAGTTCTTAATTAAATTTTCCATTGCTATTACAGTCAGTAATGGCCAGGAAAGTACAATATGAGAAGGAAATCTCTGTGACTCAGTTGGGCCACCTGAAGTGTCTAATAAGGAGTTTATGCATCATTAGCCTTTCTTCAGCTATTTAGATTTCCATCTACTTTGAAATTTTTATTTTACAAGTCTATTGCATGTACTTATAACTTGTTTGGGGATTTTTTTACTTTAAACAGATTACCAGGTTTTCATAGAACTAGGCATTTTTACTTTGATGCTATTTTTCTACAGGTGAGTGAAAAAGAAATCAGTTATAATTTTCACAGAGCACTGGGGCTTTTTACATTTAAACTCATGTGACAGCACAGAAATGATGGTTTCGGTAAGACACTATTATATATCAATTTCAAACTGCTATTTTTTTTTTATTTTATAAACTGTATTCCCTTCACTGATGTCATTGATATGCTAGCAGGTACATTGCTGCCTGAGAAGCATATTTAGGGGTGTAGGTTAGACTTCTATTGCTCCTGGGCATAGATCCAAAAAGAAGCATAAGCTTTGCTTTCCAAGTGCACTTACAACCATATGCAGTTCTGAAGTGTGGCATTTTTTGTGGATATCATAAATAGCCTCACCCTTGAGTAAGTGAATCACAGAATCAGAGATTTGCAGAGGCACCCCTAGAGGTCATCTGGAAAAACACCCTGCTTAAAACAAGATTAGCTGGAACAGGTTGCTTAGGAATGTGTCCAGTTAGGTTTTAGGTTTTGAACAATTCAAAGATCCAAAGCTCTTTGCAATCAGTTCCAGTGTAACTACCCTCACTGTATTTTCTGTCCGAATTTCCACTCTTCCTGTTTGTAGCCAGAGCTTCTTGTCATGTCACAAGGTACCACTGAGAAGAATCTGGCTTCATTTTCTTTACTCTTTCTATCAGATATTCTTTGCAAATTGCATAATGATAGTCCAGATAAAGGGCTGATTGCTAGAAGTGGAGAGCATACACTAGGTAAAAGATACTTTTGTACTTGTTCTCTTTCTGTTCTTCTTTTCCTAAATACCTCTGTCTCTTCTGGCCTCTGTTACACATGGATGAATGAGGAGAGAATTTCTATCCAATGGAAATTCTTTTACACCTCTATATGAAAGTTATTCTGGGAAATAAAAATACTGCAATGTTATGGATAAAAGCTTGATCCTCTGCAGTAAAATCCTGGTTTCTAGTTATGCATTAAAGAGACCAAATTTTATGTTTTCATAGACATAGTGAGTGTGGTCTGATATTCTTAGGGAATTAAAGGTGTATATTGGGATTGGTATATTCATATTGAAAATCAATGAGATATATCTATCTAAGTAATTTAATGTGTTTTACACACTCATCCTGCCATGTCAACATTTAATTTTGAATATCATGATGGTTTTGTTCCGTGTATTCAATAGCTTCAGTGGTACTGGGAATGAAGAAAAAAGTGTTCAAGCTTGAGGAAAGACATAAGAAAGTTTTGTCTGAACCTGACAAGTTTGCAATATTAGTCCCAAAGTGTCATAGATACAAGTTTTCTTTTGAGAACCATAGAAGGAGGAAGGTAAAATATGCTCAGTCTGTCAAATTTATCTTTCCCATTATATTTTACTCTGAGCAGTATACCAGTATCATGAAATGGAAGGAAATAACAATGGTTAAGTATTAAATAACTATAAACAAAACATCAAAACCTTTTCTGTAAAAGATCAGATGGAGAATTAGATGAGTATGTAGTTTTGTTCTTCAATGTAGAACTAACTGTTCACTTTACAGTCTCAGTGATGGGAGAGGATCATAGGATCAGAGAATCACAGAATGACCTGGTTTAGGAACAACCTTAAATACCATCTCATTCTAACCCCCCTGCCATGAACAGGAACACCTTTCACTAGACCAGGTTCCTCAGGGCTCCATCCAGACCGGCCTTGAACACCTTCTGGGATGGGGCATTGACAACCTCTTTGGGCAACCTGTTCCAGTGCCTCACCACCCTCACAGCAAGTTCGTTCCTCCTAATACCTAATATCTCTTTTTTAGTTTGAATCCATTCCCTCAGTTCCTGTCACTACATGGTCTTGTAAAAAGCCCCTCTCTTTCTTTCTTGGGGGCTTCCTTCACATGCTGGAAGGCTAAAATTAGGTCACCCTGGAGCCTTCTCTTTTCCAGGCTGAGCAACCCAAATTTTCTCAGCATTTCCCCACAGCAGAGGTGCTTCATCCCTCTGATCATCCTCATAATGCTCCTTTGAACTCACTCCAACAGGTCCATGTCCTTCCTGTGCTGAGGACCCCAGAGCTGGATGCAGCACTGCAGGTGGGGTCTTACAAGGGCGTGGTAGAGGGGATAAACACCTTTCATTAAAGGAAGATACTGTTTAGTCCTTAATTTTGTACATATATTAATAATTCACTTAATGTGGGAAGAGCTGTTCATATTGACTAAGCAGAAAATAAACATCTGTAAAAACTGCCTAAATAAAGAAAACGTGCACGAAAATCATGCTGATAGTGACATGGCTGTATGTGAATTTAATGGATATGCACACTTAGTCTATGACTCCTCTTGTAACTATCCCTGACTTCATAGTTGTACAAGAAAAAGTGTATGCTTAATAAGGAAATGATTGAAATAATTAAAATATCCTGCAATAAAACTTTCCTATTCAAGGATTTTTTCCCCAGTAGAATAAGTCTTTTTTCTTTTTCCATTTAGCTGTAAGACTGCAAAGGCAAATGTGGTTTTTGACCCTTCTCAAATAATGGTGCATTGTAATATGCATTTAAGCAGTATTAAGGTACCATTGTTTTCTGTGTATCAGTGTCATTTTTATTATCAGGTTTTCTGACTGAGTGAATAATTTTTTATTTTCTTAGAAAGATCTTTATAATTATTCTCTCACGTTACTCAACATTCTTGAAAATCCACTTGTATCTTTCAATTGCACAACCATATTCTGTAGTTTAGAATGTATTTTTAAAGTAATTTCTTTTGTTCAGTATTAGTTGTCATTATTTGTCATTAGTTATCATCATTCTGTATGCTAAATGTTTCTTTCAGGCATACTACCAAAGTCATAGCTTTGATGAAATGTTGCATATTTGCTTTGCTGTTGGGAGTTATTTATCCACCTAAAGCGATCTAATGGCCTCTCGTTACAGGTTTTTTTCATCTCAGACTGTTTCATATTTATGTGATGCTGAGAATATGCCTGTCTTTTGTAATGTGTATAATACATTTAAAGTACTCTATGTCCTTCCTACTTCAAGAAATAGTCTGGGTGGTTTGCCTTGAAGTTTGTTGGTCTGGCTTCAAGTTGATAGCATGCACATTTACAGTGCAAGTTCCTGAGACATTTAAAGTGGTTACTGTTATCCAATGTCCTTGTCCTTCATGATTAAATTTTGAAAGTCACATTTGTTTCATCTTTTCTGATGAAAAGTGTTATCAGCAAAATGAGATTGGTACACAACTTAAACATCTCTTTCTAGTGCCCCTACAGGGATGTGATGGATGTCATTATGCAGGTCTGAAATGTGCATTCTCTGCATTTCTTCCTGATACTTCTACAGACTGCTATTAATAGAACAATGTACTTTATAAATCCTGCCGGGTTTCCAATTGCTAGGTAAAATCTAAGCTGTTTGACATAATAACTCCAGTACTTTTTAATTAAGACAGTTAATCCTTCCCTGTCAACAAGTTATTTTCTTGTATGTGTTTCTTTTCTTGTATATGGTTCATTTATCATTTTATTTAGCGTTTTGGTTTTTTTTCTCCATGCCCTGTTATTTTAGATTTTTATTGGACTGAAAAATATTTCTGTTATGCTAATGTATTTCTCCATTTCTGATTTAGTTGCTGTCAGTAAAATCAACTATTTCAATTTTTAATGTGTATAAAATGGAATTAATATTAAAGTAATGCCTTCTTTGCAGCAAAAGTTGGTATCCAATTACTGTCATTTTCTCCAACACGAATGTCAGATTTTTTGAGGCTGGCGTGATCTTGTTATTTTCTAATAATAAGTGAATTATTTTTAAAGTGACATGCAGATAATCAGTTTACTGTGATGACCTTATTCATCACTAGCAGCACTTATCTCACTAAGAGTCACCTTGACTTCTCTAAGACTTCACATGGTGTAAGCCAAGTACATTAAAGTGCCTCACAATTTGGCAGTCACACTGGATTTGGCATTCCATATTGGAGCCAAACCAGCAACTGCTTTCCTTACCCACGACACGAGCGAGCAGTTCTGTGGTACTTAGTGGCCAGCTGGGGTTGAACCACAGCAGTCCTCAGCTAGGGATCAGACTGATTTGAGATGTGGATGTACAAAACAATCTCTGAGCAAATGGGTCAGGCTGCGAATGTTAACATAAAACATAGGTCAGGAAGACTTCTTGTTATTAGACAGTAATAAATTAATACCTGAATAAATCAAATACCCAGCTGTATTTCCAAGAGTTACGGAGCTTTGGTGGCTTGCATAAATCACTAATTGCTTTTTCTGATTTCTCTTAAAATTTGTCTTCCACTATAATTTTTCTTCTTCTAAAAAACAAGTGTTTCTGATATCCTCAGAAAAACTAACTGATCAGATTTTTCATGTTTTTCTCCCTTTCCTATCAGTATAACATCATGCTGCTTTGGGTTTCTCACAAATTTCTCAATAGCACTCTTCCTACTTCTTATCTTCTTCCTTAGATTTTCTTTCCAACTGGTGTATGTATGTATAAAATAATGTCATATCTTTGTATATATAACTCTAGCCCCTGACCTAAAGCAAAACAAATAGAAGGCATATAATACATTCTGAATTCATCTGTCCTTCTTTCCTAAATCTCTATATTACTGTGATGTGACTTTTAGAATTAGATTCCATCCACTCAACTCCCATTCTCTTCATCTCCTTAGAAGCAAGCAGTTTTGGGGTTTTTTTCTGATAAAATTCCTTAATTCTTCATAAAGCTTTCCAGCTGTATCCAAAATGTAAATGAGAAACAGGCCACCCCTCCTTGTTCTTGTAATTTTTAGCATTCTTGAATGATCAAGTCTTCCCTCCATCTTTTCTTCTCTGCAGTGATATTGGTGTAGATGGTTATTAGGCCTTACATCAGCTTCAGGTATTTTTACAGTTCAGTGTAGAGCAAAGAAAGATCTTAAATACATCAGTCTTATGACATCATATAACACAAGACTGCTCATCTCATGTTTGTCTTACCAAAACTAATTAGCTTTCTCTGACAAAAATAAATGCAAAACAAAACTAAAGGATACTTAAAATATTTTAAGGGCAGATTCTCCTCAGGATTTAAATGTGTTGACTTGATCGAGACTAGAACTTCCATCTTTAGCCATGCCTTCATTATGAAGACTCAACTGTAAATAAAATGTGCTGCGTCTTCATCAAACAAACAAAACCTCAATTAAAAAGCCACTTTGTCTCGTTCTCAGACTAAAGGAAAAAGAAGCTCGTTTTTCTAGTAATTAATTTTTTTTCAAAGGTGCTTCACAATGGAAACTATGGTGCACAATTATGTAAATTAGTGCTTTGTAACAAAAAGGTGATTGAATTAGGATTCATGTTCATGAAAAGATGAACAAATTCATAGATGCACAAAGAGACATATGCAATGGTCAGGTTCAAACTTAATTAGAATCAAAGGTTTCTCAGCTTTATTCTAGTGACATTGACTATTTTTAGTACTATATTTAAGCCTGGATACATTGGAGAAACAACATGAAAAAATGCAAAATTGCTTTTAAAAATTGTCTCACTTGTGAATTACATATGCTTCTTCTGCAGTGTCCCAAAAGTGTCTACATTAATCCTATATAAAAAATGTCTAATTAGAACAAATTTGATAAGCAGTCAATTATCTGCATTAAACATATGTGTCACCATTCTTTGTACAAGTAAACCTATTATTTCTAAATGAAATCAGAGCCATTAGATCAGAAAGGCTCAGTGAAATAGAACTTTCTTCATTACTAAGCAAAATTGGGGATTTCTGTTTCAGAAGGGAGCCCACATATCATTTCAAAGTAAATGACAGTAATAGACATAATTAGCACTATAAAGTGTTCAAGAGTCTTGAGGAAATTAGTATGTGTTGAGTTTGAATGGACAAGATTAGGTCTTAGGTATTGCAAATATGTATTAAGTATATTAGCGTTTTAAACAGGCTTACAGAGAAATAGACAGCATAAGAAGCAACACTCTGGGAAATGAATCTGAATAGATTGTGAAACTCTTTATGTGATTAGACTGCTTCAAATTTAGTTTCATCCCTGGATCTTTATGTAGTTGTGAAACATTATTCATCGGTCATGGAAAGATCTGTAAGACAGGGCTTAGTGATGTTGTTAAGTGGATTTTTATATAGCACTCATTATGTGTGACAGAAAGAGTTTGACAGTCAAAAAAAAGGGGGCTTTATTCACCACTTTTCATTCTTCTTTGTGACTGCTAGGTTTTGGATATCTACATGTCTTAGTTACTCCCATGGACAATAAGGAATAATGCTATCTCACCAAAACTTGTGTCAGTTCATGGTTAGTGATTCAATATTTGTCCAATTTGTGGGAATGTTAACCAGCTTAAGCAGATAAATTATATGTTTTTCATCTTTTTTTGAGTAACTATATTATCTTTCAAGTAATACTTATATAACACTTGATAAAGTCAGATGATGAAGCTTGGAATTCAACAAAACCTTACCTGAGATTCTTTTTAATAAGACACCTATAGAGGGGCAAATTAAGGCAATGTAAAGGTGACTAGGATTTTTTCAACACGCTTACTTAGGTTTAATAATTTACATGCTTCAAGCTGTTCCCTTGGGTCCTGTCAGTGGTCACTAGAAAGGAGAAATCAGTGCCTACTCCTCCTCCTCCCTTTGTGAGGAAGTTGTAGACTGCTATAAGTTCTCCCCTCAGTCTTCCCTTTTCCAGGCTGAAAAAAACAAAGGAATTCAGCCAGTCCTCATATGTCTTCCCCTCCAGATCCTTCACATATCTTCATGACCCTCTTTTGGATACTCTCTAATTGCTTTAAATCCTTACACTGTGGCACCCAAAACTGCACACAATATCCAAGGTGAGGCTGTACCAGCACAGAGCAGAGCGGGACAATCCCCTCCCTTGCCTGGCTGCCCATACTGTGCCACACTTGGGACATACTCAGCCCTCCTGGTTGTCACACACTCCTGATTCAACTTGCCATCAACCACAAGCCCCTTGTTTAGCTGGGATGCTCTCCCTAGGCACTTAGCCTCTTTTCTCAAAGTTTTGCTCAGACTGAAACAATACTTTTTTTGCATGCAAAAATTTAATTTCATTTTCCTTCTTTACATCTATGTTCAGTGAAGTTACTATTTTCATTTATGAGTTCTACTCTATTTCTTTTTTGCATAATCTGAAAAAGAAAGACTATTGCTTTCTCACAGATGGAAAAAAAATTGCCAAAATCAAAATAAAACACAAAACACCACCCCAAATAAGAAAACCCACACCAATCAAGCAAAGCTAAGTGATTACAGTGTATGCTTTGGTGGAAACAATTAAACCCCAAATATATGATGTTATCACATGTTCAGTGAGCACATATGTAGATCAGACTAGAAAAAAACATCTTAACCTTACTATTCATTGTGTACCGATTTTGTGCTTCTTAAAATGTGAAGAGTATTTTTCTGCAGTGAGTGAACAGTATGTTTGGAAAACTCCAAGAGTGTCATGCATGTAAGTGTCTATGAACCGGTCTTGATATAATTTTTCAAGAGATATATTGGACCATATGAATTTACTGATTGTTGTGAATATTTACCTCCTCAAATATTTAATCCATGTACCTTGATTTCTTAGTTCTGCCTTTTTGAAAATTTCGTTCCTGCTTCATTTCTAGGCATTTTTAAACAAAATCTGTTACAACATATCATGTTTGCTGCTACATATTTTCATGACTGTTTACAGCATTGTGAGCAAGAATATTTGGTGAGAAATAGCCATATGTTTTCATTTTCACACATATTTTGCATACATCGCAAATATTTCCAGGATGGATTTGCATAATCTCACTTTAAGGGTCTTGGTATAATTGTGCTGCTTAGCTCATTTACAGTACCTCCTTATTTAGTTATTTTGTTCTTTAACTTTGCATAGCAGAATATAGTAGCAGAATTTATGGCAATTGATATTAGCTGTCTTGATTTCAAATTATTTTGCTAGAAAACAAAGTATGCACAAATTACACAAGCAAATTATGTTTAATGTTTAGTCCCCTAAGTTTATAGATACTGGTTTGTTCTTTTTGTAGCTCTAAACACACTAAAACCCAATGCACTCACTATTCAATGAATTATGGGCTATTCCCATTCTACAGAATTACCCTGTTTGTTCCTTTTTTTAGTTTCAGTAGCAGATTTTTTTTCTGGACTTATTTATCAGTAATAACTTAATCACATTGAACCCATACCTCTTATATTCCTAAGTTTCTTAAAAGCACAGGGCAATATCATCCTCTAGTTATGTGTGTTCTTGAACAGTATAGCAAGTATCTACAAAGCCCTGTGTCACATGAAAAGGGAGATTTCCCCAACCCTTACTGTCTGATTTGTCTGTCAGCATCCCAGGAAAGCTGAAACCCTTGTGCCTGACCAGTGTCAGCGTACTGTCAGGGGGAACCTTCGCTGAGCAGTCCTGCTGGATCAGAGAGTACTTTGTCTGACTTATTCAGGGACACACCAACAGCATAAAGGAGACCCCTCAGCAGGTCTTCCCTCAGTGGATCTTCCACTTAATTTGAGTGTGTTGCATGCTGCTGGGGACTGCCAGCACCTGGGAAGGACTCACACCAACACAGTCACACTCTTTTTAATATAAAATTGTAGCAAGGTTCAAGGATTGATTGTATCTGACTAAAAAAAACTGTATTTGAAGCAATACACAGACAAGTTCTAATCCTCAAATAAAGTACTTAGTGTGCATAGAATACAATTCTTACCCAATAGGTGTCTCCACAGGGAAGAAGACAGGTTCAGTCCATCCACTGATCCCAGCAGCTATGATAGAGTCTTACCTAACTTTTCCCCATTCTCAGCTTACTTTCATACTACTTCTTTATGTTAGGTGGAGTTTGAGTGACTCTAGTCATACCTACTTTTGTTACTGATGGGTGTATAGTCAATAAAATAAAGAGCACATGCCCAGTGAGGGCTGGTTGCCCCTTGGAGGCGGGTGCCTTTGAGATGCAAGAGCGCATTCATATTACAGTTACGTTGTAAAAAAACAAGTTCATCTGAGGAGAGCAGTTCTGGCCCAGTCGCTGACTCAGCAGCAAGGCATCTCCTCCTCTCTCCCCAGACTGACAGGTGTTACATGGATTCTCAGCTGCAAAGCACCATCAAGTTCCCCTCCCTGCAAAGATTTCAGCAGAGCCTGGCTGCAGTGTGCCCACTCTGCTTCACCACCCATTCCATGCCCCTTAGCAGGTGCTTATGGTTGCAGATTGTGTGTATGGGGAATCATTGCAGAATAGGTTTTGAGCATGCCAGCTGCATTCCATCCAGGAGTAGCAACCCCATAATTTCCGTACCATTATAACTACTGTTAAGATGTGAATGCAACTTCCCACTTTCCTCTAATTTTATCTCTAGACATCCTTCCCCAACCTCACCACACAATATTATAACTGACAGAAAACTGGCTTATTCATTCAAATATTAAAACCATTTTCACATATAACTTCAACTCAGTAGAAAGGAACAGTGCAATATTTATATAAAGAAAATACTTAAGGAGGTTTTGTTATAAAATGGTACAAGTTTTATTTTGCATTTTTTATCAGAGAAGGGATGGGACCGAAGCATTTTTGAACTGAATTTATGAATCAAAAGAACTGACCAAATCTTTTTCTATTGATATGTACTTAAAATATAAAAGATTTCCCCTTATAGTAAGAATCGTTTGGGCATGAATGTCGCAATTCTCACATTTGGAATATTTAAACTGGAATATCACATTGCCTAAGCTAACAGCAAGAATTCAGATCACTATAGCCCCAAGGCTGAGGACATGCATTTTCTTCTGAGACTGTTTGTGCCAGTAAAGGGGTTCTTGCTCCTCTGTCCCCAGCTACTAGTTACTGTCTTTCCCTGTTACTTCTCGCTCATGTATTCTAAAAACTGTTTCCCATAGCCCATCTCAGTCTGACTGAGATGCTAATGAAGAACTAACTACAGTTAGTAAACTAGAGTTTACTAGGTAATTTTGCCTGAGGATTAGGAATCATTTGTCTGCTCCCTGAGTGCATGATTTGTGCTTTGTACTAGTAAGTTACATCTCATTTCTACTTACTAGCTTAAAGAGCAAATCATCATCCTGAAGATCATTCACATCTGGATATATGGCTATTTTGACTCCTTTATGAATTGTGTCCTCCAGTTTTGCTCACTGGAATTTTCAGCAGAACTTCACACTTCGGTGCCAGTTAAAAAAAAAAAATAGAATTAAATTGGTCTCCAGTCTGATCACTGAGAGATTCTGATACCAACAGCACAATAATGGTGTTCCATTTTGGTCTTCTCCTTATTCATTTGCATTTTTTCTGCCAGAGTTGTAATTTTGCATGCTAATATACTTACTGGAGGAGCCACACAGCTACAGTGCTTTCCCAGCATCAATATATGCTTGGTTTTTATTAATGAATACTACATTTGTTTTGCTATTGTTATTCTAATGAATAAATTAGCCTGTTAATACACCAGTTGACATTTATTTACATTTCATACAAAGTTCTTATTACAGATCACCTTTTGCAATTAAACTAAGGTCAAAGGCACAACTACTGCATAGTTGCTAAAACAACAGCAATACCCAAGTCCAAGCCCTCAGAGAATTCTCTGAGTATCTAGGCTCTTGTTCCTATTTCAATCTTTAGCCAACAATTGAAACTGTAGGATTAGAAAATGAAATTCAGAGCAATTACATTTGAGAAACTGTTATAATAAAGACATTGGTGAATAGAAGTCTCAGAAGTGTCAGCAAGTTTTGGTCTTTCCACAAATTGACTGAAATGTGTTAAATAATAATCTCTGCATATTGAGAGATGAACAATTGGAATAACACTCTTCTAAAATACAGTTATGTTAGAAATTAGCAGTCTTTAGAAACTCCATGACTATGGCAATTTTTGGTGACCTGACATAAATGCAATAAAGCTTTACTGTTAATTTTAAAATTCTCTTTCTATTCAGTGCTGATTAAAGACTAAGAAGTTTACATAACTTCAGTGGCTACTGTTAAGACATCATCACCAGATACTACTAGAATCTAGCAACAGCTATGAGCCAACAATCCTGCTGTGTGGTAATTGATAAGGAGTAACCATGCAATACTTGAAAACATATTCTTATTTTAGATTTATGTAGATGTGCAGCAGTTAATGGGACAGAATCACTTGTTTAGGAACATTTTTACCGTTGGAAGATCTTTGTTTTCAAGTATTTTCTGAGCCTCTGTGTGTTTGAATATAATAATCAAGAGCCAAATAAAATATTCTGTGTTTGAACACTAGTCTGACTTAATTTTATTTTCACAGGACCGACTAGGAATAGACTTCTTCACTGGCACTGTAAATAAATTACTCTTTTGCTATTGCTCTAGCAATGATCATCCTTCAAAATTATGAAAAAGAAATAGAGATCTAATGCACAAAATGTTTTTTTTTTTTTTTCCTAAACAGTAAGATTTTTGATTCATTTAAACAGAGCAGCTTTCAAGATGTTAGTATTGCTGAAGTAACTGAAGAGATACTTTGGAAAACCCCCTTTCAGTCTTCTCTCACACCTCACTGCACAATATCCTTTGAATTGCCACTTAGTGGCTGCCTAACTTCAAACCAACATAGGCCAAATATATCTCTTTATTTCCAATGAAAACTCTTCATCCATAGGTTTACTTGGGATCTTGCTAATCCAGTGGTCCTGAAAGTGGTTCCTAGAATTCTGTTTCTTTCAATTTTATTTTATTAATGGACTCCAAAACAGCAAATGGCATAATAAGACTGCCCCATTTTAAACAGCTGTTTATTCTTTATTTAAAAAGATAAATTAAATGTAAAAAAAGTGCATTATAGATAATGTTTAACATATTATTCTATACGGTAAGAGGAAATACTCAGGTTTTTCATGTAATCAATAATTTGAACTCCCATATACTCTCTTGTCAATATCGGTTACTACACAAAATACAACTACTTCACTTTCATCTTTCCTGAGATCCAATCCAACATGACAGTTCTAAGTACATAGAATATAGATGGAGAACCACAGAATCATTAAGGTTGCAAAAGCCCTCTAAAATCACTGACTCCAACCACTAGCCTACCTCAGCCATCTTCACCTCGACACCCTGTCTCCAATGTAAACCTCCCACAGCACAATGGAGAGTTTTCCTCTCATTCTGTTACCTGTTAAGTGGTAGAAAAGACCAACCCCCACCTGTCCAAAACCTCCTTTCAGGTATTTGCAGAGAGCGATAAGGTTCCCCCTGATCTCTCCTTTCTCAGACTAAACACCCCCAGCTCCCTCAGGTGCTCCTCACAAGCCTGGTTCTCCAGACCCATCACCAGCTCTGCTGCCCTTCTCTGGACACGCTCCAGCCCCTCAATGTCCTTCCTGTTCTGAGGGGTCCAGAACTGGACACAGGATTCAAGGTGCGGCCTCACCAGTGCTGAGTACAGGGGGACAATCACTGCCGTGGTCCTGCTGGTCACACTGTCGCTGACACAGGCCAGGTGCCATAGGCATTTTGGCCACCTGGGCACTGCTGGCTCATGTTCAGCTGCTGTCTACCAGCACCCCCAGGTCCTTTTCCATCAGGCTCTTTTCCAGCCACTCTTCCCCAAGCCTCTAGCACTGCCAGGGGTCGTTGTGATCCAAGTGCAGGACTCAGCACTTTGTAATTTTGAACCTCATTCAATTGTCCTGTCATCAAGCCTGTCCAGGTCCCTCTGCAGAGCCTTGCTACCCTGCAGCAGATCAACACTCCCACCCAAGATGCTATAATCCAAGACTGACTGAGGGTGCCCTCAATCCTCTTGTCCAGATAGTCAGTGAAGATATTTAACTGGACTGGCCCCAGCACTGTGCTCTGGGGAACACCACTAGTGACTGGCTCCCATCTGGATGTAACTCCATTCACCACCACTTTCTAGGCCTGGCCATCCAGTCAATTTTTAACCCAGCTACAAGTGCATCTGTCCAAGCCATTGGAAGCTAATTTCTCAGGAGAGTGCTGTAGGATGCCTGTAGAATATACATGAAACAACATGTTCCATAGGACATTCTCAATCCATCTTCCTGTCCAATACTGGATCAACACAATTATATTTTTTCTAAGATGTTATGTGAAATCTGCTATTCTAATAAATCAAACCTGTGAAAGAGAGGGACTCAACTGTGGATCATAGCATGCTAAAGAAAATAGTGGCATAGCACAAAGTAGCAAAAGTCATTGTCACAACACAAGCAAAGTTGCCAGTTGTACCAAACTACTCAGAGATTCTAGTAGATAACTGATGTGTTAATGACACTACAGAGACAACTTCCATGATTTTGAAGCCTAAATGAGTTACAAGTTGTACTTAAATGCTAAAGAAATTCCCTGTTTGCTTCTGTGAACTAACGTTGCTTTAGACATGCAGCTTTCTGGCTGCAAACAGGCTTTATGAAAAGCTTTAACTACAGCTTTTTTCTTTAGTTCAGATACCTGGAAAGCTGCAGTGGATAGAACTGATTCAGTCTGTGCATAACCCACTTCCTAGACATCCTAATATCACTTTGACAATCGGTTCAAGTGATGAAATTAAGAAAATAGTCCCAACCTTTTTAAAAGCCATTCCATGTGTCTAAAATTGGAGTAAAAATGTTTTGAACAGCTGTTGGTAACTGCTGTTGTACAACCTGACCATTAAGCACTGTGAATGCTTAGGCAGTCATAGAGATGACTTGAAACACACAGGTTAACTTTATCAACAAAAAGTTTAAAATCTTTGCCTGTCTGCTATGGGTGACTCCAGAATTAAAAGACAAATAGACAAATGTTTTGAGGACCTGCATATTAAATTGGTATGCTTATTACTGGTGTTTGAGAACTAGCATCTTTTGTAGTTTTAGTCATTAGTCTTGAAGCACACAGAACTAAATTCATCTCTGAGTTCAGCAACAGCTACTCTATTGGAATTACAGAAGAGAAATGTATTTGCTAGATGTATTTGGCAAGTAATCATTAATGTTCAGAGCTATATAGAGTACAAGTGCTTACCTTTTTACTAAGAATGGGTATTCCTCTCCAAACTTATGTAAATAGAACAATTTAATAGCAAATTGCACTTTTCTTTCATGAAACGTATCAAAGCTTTATTTAGAAAAACTGTTGAAGTAAATCTAAATTGCCTAACCTGAAATTGTGATACAGCTGATAGCTTTCTTTCAATTTTATTCAGCCTTTTAGTTTCCCATGAATATATTCACTAAAGATAAACCATTATATATTCAAGCTCATGATTTTATGAAAAGACTTTTTCACTGAAGACAGTATTTCTCCATTGAAATCAGTTATTACCTGTGCTCAGACAGGTATTATTGAATCTTCTCTTTAGTTTTAGGAAGGCTTCATCCTCTTAATTAAATCATTAATACTCAGTTATCTGAATTTCAGTTGACATATTTACATTTTAATGAAATGGCATCACCTTTTTTTTCTTGACCTTATGCTAAAAAAAGGAGAATGCTGTATGTAATACTTTTAATTGCTACTGATTACGTTAAGCAGGATTTTTTCATTAAAAAAACCTCAAACCAACAAACCAAACCCTAAGGTGCCAGCAAATTACAGGTAGTTAATAAAGGTCAGTCTCTGGGAATTAGTCTTTTTTTGTAACACAATACGACTGCAAATTTTAAATTTGTTATACTTGCCATGAAATACTAAACGAACAGGTATAAATGTCCATCACCCTATATAGTTAAAAAATAAGATCAAAAGGTTAGGAAAAGAAAAATATAGACATAGAAGTCATATTTTGATGCTAAAAGTATTTATGACCAGAATTTCTTCTGAATCTAAAGCTATGGATCATATACCCAGATGTGACAATCAAGAGGCTTTCCTTTTAATAAAAACAATGAAGACCACATTTAGCTTTAAAAGGAATCATCCTCTACTTTTATACATTTCTCTTGAAATCAAGAAATAGGGTAAAATGTAGATTTCTGTAGATCATAAGACTTTCTTACTACCAGGCAAATGCTTTTAAATGCATCCTGTAATTTTGAGTGAATTTCAAGCTCTTAGTTCCAATTCACTGAGTATATCATTGCACCAATAGAAAGAAGAGAAATCTGGTCAGAGACACAGACTTGTCAATATACAAAACACAGGACTGAAGGTTATTAATTTAAATTACAAAAGCCTATTAACTTCAATCAAATTCATATTCTAGGATTTTCATATGTATAAAGCAGCATTACTGTTATTGTTAAAGAAACACTTAAACATGCAAATAAAAACATTTATCCGCTGTTCAGTACTACTGGGTGGTTGAAATGTACTGAATTGATATGAATTTCAATTCCAGTTCATGGAATTAAAATTCAATAACATTTTTTTTCCTGTTTTGTTAAGTTTGTTATGCCATTAGAAAGACTTTCACATCTTTTGGTAGCTAGTCACCAAAACATGGGAAAATAACAAAAAAAGTCATCAAACTGAATACACATAATTCAAAGTATTGTGTATCAATTTATAAAATCATTTGATCATCAACATTTAGCAGACAGCCAGCTTGATCCAGAGACATCTTATTATTCAGGACAGACTGAAAAGAACACATTGACTTTTCAATGAACTTAGAAGAAATATCATTGGGTTATAGAACAATGTGTAAATTGAAAATGGAGTTGCATAAGTATTGATCTCTTCAAAATGGACCTAGATTTCAAATTAATTTTGCCACTAAACTGTGAAAAATATAAGTGAACAACTTCCACTGAGATTTGTGTTTAATTTTTTTATGTAGGTAACAATAAGCTCAAGAGATACCTACGCACATTCTCACCTTTTAAATTTGCATACACATGAGTTTAAATATTACACAATAGGGGAAAAGTTCTAATATTATTGCTGAAAGAATAAAAAAATATTCTGCATAAACATATTGAATAGACAAGGGAATATGCCATAATTAATCACACAGTTTTACTTTCCTATGGCAATGGCTGTCCCTGTATGCTACTTATCTTGTAAGCTCTCCAATTAACAGCAACAGTATTCATGATATGGTGTTTTGGTCAGAGGTTAAAAATGCAAAATAATTCATTGGATCTTTGATCTGTTTCTAAGCACTTGTTCTAAGTTTATTGTGCCCTTGAGGTTGAGCCATAGCAGAGCACACCCAGCAAACATTCTCAAATCTGCTTCATCTTCCTGGGCTTATTTCGTGAGCAAAAACCCGAACAGATGTTAGAGGGGTTTATGTTTCCTCCCATGTTCCCCATGACATTGTTTTTCCTTTGCTGACAAAACATTTAAAAATTGGAAAGTGTATTGTTTTGGAAAACAGGGATTGCCATTAATCTTTTCATTTCCCATGGTGGAATGTGTGATAAATAACCACTATTTACATGTCCTGATGTTTTGGTCCTGTCTTTTCACACATCTCCTTCTACGGTTTCTGTCATGTCAGACAAGACAGCCCCAGGTAGATGTCAATCATAAAATTACTCTTCTGTTCAGACACACAGATTCTATTTCATGAAATCAGCTGTGTCTGACAAAAACTTCTTCCCCCTCTTCTCGTCTAATACATTACTTCTCCCTCCTGCCAGAATCATAGACTATTAATGGATATGTGAAGGAACAAAAGAACTTGACCAGGTACATCAAGTCAGATAATAATACCTAGTTTAAAAAAAAAAAAAAAAGTACATGATTACTCAGTTTTGGGATCTATTCTTGGATTTTTACGATTTTTCTGTCTGTCCTTTCTCTCTTTCCATCTCTACTCTTCTATCAAATTCAGTTGTGTAATGAGTGCCAGGTAAACTCAGCAGAAGCTGGAAAAACTCAACTCATTTTTTCTGACAGTCAGCCTTACAGGTCAAATATTAGAAGTTCCAGTATGCTTATTTTGATTATTTTTGAAGATTTGAGGGGTTATATTGATCTCTAGAACTTCATTCTTAAACTTCATTCACAATCAGGTTACTTATACAATTTCTTTATAATAATTACAACCTTCAGCATGTTTATTGATACATCTACTGCACTTTTCATGGAAACAAAACACATCTAAATGAATATCAATATTAGTTTTTTAACCCTCTTCATTATCATAGCTATTATGACTGGAAAAACCCAATAAACAGAAGAAAATTCTGCAGAAAAAAAATACTGACTGAAAGTGAATATTTTGTTTCACCCTATGAACATGCATGTTTTAAGTAGCTACATACCCATACATATATTCCTCTCATCCTCAGAGATAACTGTGCTCCCTCTTCATTCTTTTGCTCTTAGTCTTTCCCATACACATTTTTTTTCCATTTACTATTCTTCAGTTTGGATATCCTTTGCCTACCAGTCACTTCCCAGGAAACACACCTCTTCCACTGACAGTGTCCCTCATACAAAAATACAGAGGTGATATTTTCATGTGAACAGATGGGTAACATCTCAGATATAGGCTATTCTATGTTGTTCTTTAACATATAGGATTATGTAGTATAATAAATATTGTTAATTTAAGCAAATAAACATTTAAAAAACCTTTGTTAACTGCTTGTAACCACTAGGCAGACAGATATGAACTGCCTTTTATGAAAAGTAATTTCAATGCAAAGATGGCCCTTATCAATGAGTTCCAGGTTTTTCCAGGCTTCTCTTGGCTCCTTTTTTGTGCCTTTGTACATTGGGAAGTGGCAACACATGAATTGCTGCATCTTTAGGAAGCAATCAGCACTGCATTCATCAAGGCAGAAACCAGAATATTCATAACCTGAGTGTGCTTCTTCATTTCTTATAATCTCCAGAGTAATCTTCCTAAATTACCACAGAAACTGAAGAAGATATAGCAAAGTATTTCTTTAAGACTTAATCCTTATTTTTCCAAGGTGACAGCTGTTTAAAAAGAATCCTTGTTTTGTGGGGGGTTTTGCATTAATTCCAAATGTAAGATTGCAACTCAGTTTCAGAAAAGAAAGACTGGACCACAGCAACTACTTTACAACAATGTATGTATGTATGTGTATCTAGTAAGTATTTAGTATGTATATGGTTTCCTTACAGCTAGAAAATATACACACTTATTGGATCTGATTTTCTGAAATACCACAATGTATTTCAACACTTTCATTAAGCAATTTTTTTGCTATTCTGTTTGGTATTTGTAGCAAAAGAAAAAACAAACTTGGGGATCTTCTTTCTTTTGGGTTTTGTCTGTACTTTTAGCACTGCAAAATTGTCTGGGGAATCAGATTATACTTCTATTTATTTCAGACACCACACTAATTTTCTAGAAGACTTGATAGAACACTAAAATTTATTTGGAAAGTCCTATGCCATATGGTTAAAAATTCAGTAAAGCTCCTGATAAATGCCCTTCTTAAACCTCTCTTCATCTTTATTATCAGCATATTCTTATACCTTTCTTCTTTGTCCCATAGGGTAAGGAGGTAGTTGGTCAGTCTGTTTTTATGTAAACATATATGCCTGCATATGCATAAGTCCGTTGGCAGTTTTCAGAATAAAAATACCATTAAGACCCACTTGTGTTGCAGTGATATTTTAAAAAAAAAAGTCTAAAAGTCATACCGTGTTGTTAAAATCTACGTTGACTTGTATTTCATAACTGTTTTAGCACATCAGATTTTTGTGGCAAATTGTTAAAACTCAATGCCCTTCATATCCTGCCAAAAACTGCACATTAATCACCTCACTGGCATTATGAAATTCTCTCAAAATTCTCTCAAAATAAGACAACCTTTACTTAGAACAGAGTTTCCTTACTGGTGAATAATAGTTGTATTTTTAGGCTTTTAACACTGCAAAATTCTTGTAAACTTCCAAACAATTTTTTCTTTTGTACTCTGGCAAAGAGACTCATTCACCCCCACATGCCTGATGCAACAGCCTAACCTGCTGCCACTCTGATCCAAATATCCTCACACTGTGAGGGTTAATCCCCTCCTCAGTAGTTCAACCTCTCCTGCAGGCAGCAGCACCCTCTGTGGAGAGGTAAAAAGACTCTGCCTCCTTTCCCACTTCCCTGGGACTCTTGGCACACTGAGTTCACACGGATGGTGTGATGCAGACAAACTCAGTGACAGGCTTCCCATTGCTTTCAGCTTTGCTTTTCCTCCTTTCCTCATACATAGAAATAACAGCTTTGATGAACTCTGCTGAGGTACCAGATGACTGGGGAAGTGTTCCCACAGCCAGACAACAATGTAGCTGTATGCAGACCTGATGCCTTGCACCCTACAGTGGCATAAATTTGTGAACAGAGTTGAGACTGTGTACTGGGCACAAATTCAGGCTTGCCTCCCCAGGTGCTATCACAGTATAACGTTTAACCTTTTGAGGAACTCCAGAAACATTTACATACATTTGCTCTAGTGGTTTTGCATAATACAGTAATCAACTCCTTTGCCAACAAATCAGCACAACTCAGCTTTACCAAACTAATTCATATGTGTTTGAAATCTCAGTATTCCAAAATACGAGGTGGAGATTAGAGTATTTTTGAGTCTATTCACGATCACAGTGACATCTTGCCATTTTATCTCTGACAAAGTAACTGACAGAGGTCAGCTTCAGTCAGTCAAAACACCGCTTTTCTATCTTGTTTTTACTGGCAGCAGTTGCTTGTCAAGACAAACAAATTCATGATCTGTAACTCTTCCTACTGTTAACATTTCAACAGCAGTAGAACTTTTACACTTAGGGTAGTTTCTTACTGGACTTTAGTCTTGTTACTTGTCTGGGTTCAAGATTTGCTTAGAATTGTGATGTAGATTTCATTGATTTGGTATCTGAGTTTAAATAAAATAGTGTGACTCTGAATAATATAGCAGTCCTAGCTCACTCATGCAAGAAATGCTTAAAAATGCAATTCCTTTGTCGGCAGAGTTAGAATTTCTTTCAGTGTATACTGTGCACACACATTCAATTACAAGATAACCTTCACATCAAAGAGTTTTAAAGCCTTCAGATAGCCTAAATATAAACAGTATGGTGTGCTGTTGTGGAATTTTTTTTTTTTATAAAGTCCTTTACAATTTTAAAATATTAAGGAGAAAACTCTTTGAGCCCCCATTTTCCCCCAAAAACATCTTTATTTCAAAAATTGATTCTCCTAGTTATGCATGAAGAGAATACAGCTGTCTATTCAAAGACATTCCAGGAGTGTGCTGTCAATAAAATTACAAAAAACTTTTTCAGAATTCACACCTAAAATTCCCACATATCTGCTTGAAAAGGAGCCCTTTGAAGAAGCCTCTCTGCTCTTAAGGTAGAAAGAAAAGTGACATGTTTGCACATTAGTGTCAAGTATATGGGTGGAGACAGGACAGCTGTGGGGATGAGCTCCCCTGCACCATGGCTCTGGTCCTGTCCACCCCACCCAGCTGTTTGGGAAACATGATGGAGGCACATTCCCAGATCAGATGTATAAGGGGCTTGCCCTGTTCACCATGATCACCAGGAGATCTGTTCAGCATTGCTTCAGGAGCTGGCTTCTTAGCAGCTGGGGCTATTAGCCTCACTCAGTTGCCCACAGGTGTCCTTCCAGCAGCACACAGCCCACAGACTTCCAGCAGCAGAAGAATCTAATGGGTGAGTTTAGGGTAAGGGAAGCTTATGTTCTGACAGTTCTTTCTGGGTTCTGACTTAAAATATTCTTTCCTGGAAATAATTTGCCTAGAAATCTTGAGTACACAATAAAAAGACTTACAAGTATTTTATGCAGGTGAAAAGGCCACAGTCTGTATGAATCAGGCTGAGGCTGAGGGTTGTGAGAATGCACAGCACTCATGCCTTTTCTTAGTCACATGAACTGTGCTGAGCAATAATAAAAATGTTCTATAGCCTTTTTAGCTTCTCCCTGCCCCATAAATTTGTGTCCAGTAAAAATGGAAGCACTGAGTACTTAGGGGATGCCAAACAACAAAATCTAACATATTTGGAATTGCTACTAAGAGAATTAGAGTGAGAAACCTTGACTAGAATGAATCATTATGTTTCACTACTAACAAATATGGGCATCAAAAAAAGCAGCAAAATATCGCCTCCACTTCATTACACCTGGCTGCTTCACCTCTTTCTTCAAATCTGGCTTCAGCATTTTGAATCTGAGTACAGCTCAGTAGTATCTGCAATAAAGATTTTAACTTTCAAAGTTTTTGTAACACTTCTAAAGTCTTTTTTAACATTCTTGTTTATCTGCATGACTATGAATTACTGTAGGGAAAGATTAATTGTGTGACACTTTAGGCTAATGGTTACTGAAAACACTATTTTCCTAGGCTGAGCAGAAAAAAATAACTATTAAAGTTCTACAGGAGTCACCTGTCTTATAGTTCTGGAACTTAGGAGTTTGGCTCTAACTGAATGTAGATTAGGGCACACAACCCAAATACAGAACAGCTGTTGCTTTTATCATGAGATATGCACCTATGACAGCACCTCCAGGAATGCTATCCCACCTACCTGAAGCCATGGCTCTATGGAAATGAGATGAATTTCTAGAGAAAATCTTTCATACCTCTACTGTTTCTATAAATGTGTGCTAACAAGACTGGCTTGATTCCTAGATTTAGTGCACCTCAGCTAAATGTGGTTGTCTATAGGACTAAACAATATTTAGCTCAGTGGGTTAGTGAATGTTGCTCATAACACCAAGGTGGAGGGTTGGCCCATTGGCCCATTCATTTTACAGCTGGGCTTGATGACACCAATTCAGAATATTCCTTAATTCTGTAACTAAGAAGAAATTAAATGCTGGCACAGGGAAAACACGAGATTTTAACAGGCAAAATCCTATGACATGTAAATTATTTAACATGAGTTTGCCAGAGATATATATTTGTGGGCTTTCACAGAGAGAGTTAAAAGGCTTTACTTTTTTAAACAGCTAATGCTTAAGAAATAATCTGACAAACTAACCTACACCTCATGTTTGCAGAAATGAATTAATTTGTTACAAGTACAATGAACAGAAAACAAACCTGCGGATATGAATGTAAAATGAGTGAAGAGCATAGACAGACCAAAAAGTCCCAGAAAAACACTAGTGAACACTGGAATACCTCCTGATAAAAACAGAGTTATTGAGCCTGACATTAAATGTAGAAGGCAAACAAATGTATTCAAAGACAAAGAAACTTTAGCTGCACAGAGTATGAGACTGGAAGACCCAATTATAGCAAAATTAACATAGGATACAACTAATGTTTCCATCTGTGAGGAGTATCTTGTAATTGTGAGCGCCACTTTTTAGAGAGCTATTTGAGTGGGAACACTCAATAAGGCTACTACTGGCTGCATAAATGAATTAAAACTGACTTTTATTCTTCCACAAAAAAGGAGAATACCAGCTGCAAATTTTTTTAAAAAAATCTTTGGCTGCATTTAATTTTTTGGACAATTAGAAGAGAGATGACCCACCTCCTTCCAGTCGCTACCCAAATTTTAGCCCCACAGACTGTTGAAAAATAATGGAAGAAATTGATGTCTCAACTGTATTTGGAATCAAGCATTTTTTAAGAGATTCTTGTCCAATTAAGATAGGGAAAATTTATCTTAATTCCTACATATTCATTCTCATGAAGAAACTGACACAGCTTCACAGCAAGACATAGATGTGGCATAAAGTTTTATTTTTCCCTCTGTTCAAATGGTTTATGTCCAGCATTACTAAGGGTACCTTAGACAATTGAAATGTAAAGCAAAATTTATCCTTTTCCTTTAATTTTAGACATGAGTAAATATAAAAGATTTAAGACACTCTTATAAAAGAAAATCTCAAGAATATGAATTTATACATAAATATTAAATCAAGACATTCATTTGTACATGCTTTGGAATAGTCTGTAAAGCTCCAGTGCTCCAGAAAGCTTGATATACTTCTCACATTCAGCCAGCATTTGGGAATATTTCCTAAAATGAAGACTTCTGAAATACAGCTTTTAGAGGGAATATAGAGGTCAATAAAAGAGTGCTCTGAGAGAACAGACTGACCTTGACTTAAAGCATTGCCTACTTAAACACAGATCTTTTCTTACCTTGCTGGCTGTTCAGATGAGGTTGCCAGACCTCATCTTGTAGTTGCAATCTTGCAGTGCCTTTGCAGAACAACTTAGTTCAGATTTATTTTGTTTGGAGGGAAAAATTCATGTCAAGGCTTTCTCCTGCCATTTTATGCTCTGCTAGAATTTACATAGTAAGACTAATAGTTAGACAGTACCAGTGGCATGAAATTTAGTGCCACAAACTCAGAAACACACACAAGAGTAGAGTGGAGTCACAGAATTCAAATATGCTTTCTTATCTTATGTCTATTTAGTTAACATCCCACTTATACTCAAAATTATGCAGTATAGTAATCATGCTTGTAATACACACACTAAATCTTTCTTTGTCCTGCTTTTCAGGCAAACATAGATTTCCTCGCATCTCTTTCAACACATTTTAAAAATTACATAAGGTGTTTTATGTAGTCCAGTTGAGAAACTTCTAAAGAATACCAAAGAATTCTTAATAGACATTAAGAAAAACAAGTTAAGAATACATATGACGCACATTCGCCCCTTGAATTACATTTCAGGATCTATCATAACATCAAGACATACATGTGTTGCCCAATTAACTAATTAACAAAAAAAGCTTTCACTACTGAAAATATACTTTTTAAATTCTCACTGTTTTTTCCATACTGGTAGTGAATAACTCACATTTTAGAAGCACAAGCATTATACAACCATCCCACAGAAAATAAGTCAGAAGTAATATGCACATAAAAAGATCAAACCTGAGCCTTCAGATGTTTCACAGAATATTTTTCCTTGAAACTGAGGTGCTTTTAAAGTTCAGAGTTTCAAGAAAGGCAATCTTTGGCTAAAATCAATGTACTAGCAAGATAAAAGGTTCAACAATATGACTGCAGTGATCAAAGCTTTTCAAAAGAATAATCCACTCTTTTAAAACCACATCCCAGGCAAGAAGTCCTTGTTGACTTGCACCAAAGGAAGAAAGGCTGAAACTCTGTAAATCCACAAGAAATACAGCACTTACATTTTACTACACTGGGTGCTTTAGAAGTGACAATGGCTTGACAAAAAGTAAATTATTTTAGATACACTGTAAAAAACACAGGCAATAAGTACAGCTAGTAGAAAAAATAACTTAAGAAAACAGGGCTGTTGCAAAGTCCTGTGCATACATTCCACAGCCTTCTGCTGTCACAGAAAAATTTCAAGTAAGTAGGATGATATGCTCACTTTTGAGAAAGAAACATTTGCCCCTTTCTTGAGTAGCAAAAACACAAAGTTGACATGCAACTGCAGGAAAAGTGGGATGGTGAAAAACTTCATTTAAACTCACATGTCATAAAGAGTAGAAAAGAAGGCAGAGGATGACTGGTTAAATGCTACAATTTTTGTGTGAATATTTTTACTACCTCTGTGTTTGTGTGACAGATCAGTAGCAACTCAGACTTCATCATCTGATAAGTTCTTCTGGGAGCCACGTGCGATACTGTGGTGGCATCAATCCCTTTCTTGGTGGACAGGTATCTATATCTAAGAAAGCACATCAGAATTAACATTAATTAACCTCTTTGCCACTAGGGTCAGTTATGAGAAGAAAAATTAAATTATACAATTAAAACAAAGGAAACTCTTGATTCATATAACTGGTTTCCAAGCAAAAGGATCAAGACATATTTTAATAGAAATGTTGGAAAACTTTGAAACTTCTAATTAAGACATCTAATGATTTAGAGAGCTAAATTATTTTTACATTCAGAGATCTCTTTTTCAGAGTCTAAAGCAGAACAACCCCCTCCTTGCATACTGCAATTGGTCCCACTGGAGGTCTCCTCCAGTGTGGGGCAGGGGGGGTTGGAAATGTCCCAGCTTTCTCCTGTTACTGACTGAAGGGGCAGGCTGGCTATGTTCTTCAGGGGATAATTCTTCAGGGGTTAGTAAGTCAAAGCTTTTCATGGCTGATTAAACAAAGTGTGAGCAAGAGGAAGGGGATATCATCCTTACACTGCAAAACAAAAGTTTTATCACTACCAACTTGGTGAAGTCATGGGAACTACTAAACCAAAACTAGATTAGCTAATGGTTGTG
This sequence comes from Rhipidura dahli, assembly GCA_013399225.1. Taxonomy (NCBI): domain Eukaryota; kingdom Metazoa; phylum Chordata; class Aves; order Passeriformes; family Rhipiduridae; genus Rhipidura; species Rhipidura dahli. Next base: position 969,920 of record VXAC01005297.1, on the reverse strand, counting down.
TATCTTGCACAGACCAAAGACCTAGCTTTGGAAGGACTTCAGAAACATCATTAAAGAATGGATTACATTCACATCTCCTTAGTGAACAAAATGAGAAGCAGCCAGAATATACTAGGAAATATTGATTTGGTCTAAAGAACACCTCGACTCTGCTGAAAACTCCCAACCAGTCGCACAGCATCAGGGACTGCATGCGAGAGAAGTCAGAAGCCAGTTCTTAGCATCAGGAAGCATTCTGTACTGCAAGGTAAAGGCAAGTCTTAGGAAAGTCCACAGCTATTATTTGACCTCACTGATAATATTAACTGCTTGTCATGTCACTAATACATATATTTAAATACTGTCCATATTGTATGATGGCTAGAGAAATCATACAACTTTCCCTCAGCATGTCATTTTAATATTAATCCCTGTTAAAGGCTCAGGGTTTAGATCAAAGTTCTGATTCATTTCAAGAGCACTGACATCAAACACTCCTAGATTTGCTTACTGCTTCTCCAGGGCCTATTAGCACCAGAAAAGAATGTGATGAATGTGAGAATAGTTCCTCCAAGCAGCTTACAAATTCATAGTCAACCCTTCTCAATGATTTTAAAAGGGAAAAAAATCCCAAACCATCAATTTTAAAGTATATTGCCATTGTTTGTTCAAGGAGAATGAATCACAGCTTTCTGATAGCAATACCATTGTGCTTTTGTTGTTTTCCTTTTTATTTTTTCTTAGCAACATGATAATACATAACCTTGAGACCAAACAAGGGGAATTTGCAGTTCTAGCCACAGGTCATTTTTAGGAAATAGCGAAATTATATACTGAAGTGCATTCACAGAAATCTGAGATTATATTTATGCACCCCTCAATGAAAAAGAAACACCCAACAGTGATTAAAGAATTTGATATTTTTTATCAAGATTAGAAAAGGACTTTATTAGAAACCTTTAGAGATCTGTTCATAGAGTGTTCTCTGTGCAAGACAAAGTCTTTTTTCAGACGGACTTCACCAGCAAGGCCTGTGCTCCTTTCAGTTTACTAAAACATAGTAATTGCTCACAGTTATTAGTACTCATTCCTTTTTCTGCTCTACATTTGTATTTTGCATTTTTGCATTTTAAATATATTAGGAAGGATTGAAAATGCACAGATTTAATGATGAGATCAGTGAACGAATCAATTGATTTTGTATCTCTGAACTCTGCTATGAAAGTAAAGGCTTACACGAGATGTTACAGAACAAGTGGCTGAATTATTTTAGAAACTGATCAACAACCAGTGCACTGCTCAGTCATCACTCTGAGGGCATTTGTTCCAGCATCTCCCATCTCTGCAAAGAACATTCCAACTTTCTTCAACTTCTGCTACAGCTTCAGCATATGGCAAAAGATTATTCAACAAGCCAAATGAAGTGAGAATCTCTGTATATATCAGAGGTTACAACATGCTCTCAACTAGAAAGCCTGGCAGTCTGGATGATAAGAGAAAGCAAAAGGACACTCCCTGACTTTTGTAATAAAGCAGCCATAAGGACATTTCAGAGCAAGAAAATGAACTCATGGGATGAGGCAATCGATAGAATAAAGGGTCTAGCCATCTTTACAGGCTCACTTGAGCTTATTATCTCTAGAACACAAAGTTGGAAAGAATATCAACTGTGCAGTGGTATTCCCTAAATATGAATTCACTTAGAACTTTCCTGTCTTATTTGGGAAGAAAGATTTGGGAGAAAGAAAGTTTCCTTTGCCACCCCTGTTCATTTCGGCTTTCCCAGATTCCAGCCAAGGTACTCTGGCTTACTTCAGCTTTCAGAGTGTAGTAACAGGAAAAAAAAAATAGTCTAAGAAATAATGAAGGCAAGTTAGCTACTAAAAAATGTCTCATAAAGACAAAGTATATTTGAGTTTAACTGATGAATAGTGAAGAAAAGCTCACAAAATCCAAGTATGTTTGAAATTTAGGAAATTTATACACAATTGCTAATATTCAAGATTTAATTTTTCATTAATAAGTAGAAATTGAAAACATTAGGAAGCAATGTTTTGAACCAGAGAGGTAAATTTCTGATTTTTAATTTTTTTTTAATTTTAAGGTTTTTTTTGGACTTTGAAAGACATCTTTTTAAAGCATATGTTCTAACAACAGATTTGTGTTGCAGCCATTCTTTCTTTCTTTCTCCTTGGGATGAACTACTTCACTTTTTCTCTCTTCTCTCACAACACCTTTGAGGAGGCCTAATTTTTTCAGCCTACTGGGTTTTCAATAATCCTCCTATGAGACTACCAAAAAGCCCACAGTCCTGTCCTGTGAAGGTTATATGTGGATTTATTCTTAAGAAGCACTTATCATATATCTCTCCTACTCCAAAAATAAAGGCTGCCAATCCTGTTTTGAGAGCTTATTGTATTTTATTGCATTTTTACCTGGGGGTTTTGTTACCTTCATGTAGTTCCTTTATATCTCAATGAAAGCTGTTGCCACCAGCTCATAATTAATGAATTTACTCCTATGCTGAAAAATTTAAAGGGCTTCTATGATTTCAATAATATTATATTGCATATTTTTTGCCTCTGAAATATATAAAATATTCAATTTATGGAGTCTCACTTTTGAAAGGACTCAACTATGATGTGTTATTAATTTCTAATCCCCATCCAAAGATGCAGACTTGAACACAGTTTGGGTGGGATTTTTTAAAATATAAATTATTAGCATTGTTTATGCTGAAGTATGAATCTTTGAGTCTATGAAGTCTTGTATGTTCGAGGAGTTTATCTCAAGACTTCTTTCTATGTAGCTTTATTGTGTCTTTTTATCTCTGCCTCATACATATTTGGTGTCCTTAGAACAAGTCCAGTGTAAAGAACTTTCATATTGGAGAATAAAGACTGTGGTTTAAATGATTTTCCTTTCATTCATCAAGTTACATCCTACTTTGCTTCTTATGGGTTTGGCTATCAATACTCTCCATCAAAACTTAAATCTTATCGTACAGGATGGAAAAAAGAAAGTTCAGTAAACACTGTTTAAATAAAGATTTTTTTCAATTGTTTTAATTCTGAAAAAAAAACCAAACAAACAAAAAATAAAACCCACCAAAAAAAACCCTATAATGTTCAACAAAGCCCAATACAATACATATCTTTTAAACTTTTCATATGGGCAGCAGTGGGAAAAATAGCAACCTGTAGGAATTTCCAGGTAATATACAATTAATTCATTCAACATGTAATGCTTTTATACACCTAGATTATTTGGATCCATGATTCAGCATTCCTAATATTACAAATCTGTATCAAACTGATAGGTTTTTTCTGTTTTGTAAACACTTTTTAAGGGCACCATGACAGTGAAACATTGTAAAGCATATGCAGAGTGATAAGAGTGCTCTCATCACATTACTTCAAGCTGCTATGGTTTATCACTCTGCCTCAGAAAGCTTGCAAAATACAGCAAATCAAATCTGTTTTCAAATGCCTGTCTAGCTCTAATTTGTTCCACAATTCAGGGCAAAATTCTTCTTGGTATGTTGTATTGCAAGACTGCAGGCATGGTGCCAAAGACAAAAAATAATATGTATGGCCAGCAACACTTTGTGGTAGATAGTCAGGACCTCCTCAGTGAAATTAAAAGAGAACAGTTATTGTATTATTGATCTGAGCTGTCCAAATTCAAAATATACCCTACACAAAAGACTTAATTTTCTTAAATTACAGTATTATTGAGAAGCCAGTCTGTCTCGTGTGTATCCATTAGATAAAAAAGCTGAACCACAGATGTTAAAGTTAGCTTGACAAAAAAGTAAGAATGATCCTGTCAAGGTAGAACTTTTCTTTTTTTACAAATAGAAAACCTACCTAAGACCAAAGATTAATTTGCAGTTTGGTGGGGGAAAAAAAACATCATCATATATATCCTTATACTGTTAATTTCTACATTAAAATTAAATTAATATTTTATCCTCTATCAATATGGGTGTAAAAGATTTTTAAATCAATTTATTAAGAACATTTAAATAGTTAGGAGGAGGTTATCAAGGAGACATAGCAGATTCCTCACAGTAGTGCATGCTGAGGGGATGAGAGATTATGGAAAATGAAGCAAGAGAGAACATTACTGGATACAAGGAAAAGCTTTGTGAACTGGAGACTGGGTACAAGGGAAAACTGGGCAGTGGAAAAGGCTGCCCAGAAAACTAGCACTGGAGGTTTTCACGACCCAAATGGGCTAAACCCTAAATAACCTAGTTTGATTTCATAGGTGGCCCTGTTCACACTACAGCCCTCCTGAGAATACTTCCATTTTGAATTATCCTATAATCCTATGAGGTTTTTGGACACAGTCACTGTCTTTGAAGAAGTCTAGGATATGGCTTCAAATTTATCATAGACCATTCACACATTCTCAGCCATCCTGTTTCCATTGAAAACTCCCAATAGATTGAAATGCACATTTCAGTTGAGGATCCTCTGTGGCCCCTGACCAGCACAATATTTTTCCAGGGATATGATTCATCTTCACATTGGCAACCTCATTCACAAAAGTATAACAATTAGGATTAAATACCTAATTGAATGCCAGTAGCAGAGGCTTTTCTCTCTGCTGCGCACTCTCCCTAACAGAGTTCTGCTGGAGACCCTAGCAGAAATGCTGCTGGACAAACCAAATCTCATCAAGAGGTGAACAAGCTGGAATCTTATGATTGCACAGTAAGTCAGTTATTTAAGAATCTGACAGAGAAGCAGGTAAAGATATCTGGTTGTTTAGATATTTTAGCACAAATGCAAACCAGTTTTAAAATAGTTGTAATGCTTTAGAAGTCCTTATGTATAAAGATGTGCAAGAATCAAGTGGAAAAGTAGTGAGAAAAAACAAAAAACTCAAGACTATATCACATGGCTAGACAAATTGCATATTAACCCCATTATCTTCAGTGAACTTACTATTGATCAGATTCTTTTCAAACTAAGTCTTTTAATCTTGAGAGAGAAGTTAGAAAACATCTGTCAAGGCTGTAACCCTGCAGCCCAGGAGCACTGCAACCAGTCACAGGCTACTGAGCTTACATGGCCTCAGGACTAAGACTTGTCAGACTTGCTTGGTCTTGATGTGTCAGAAGCTTTGTTTTTACTTGACTTAACTCCACCAGACATTTGGTTGTTTGGTTGGGGTTTTTTTAATGATCACATGGCTGTAACTACTTCTATTTCTGCTTAACTTTTTATGTTGCAATGATAATAACAAGTAGCTATTCTGTGTGAAATGAGTTGTGATTACAACATAGTAATGTATGCAAGCAGAAATACAGGGCTGGTAGAGGCTTCCCAAAATGAGAACAGTGGCTGCTGTGGAACTACAGGCATAAGATGATAGTAGATGGAGACCCCAACTGACACTGGAGATCCCAAGGATAGGGGTCTCATTGGTGGTCAATTAAAAAAAATGGAGCTAGGGAAAGGGGAAAAAAACAGTTTTAGGGTAATAAAGAGAAAAAAAGAATAAGTAAGCCAACACAAAAAATGACCACAAATGGAGTAGAATAACAAAAAAGCCAACTCCACATCCTGGCCTTCAAAGAACTTGCAGCACACTGTACTCCTCCTCCAGCAACATGCATACACACACCAGACTGAAACGCATGCCCTTAGGACCCAGAAAGGCACCAGTATCTCAAGTATAACACCAGGACCAGCACTGGTTACCAATAAGTCTCTATGTAACAGGCTAAACTGGATTGCTCTTACTGAGACTTTTCCATTCCACTTCTTCGCATTTGTAATAACTAAATGTGGACTGCTAATAACTGCTTGAGTACATCAATTATACAAATAATAAATTCTTGGGTTTTTGTATGTAAGTCTCCTTTTTGCTCACAATATGGTTTTGAGTACATGGTGTTCTATAAGTATCCACAGAGTTTTTAGTAGTAGCAAACCCAGAAGGAGCTAGGTTATTCTGTATGCAAAGCAAATTCACCACAATGATTAGTACAGTTTTCATCTTATTCCAATACCTATGAATTAGAGATAAAAAACATGTGCCAGTTGAATTAATAGTTTTGGTCCCCAATTCCTCTGCAGATAAATGTGATTTTATGCAGCTGACCTCCAATGTTTCTGCAATGGGTTTGTGATTCCTATGATGCACGTGGCATTTTAACTTGCTGTGAAGAGGAGCCAGCATATAGCTAAACTGTCATTCATCTAAGTCTTCATCACTGTACTAGGGAGAATTTCATCAGTTACTAGAAATACCATGGAAGCCATCACTGTATTTTATGAATGTGAAAAGAGATTAGTCTACTTATGACTATGCCATCAATGAAAATGAGCCATGATAAATAACAAATATTCCAGAAGCTTTTAATTTTGGATCATGAATGCAATTTGAATAAAATATAGCATGCATGTAGCAATTTTTCAAAAGTGAAATGATAATAAAGAGGAATAATATATAGCTCCTAAGTTTTGGTTTTTTTTTTTTTTTGTTTAAGATATATCCATAGCCAAACCATTAACTGAGAAAGTTTACAGTTGCCTGAACTTATGACTTTATTTGCTGCACTGAAGTTCTTCTTAACATTGCTTCTGTGATCGGCAAGAAGAAACACAACTTTTTTCAATAACATTTAAGATAGAATTTAATGCACAGAACTTTTTAGGGACTGCTAAAAGTTCTGGGGCAAATAGACACCACAACATGAACTGAAAAATGAAATCCACACCAAAGATACCAATCCACAAACTAGGCAATGACAACTCTATAAATCTGGCAGACTTTTGGCAAAATGGTCTCTCACGATGTCTCTCATGAAGCATGACAAGAGCAGATGATCTTAGATGCCAATACAGCTTATACCTGGTCTCAATTAAAAAATTAACCTGCATTTTGTTTTCATTGCTATCTTAAGTACTAGTATTTTTTGAAATATGCACATTTCTTTTCTTTAAAAGGAAAGTAATTTGAAATGTTAAGATCTCCTCTGAGGATGTCATTCCCAGCAAAGGGAAATTCATAATGAATGTTCATTAATGTTCTTTATCAGTTCATTAAAGCTGCTTGTGCACTGTTTATGAACATCTTTGATAAACATTTGGATTTGTTGTGCATGAACTGCTGATGAATAGTCATTAAACTGTCCCTAAGTTTATTCATTATGAGTGCTTATTAATTTCTCATGAATTATTATAAAATTCAAGCTGCTCTAGCAGTCATCTATAAACAAAGAACAATTATTCACAGTATGTATTACTTATTAGAAATAAATTAAAAATATAACCTTATTTCAAAAGATGAAGGCAAAGAAAATATACTTTGTTCTGAGAGTAACTTAATCAAATCTAAAGCAATTTCAGAGAAAACTATTGGAAATTATGTTATCATTTTGAGACATACTTCCACTTATCTGACAGCCAAATTGGATCCATGTTGCTGCAGAGTGGCACTTACTTCCTGAGTATGTGTTTAAAGGCGTCCAGATCTGTCCAGGATGTTGCACACTCCCTTACATATACTGCTAATATTAAGGGAATGCTTTCTGCTGGAAGTATAGGTAGCTAACACACACTCTACACACACATATCTCAACTAAATGTTAAGTAACATAAAAACTTGTACTCAAAAAAAAAAAAATGCAAACACATCACCGCAACAGAAGACTACACATCTTTAATTGTCCTTGTCCTAGGCATAGCTCTCATTATTCAGTCACATTTTTCCTTATTAAATTCCATAGCCTTCAATGTCAAGTGATTCTTTATTTCTTTGACTGTAGGCCAAATCAGAAATTTCTGAACTAGATTTGTACAACTCAGATTGCATAATAGTACTAATTTAGGAGGCCTTGCTATCTCTATGCTATGACAGATATCAGTGGATAGCTAAGATATAGAAAAATTAAAGCAAGGCAAGGCATTTCTACACTCTAGTTAGCCATCTGTAATCATACCTATTGCACTCTCACACATTACAAATCTGTTCTTAATGGAATTTTATGTTACTAAGCAACCTATTAGTATTTAAGATTTGTCCAAGTTTTGATTAATAAACTTTGAAGTTATGATTTGTGGGGTTCAACTAGTTATTGGAATAGAGAGCATTTTGTACAAGTATCAGAAATTCAAACCTTTTGTTTCTATTCAAGGTGAGAAAAAAGTAAAGAAAATAGAGTGCAAGTAAAAGAGTTTCATAAGTCACTGTATCACAGTTGCAGCAATTGCTGCAATTGGAAAAAAATCAGGTAGGCTAATCACGATAAACATGATAGAAGGTCAGAAAGATGCTAGCAAATGCTACAAGTGTTCACAAAGACTAGTTTCTGAAAAAACTGGACAGTAGCAAAAGAGAAGACTTCCAGCAGAAAGAACACAATCACCACAAAAGGCTCACAGTACAAACAGTTAATGTGGTTTTGTTTTAATAAGCTCAACTTTGAGACAATTCCCTGTAACAAAATTCAAACTGAGATGAGATCCTTTGGGCCTCATCATCAGTATATTAGTTTCACAGTATGCTATCTCCACAGACTTCAATCAAAACTTGTAATCTCCAGCAATACATTTGTATAAATATACTCGGTCTACACTAATAAATATTCAGCCATTTAGTAACGTAATTGTTTTCTATTTCTCAATGGACTACTCAGAAGTAATTTAAAACAAATTAGACACAAAACATGAACTTATTTCTACTTTATAGAAATGGTAGTTAGTACTCCCTTTCCTCCCTTTAAGTACCTGATTTATTCACATAGAAAGGAGAAACAGCATTATAGACTTTAGGCTGCTGTGGCCCATCCAAGGCCACACGTCTCAAATCTGATGCAAAGAATGTCTGCTACTCACACAACCATTCAAAATCACTTGTAAATAAGAACATCCATTTGAAGCGTAGTAGATTTCCATTAATGTTAGTGAGAAGAAAATCTATATTGTGGAGAATTCAATCTACTTACTTCTCTTTCCTTTATCTTTTCTTTTGTAGTCTTTTAAAATTACCTTCTCTCTTCTTACTGGAGTCACAATTCTATTCTTTATTTTTCCCACACAGTTATTTCACCTTTTTTCACTTCTTTTCCAAAACCTAAACCATAAAGAAACTCGATGTTTTGTTGGAATTCAGTCATTCAAATGAAATAAGACTAAGCTTTAATAAAAAAAACTGTAATCATTAATATTCTAACACTAAGACCACACTAGGAAATTCAAGTGGGCATGTGAAAACTAGTAAGCTTATCAGCAATATTCTATCTTAAAGATAGAACATCTGACTACCCAGTTTGTGTTCAGTTGCAAGAGCTCTGAGCAGGGAGAGAAAGGTAAGTACCTGCCAAGCAGCTGTCAGGGAGCACCCTTTAACACCCTACTTCAGTGCCAGGGACATCAGATTCCAGTACTCCTTTCTCACAGGGAGCTTGCAAGCTCCACATGAAGGGGACAATCCCAACTCACATCTTCTCCCAATAATATAATGAAACAAAAAGACAATTAGAATCCTTTTACTGAAAATTCAGTTTTAATATGAAATATATTTATGTCAATACACATTTAAAAACTTGAAAGCTCTGATTGCAAAATCTCCTTTACTAATCTAAAAGCTTTATACCATTTTAGTATCTAATGCACAGTACTAAAACAAAAAATGGATATTTCAATTGTTGAAGCAAAAGCTGTGTTAATGAAATCAAGATCATACATCAAAAGGCACTATAAGCAAAAGCTACTTAATTTAATAAATTAGGCACTTTTGTCATTATTTAATTATCTAAGAGTAATCAAAAGTGATAACTGCCTTTTCATACATAAGGAAGTAATTCGAGGAATAAGGCTGATTGAGGAAGACTACCTCATGGATTCTTTTTCTGGAATAAGCTAATTTGATAAGTATCATTTGGAAGAGCAAATCATTAAAATGTACACATGAGGAAGTGGTAGCTGTAAATTGAAGTATGAAAAAGATGTAAGCAATCAGAAAATATACTTAGAAATAATTTTTTTAACCACTGACAAGCTGACAGAAACATCACAATCCTTTCACACATCAGCTCATTTTTTCTTATATTAGAAAATAATCTTTACTTTGTTTGGTGCTCACATGGTTAAAGACAGAAAAGTAGATTTTGCACATCTATCTAACACATGCAAAATGCTTTTTTCATGTGCTGAGGGGTTTTTCCAAAAACTAGACTTTCTGGCACGAGGGGGTTTTGTTTGACAGAGAATGGAAATTAGAAGAGGTGCAGCACCTTCCACACTGGTTTTTGTTAAGCATTAGAAACTGCACATTCCTCAAATTCTGGTGAAATGTAAGTTATTTCTGTGCTCCATCCAATACTCCACCCTGATGGACCTTGTGCCCTACACATACTCTCTAAATCATGCAATGCTAAACCACATTTTAGAATGGAAGACTGCTAGGAAAAGCAGATTCCTCAGCTGAGAGGATTCTAGAAGTAATGAAGCTTTGAAAGTTCAGAGATGGGCATTTTGGTGGAAAGCACTGGATATAATAACCCTGATCACTAAAAGATTCCTACTTGAGACTACAGCTAAGAAGGAGAGCAGTGCTGTGTCTCTTTACCCTCCCTGACACCATTCAGAAATATCCAGAGCACCACACCTACTCACACTGCTTGCCCTCTGCTCTGGGAGTCCATAAAACATGGTAGCAGAACACATGACTTGGCACAGATAAAGATAGCTTTATCTCTAGCAGAGCACAATTATCTCTACTCTTAATCACATATTTAGGTAATTTCCAGTTTGAAATCAGCTCTTCAGTCCCTCAAAGCTTGCCTTCAAATTTCAGAAGTCTTCTGAAGAGTGAATGACAGTTTTGGCCTTATCCCAGCAACTGACAGCACACTATAAAGGAAATATCCAGAAAGTTTCCTAGGTGGTAGAAACAACAATTCTTTTGTTTTGTTTTGTTTTTCCCTTTCTGAGCTAAATATTATCTGAGTGACCAAGACCAGATAACATCATCTACACCAGTAAGAACATGAATTCAGACACCGCTGTAACTTACTTTAGAAAACTGCTGAATCACCTCAGACAACAGGCCATCCAGCTGACACAAGAATATATCACAGCTGAAGGGTAACCTCCAGCTCAAGTACAAGTGGATTCATGCATGGTGAGTGAAGTCTTCCTTTTGCCCCTCATCTTCAGTGTTGCTTTTATTTATGAAAAAATACAACTTGGAACGCAGACCACCTTTGTTCTTGAGGACTGAATTAATTTATATAAAACCTATCCAATCAATAGGATTATGAGATAGAAGTTTAAAATTTATATCTTTTAAGGTTTAACCAGTAGGACTTTTTTTTTACTAATTGTTCTTTATAATGAAACACTAAGCACTCCTCAAACTCTGCGTAGTCCAACTGACAATTTGTCAGCTGTCTATATCCAATCACCTCAGTTCTTTGTAACTGCCCAGTTTTAATTAATAAAATTTTAATTTTAATAAAATTAAAATCCTCTTCAGTCTGAATATCCTGAATCTTGTCATAATAGCAAAAATGTTACTCACACATCCCTAGATTTAAGTAAGATTTTCAAGTCACTCCTTATTCAACTAGGTATTATTTAAACAAGCTAGGAGAAGATTTCTGGTAGAAGGCTCCTAACTTTAGGAGCAAATCCTTCTGCTGATGACAAAGAGTTAAGCAGACCTAGAAGCACTGGGCAGGAAAGAAAAATCACTTCAGAACTGATCCCTTCAGAAGTCTTGGCGGTTACAGAAGTGTAATATTCAGAAATGCCTTTTCATTTAAAAAAAAAAAAATGAATGAACTTTTAAAGCCTAGAGTTTTAGTAAATCTTCCTTTAAAAAGCAAAGAACAGACACTGAGGCTTTTAGAAAAAGTTGCTCTTTAAGCCTCTAAACTCATCTGTCTCGAATGACTGTAGTAACTGGGCACACATTAGTGCACCCTCTACACTGAAAATGTTAAGTTTAAAAAGACATTTCTGTTTTAAACTATGAGTCATAAAGACAGAGAGACAGAGTAATTAGCACAAGGTCATGCTGTACCTGAACTCAGAACCAAAACTGTATCATTCAAGTTACTAGTTCTCATTTCAGCCAGTAACCTACCCTACTTCTTAAAATAAATGTAAACTCCTATTTCCATACCAACAGAGGCTTATGTACTAAACGAGACAGGATTAATTCCACATCCACTGGATTCCTAACAATTGATACATCAAGCAGGCTCTTTGAATTAGGGGCTGGCATTTATTTTGTTGGGGTTTTTTTGTTTTGGTTGAGGTTTTTTGTTTGGTTTTTTGGGGGGGTTTGTTGTTTTTTGCCACTCTTAGGTATTACCTGCACATACTTTTAAGGTATATTAAAACAACAAAAACTTTTAGAGGTTACGTGGTCCTAGAGAGTGATTGCTTCTTCCATATGCCTGTGGTTCTAGTCTGCTGAGACACAAAGGACCGCTACGAAATCACAAGTGTAATCCATGGTGAGCCATCAGCTCCAAAGCACTCCTCCAATGATAACCACATTTGTGCACACAAATGTGAGTCTTCCAGTGGTTAGTGAGACTGCAGCTGTGTGTAAAATGGTCACCATACTCTCTACACTCAAATACACACCTACCATGTGTATCGCCTGGGGCTGGGTCAGAACTGAGGGGCAGCTGAAACTCTCCTGGCACTGTTTGCACATGCAAGCCTTGTTTGCCACATGGCTGTGCTGGTGGCAGAGAAATTTCGAGGTGCAGCTGCAACTTTTACTGCACACTGTGCAATGATGAGGACTCTGCTCTGGTGAAGCTCTTCCTGAGACCACAATGTCCCCAGAAGTCTCTCACATTACAGCTTCTCCTCCCAGCCATCTCCTGTCTGTTTGTCCTCAAAGAGCATTTTCCAAGTGCTGTTTTGAGACATATCATCCCTCTGACAAGTTAAGTCATCATTGTGGAATACCTTTTCTCTTTGATCTCCTGCTGATAACTTGTGTTTTACCATGCATCCAAACCTTTCCTGGTCATGAGACTTCATTTTTCTCCAAGTCTATCTAACTGCAGGTAAAAAAAATAACAATAGCTTTTTAAAAAGTAGTAATTTTCTATAGTCTGCAAACAGCAGACTGATTTTTTAGTACTTGAGAATAAGCAGACCATTGTGAAAACACAGAAAATTAGGTTTTGCCACTTCAAGGATGGTGAATACTTCATCCTCATCTTTCAGTTGCAGTGAAAGAAATGGTTTTGAGCAGAAGAACTATTCTGGGTGGAAAGAAACATGGGCAGGAAGACCAGAAGGAGAGAGAAAATTATTTGGGGAGACACAAGCATTAGTTTGATTGGTTAAACTAACCCTCCTGAAGTGGCAGTTCAAATATGGTCACATATATCACAACCTGAACTGATTCCAGGTTGTACAACCATCAGGACCAAGGCTTTCATTGAGATCTGTACTATGGCAGGGGTAAGAAAACACCTTGATGCTTTCTAAGGCATTGATACTATTTTCTGTTGACAAGACTAGCAATCTTCACCAAGTATTCAAGTTGTAAGAAAACACTATGACCATTAAAATTTTTGACCTCTTGCAGTGCTCAGGCTTAGAAGGCTTTAAATCCAAATCAAATAGGGATGGTCTGATTCAACTGATAGTTAAAAAACAACACAGGAATAAGGCAGTTATGCCTACCCCTGCTTATATTAGGTATGCAGCAAGCCAGATTGCTTTCTACAGTCTATTCTACAAAAGCATGTGAGTTACAAACATCAGGTTCGTCCCTCCAAAAAAAAAAAAGAAAACCAAAAAATCTTGCCTGATAATGCTTTAGGATAAGCACAAATGAGTAAGAACCACTTTTTCTTAGGTACTGAAATCCTCAGATTAATACAAGCTTCTCTCTTTCATCCCCTACATTTAAACCAAAAGCCTCTTGCTTTAAAGACCAAGAAGGAAAAATGACATCATATTTTCTGTTTTGATGTTCTTTACTCAGGTGCCAGATGTGATAGTAGATTTGCTGATGTGGACTGAACTCAAGCTCCTAGAACAGCCATGCCAAATGTTAGAGTTGTCTGATCAGGCCATATTACTACAAAATCCTGCACCAGAAGCATTTTCTGCTTTCTCCCTCAGCATCCTGTTCTCCTGTACACAAACTTCTGTGCTCCCATTATGTACAGCTTCTTACACATTCCTTGAGGGGCCTTCAGTTCCTTACCCGCTGAAAGCAGCTTGTATTCGAGTTCTCGATGCTTGCTTTTTTTAATTCCAAATATTTCTGGTTTGGTTGTTCAAAATCAGGCTGCGGCCAGTTAAGCTGAGTGCTGGAAGAATTGCATAGTTTCACAGAAGGTGCCATCTTCACAGAGGTCACTACAGAGCGTTTAAAGGATCTCTAAACCTGGAAATGAACCACTGTTGAGTTACAGCCTTCAAAAACTCTACAGTCAGATTATGTATCTTTGAGAAATAATCACATATCATTCACACTGTTGTGGTGCTACAGAATAGATCAAAGAATACCACTGGTTATATATTTTTCTTACTCCAATTTGATGTAAGTGCAGATGTTTGCCTATGGAGTTGAAATTACAAACCTGCAAATGCCACACAGGAGAAGCATTCTTTCATCCCAGCAAAAAGAAATTCACATTTCTTTTCTTCAACTGAATCTACACTGAAACACAAAGCTTTTCTCAGTCTGTGTCAAATTTAAGTCAATTTTATAGAGGGGTGCATTTAAGATCCTGCTACTAGTTCCTAGACCTACTGAGAGTAGTGTTAACTAGGTTTAAGAGGCCAAATATAATTTCGAAGCCAAAACGTTCCACATCTGTCAGTTCCTCTTGTGTGCACTCTTGGATGTATCACTTTCAGGCTTTTCAGGTTCAGTTTTTATTTCCAAATACTATCAAGTCCCAGAGAAAGTTGCCTAACATGTCCTTAGTCTTTTTGAGCTTCTAGCTTCCACTTGTGCAAAAAAATGATGAAGACATTGAAAATTCTGAATGTTCATTAAGAGTACAGATATGACAAAAATTAACATCTAGGCATTTATTTCTTTAATGCATGGGATTTAATTTAGAGGATTTAGTTGTACCTTAAATTTACAAGCAGGACAGATCATAATGCTTAGTGCAGAGCACTGCTTGACAGAAACTGCAATTTGGTCATAGAATCACAGAATGTTAAGGGGTTGGAATGAACCTTAAAGACGATCCAAACCCAACCCCCCTGTCGTGGGCAGGGACACCTTCCTTTCAACCAGGTTGCTCAAGGCCTTATCCAACATGGCTTTTAAAATGCCAAGGCTGAAGCATCCCCAACCTCCCTGGTATCACCAAAAAGCAGGAAAAAACTCTCCAAACAGTTTGTTATGTTAGAAAGCTGACATTACTTTGTTCAGTGTTGAGGTACTTGGGGGGTTTCTCTGCCTAACATGTATGCCAATTATCAAAACTTTTAGCTATTTATACATTTTAGCAAACAAAGGAATGAAGGTTCATTGGCTACAAGTTACGTAGTTCTCTTTCTAATTAGTATTCTATCTTCTACTGGTGAATTATTCTCTTGCTTTTCATGTTAATTAGTCTTCATCTCAGTGTCTCTCTTCTTTTGGGTCAGTGCATTTCTTGGGTTGGTGGTCGCAGATCCCCCCACCAGAATCACCTTTTATGCACTTGGATCTGATTTCACTGCAATTACTGTGTTGGTTTTATTAGTTCCTTCTTTATCTTGGGAGTCCTGCCAAATGTCCTTGTTGCCCATAAATTCTGCATTCTTTGTGTCCATTATCCATGGGCATCCTTCTTCCCAAGCTATGTTAACTTCCTTCCCCCAGGTCTGAGATCTCTGAAGCATGTCAAGCCTTAAACTTTAATTTGTTTTTCTAACATATGGACATCACTTAGAGCTTGCTTGCTAGCTACTATCTGTTTCACAAATTAAATCTCCCTTCTTGCTGATTAGGTCTCAACATTTCCCTCCACTGCTTCACAGACTCCTTTTTAAAGAAATATAACCTGTTCAGTAACACTGAGCAACTTGTTCCAGTGTCTAACTACCCTCAGAGTAAAAAATTTCTTCCAAGTATCCAACCTAAATTTCCCTTCTTTCAATTTTGTATCCATTACTGCTTGCCCTATTACTATGTTTTCTGACAAATAGTCCCTCTCCAGCTCCCCTGTAGGCCTGAAACAAATACAAATAATCCTATGTCTTCCATGTGAATCTTAGGGGGAAAAAAGTTTATTTTCTATTTTTTTCTTCAGTTGATAAAGTAGAATTAATCATATTATTTTCAAGTTTTCATCAAAGTGCACTTGTAGATTTGAGTTACCTTGCTTACTGACTTTTGACAGCTTGCATGTCTGAGCCTTAAGCCTTTCTTTTTTATTCTGCAAGTCTTCTTCCGCTTTTTAGCATAATTCATGGTATGATCAGGCCTCCAGTTCCCATCTGGCAGGTAAAAGAAACCCTCTTGTAGGCACTAAGGCTGACCTACTTCACTGTGTGTAAGTAATGGGGATCTCATGGGTTCTTGATACTTTCACAGCTCATCATTATCATCTGTTCAAAAAATCCCTCATTGGACATCATTCCCTACAGCTCTGAGCTGGTCCTGTAAAAAATGCAGGTGAGTGCACTTGAGGGAAAAAACTGAAATGGCAAAATATTAAAGGCTTAGTATAGACAAATCATTATCACTGCAAGAAGTCAAAAGGGACACTTCTGTTGTTTCCTTGCTGCCTTAAAGATAAAAGCTTTCATCCAGGCTCTGAGTGGTCCCAGATGGAAATCTTATGCTGGAACAGTTGCCTGGATGCATCTACCTGGACCATATTCCCACACCCAGCTCTTTTGGCAAGATATGCAGGAACTGTAACGAGGTAAGCATGCCCTTGATCTGCTCCTTTTTATGCTCTCCCTCTGCCTTCAGCTCCAGATGCATATCAGCCCCACAGGTACCCCCCCAGCCTACTGGAAGCAGAGTTGTCTGAACCACTGGCAATGCTTCTCCATGCTGATGCTTTCCTCTTGTAGAATTATTTCTTCACCCTGCTACCTTGTGTTCAGGTTTCTAGAGAACTATTAGGTGTTTCTAGGCAACAAGCAAGATTTGTCCTTTGAAAGTTACCCAAATAACCATAACTGAGCTTAAACTGTGGACAGGTACAGATTTTCCCAGGCTGAAACAAAAGAGGAATACAAGGTCTGAAAAACCTGCTGACACCAAGTATCTTGACATTTTGCCAGGCCTAAACAGAAGGGCTAATTACTCCATTAAAATGAGTCCTACTTTTCTCAAAAATTAATGACAGTGTCATGCCAATCCATAAGTTCTCTTGTTTATGTCACTCTCCTCCCACATTTCAGAGCTAACCTTGACTCTGGTCTTCATTATTACATTACAACTTACCCTAACTAACTTTCCAGCAACAACATTTTACTTTTAACAGTTCATGTAGTAGGTAACATTTTCTTCCCCCTCCAACTTATGCAGAAATTGCTGATTTGTAGTATTTAATACCTGATGAAGATCAATCAAATCTACTCTTGACCCTCTGAGTCAGCAGCAGCAGCAGGAAAGTATTGATGGACTAGCAAGGGCAAAACAAACATAGCACATCAAGAAGTGTCACCTGAATGAGTCAAAAAGAAAAAAAAAAGAAAGAATTAAAATAAAAACAATTAGGAACTTTACTGCTACCTACTAGAGGGAAAAAAAAATCCCCACCAGGCTCTGAAACAACCGGTATTCACTGAAAATTACTTACCTAGAATTTCTGTCTTTCTTGGGTGTAATCCAAACACAAAGTGGGTGATAATTCTTAAGAGGGGCCATCTACAAGTTGTTAAACTTGTACTACATGAAGTTTCATTTTAAAAGTGGAACGACACACAGTCTATGCAATTCATGCAATATTTAGTATATTTCAAAGAGCAGGTAACTGTGGAATCCCACAAATATTTATTTTCACTACTGAAAATTAATATTCAGCTCCAATATTTCCAGCAAAATATTAAAAATGTAATTTAAGTATATAGACAGGATAATTGTAATGACAATACATAAAAGTATAGTGTTTTTCTTTTTCACTATGGTAATTTAATGGTAATTAAACCACAACATGCAGTTTTACAGTATTTGAACAGCTCTTTCATGAACCCATGCACTTCTGCTATGCTGTTTACATATTTCTCGTGTTACATAACTGTAACTTTAAATGCAATATGCAAGAGCAATAAACTTAAAACCAGCAGAAAAACATTCCCCACCATCCCCCATTCACCTGCCACCTGCCTGGGCCTGGGGGATATGGAGGGCAGGGAGAGTGATGCCATCCCTGCCACTGCTGGGGGAGATGGTTGACGGTGCCACCTGGAGAAACCCTCTTATCCCAGGCTTTGGCTGAGCTGTGATTCCTCAATCTGCAAGGAGGTCCTATCCCTCAGACAGTCACACTAAGGGTCCAGGGCCAAATGGTGGTTGTGACAGGAAAAATGGAGGCACCAAATGGCCCTTCTTGATGTTCATCTGGACCTGGGAATGATACTGAAACTGCTTGCCCAGGCAAGAGAAGTGACAGCAACACTTCCGTGAAGTGACAGTGCCACATGGGCTCCCACCTGGAAGGAGCCATTCTGTGTCCCAGGCAAAAAACACAAGGCTGTAGAAGACACTATTACCAGCTGCAGAGGGCTAATCCATTGCCTGTCTGCAAGAGGTCAGAGCCTGGGGCCTCCCGAGAAATATATCTCAGATTTGGAGCCTGTTATGGTGTATTCCCTCTGGCTTCCCCTGCCCTTCAGGCTCCTTGGGAAGACAGACCTGGTATTTTTCAAAAATGGCTGGAAAACAGAACTGAGTTTATAAGCCCAAACAAGCTCCTCAGTACCCTCTTCATGTTCTCCTGTTACCTGTACAACTCCTTCATTCTTAGCTCACTGTGAGAACTAACCTCAGCAAAGAGGGAAATCCAGAGCCTGGTGACAAGCACTCTTCCATGCAGGTAAAACAATAAAGGGTCACCTAAACTAATAAAATGCTCTTAACTTTTTTTCCCCTAAGACTTAATAATCCAGTCAGATATTCGATTCCCTCATTGGAGCATTTTTTTCTTTGCAATGGATAAAGATAAGGCCATATCAGAAATATTTTAGGGTATGGCCATCTATTCACTTTCCAAAGAGATTTCATAATGCTTACAGAAAAAAAAAATATAAATAGTAAAGGGAAAAGGATAAAAAACCCAACTGCCACCGATTGAATATTCTCTCACTTAAGAGTTCAAATAAACATCACAATCACCAGCTTTGTAAGTAAGACCATCACTTGGAGCTCTATTCACGCATATACAAATTGTCACAGATCCTTTCACATCTTTGCCACGTCTGGCAAAGCTTTTTGCAGCTGCTGTTTGTGTTCTCATCCACAGACCAGCCAGCCCAAAGAACAGGATTCGGGGCTCACTCCTGCTACAGAGAGCGAGGCTGTGCAGCAGTTACCAGCTGATGGTATGAAGCACACTGAAGGACCAGGATTAAATAGAGCTGTCTGCAAGTTATCCCTGCCAAAACACGTAAAATGCTCTTGCAAATGAACATATACATGTATATATATAGTTTAAAAGTTAGAGATTAATGTGATGGGACCAACATGAAGCCACTTTTGGACTTTCAAGCTAAGCCTTACAAAATTCCAGCACGATGAGCACACTTACTGCTGATGGCCAATCCCTGCATAACATTAAGCACCACGACTATGAACACAAATCTGTGCTTTTGCCCTGTCTCTGAGCACACTGGCTGCTGGCTGCAGCCTGGGCTGGCTCAGCGGTGGGAACCATTTCCTTCCCTCTCCTCCTCTCTTGCTGTCCTCACTTACTCCTAACCTTCCCACCTGGCACTCCCCCCTTGCTCCCGAGGCTGCAGCTCCACCTGTCCCATGAAACAATGGATTTCGTGGGGTTTTTTTAGCACCTAGTATCCATAAAGCTATTGTCTCTTATGTATAGAGAAAGAGAAATAAGTATGCAGCTACAAATTAAAACAAGAAGTCCCAGAGTCACAACATCACACAGCATCTCACATCCTGAACCCCAAGAGCTGTCTATGGCAAAGCCAAAACTCTCTGACCCATGTTTAATATCAAATTTACTTATTTCAAGACAATTGATGTTTCATGGTATGTCTGATTTATCAGTGTGATACAAAACATACAACTAGAAATTTAAGTTACTCTTAGCAAAACATATTGCAATCTCAATTCACAGCTCAGTCACACTATCAACCAGAGTCTCCTTTCCAGCCTTTATCAGGTGCTGGAGGTTACCAGAAAGAAATACATGAGCTGAAACAAGTTCAAGCTTGTTGCTCTCTTCCAAATAAACATTTCTGCACAAAATCACACTATGGAAAGCCATTGTCCATAAAGGAGACAGAAAATTCTTCAATTTTATTCCAATAAAAAGAGAGTCCACTGGTGCACATACCTACAGAATTTTTCTCTCCCAAAGCTTTGGATGATGCAGCCTCCTCTTATCCTAAGCTCCCTGCCGCATGTTGCCTATTCCTTTCACCACTGGCTGAGGCACTACAAAGGTACAACCTTCCCGAACCGCCTACCCCATATCCCCCCCTGAACTGGTTATTTTACCCCAGAGTTCAGAGGTTCAGGCTTGTGCAGACTAACTGGTCTGCTTTAGGAGCCAAGCTGTGTGGGTTCTGTAACAAACCTGCCGCCCCAAATTAGCAGAGACCTTAAGACCATTTCAAAGACGTCAACACCCATACCTTCACCCATGGAACTGGTTGTAAAGACATTAGCACACATCTTCCCTATCACATTGGAACAGGCTTCCCAGGTGTGAATGGCTCATCCCTGGAAGTGCTCAAGGCCACATGGGGCTCTAAGTGATGTGATCTAGTGGAAGGTGTCCCTGGCAGTGGGAGAGGGACTGGGACTAGAAAAAGCTTAATAATCCAACCCAAACCATTCTATGACTCTAAATACTAGCGTTTCTAGGTTTTTATGCTCCATGTTAAGTGGAAGCACACACTCCCCCTCTTCTCCCCCATGCTGCCCTAACTCCTCGAAATACCCATACTCCCTGATGAACTCGGGGAGAGCATTGGCTGTTTAGTGGAAACAAAGCCGTCCCTCAGGTGCCCTGTGCACTGAGGTGCAATCAGCCCCCTTGCAGCAGCTGTGGGCCAACACAGCCTGCATTGTTCCCGGAGCTTCCCAGCTCATCCCGCTTGCTCATTCCCTCTGAGATTCTTCTGTTGTACGGCGACCACAATCTTGGATGCTTTTCTTGCTTCAAGAAGTCGAACAAGCTCTATAGACAGACTGAAACATTTGTTCTGGGTTTACCTGTGGTTCTATTGCTTCTAAATTAGCAGAAACAGCTACTTCCTGTTAATGGAGAGAGACGTAGGGGTAAAACATGCATATAGAATTTCATTGGGCTTGTTTGACATGGTTTTAAAGGAATAACAGTGTGAATAATCCATCGTGGCAAATTTAGAAAGTAAGATTTTCTATTGAGCTATGGAAACAGCAAAATTGTAATTGGAATAAAAAATGATGCACAGTAAAAAATGATAAACTCAGTGCAGATTAATTAGGGCTGAGACCTAAACTTGTGACCTGTGAAGGAAGTAGTGGCCTTTGTCATAATTCCTTTGAGATTCTGCCCATTTTTTTTAGATATCGGTTTTCTGTATTCAGTGGCAGCAGGTGTCATTATATTCCATAAACTTTCACACCATCTTTTCTCTATGGAATGTTGCAGGTGTTTGTATTTTCTTTCAGTTCATAATGACTGTTCCTCCTCTGTCCAATGATTCTGTTTCTCTTGCATTACCTAACAGAGTTTGAATCACAATTACATTCTTTCCATAAGTGACCACTGAAATTTTAATCAACTGTATTCAGAATTTTTGAAGGTTTGAGAATCTATAGGAATATTGACTTAATAAATATATTCATGAGGAGGTTTTGTGACAAACTTTCAGTTAAAAGTCATCTTTTTCTGAAAGACATGCTTCCAATTGCACCCTTGTAGACAAATTGGAAAGAAAAATGTAACTATGCCTAAAATGCAGAAAATGTAAAAACATTGCTTATGGATATGTTGATTTTTTTTTTAATGTGTTGTTTGGTTTTTATTTTGTGGGTTTGTTTGTTGGTTGTTTTTGTGAGTTGTTTGGTTTTTTTCTTTTTTGAGAGCAAGACATTCATCACTTGTTTTTATTTCTGTTAAGCAGAGAGCTCTGCAAGTTTGGAGAGAAAACAGATGCAAGCTTATTTTCTGTTTTTTCAGAAAGGATAGATCCCCTGCTGTGATTTCCATGTTAAAGACTAATAGGACTTACAGAGATATTTCCAGGAAGAAAAGCATAGAATGTAGGGACCTTATCCTGGGAAATACAGAAAATTTGGAATGCTAGTGAAACCAATGCTAATAACAGGTGACTTCCTAATTTTTTTACCCCTCTGAGTTCAGTTTCATCTTCCATATAATGAGGCCCATGCTCAGCCAAAAGAATAAAAGTTCAAATAATATTTGTTAAATATTGACAATTTCAAGGCAGGTCACATACTTTGCCTTGCAAGCATATGGAATTTATGTTTCTTCACAAAACAAAATTGTTCCATACACAGAAAACAGTTGGTTTATGCTCTATGAATTAGGACTGATGTGTTCAATTTACAGGATAAACTGTATTATATTTCTATCAGAAAGACTTTTCATCCTTTCTTTTTTCATCTGTTCCTAGCAAGAAGCCAGTGCCTGCGATGCTGTTGATTGCTACAGTCTTGAAGACTTTTCAGAAAATCAAAAATCAAGCTTTGAATACATGAAGACATTTCAGAGAAGGATTACATAGGTTAACTACCACAGAAATTTGGAAGGGACTATTAGGTTATCTAACCTAATCTAACCTCTCATGTCAACATACCACTACATTTCCCATACTTATGTATTGTGTCTTTGCTGAAGTAAACTTCCCCCAAAATGCATCTTTCAGAAAGGTCTCTTCCTCAAGTCCTGCTGTGGGCTTTCACTAGTTTGTCACGGTGGTTAACACCTTGGCATTATTTCCAGTCTAGTTTCTAAACAGGCATTTTTTTTGTTATGTTTACCAACTAAGGATGGTTTCAGAATTAGTGTTTCTCTAAAAGTGTTTTTTGACTTCAACAAAATAATCAAGATACTTGAAGAAGCCTAACTCTTTTAAATATCTTGCTAAAATGTGGTTTTTTGAGCATAAATTTTTCATCTTTTCTATGCCTTCTCCCATATTTCAACATCCTGTCAGGACTGTATGTTTTATTCACACAATTGCAAAATTCATAGTATTCATGCAAAACAGGGCTGGGAAGACACTAGGCAAATTTGTCCAATTCATTCACTACTTCAGGGCAGGATAAGCTGTACATATTCTTGATCCAGGTTTATCTGACTTGTTCTTAAAAACTTCCACCACTGGAGAGTCTATAGCCTTTCTAGGCAGTCTATTCCAACCTTTTCCTGTCTTTACTACTAGAAAGTAAATCTTCTAACCAGAATACCTCAAATAAGACCTTCCTATGCTAAATAGAACACAAGGATTTCTTCACAATCTTGTTACCTGTTATAGTAACATTCTTGATTTTTACAACAGCACAATCCTTCACTCATTTTCAGCTTGAAATTTACAATAGGTTCTGAAGCTCTTTTCTGAAAAAATCATATCCAGCCAGTAGTTTTCCTCCTTGTATTTCTCAGATCTCTATCCTAATATTGTACTCTCCAACCCTGTATAGAGGTAAAATTACTCCATTCATATTCACTATTGCCTCTTTTGTACTTTTCTAGGGCTCATCAGCTCCATGAGGTTACCACACTAAAACTGTGTCAGTTTTTTTGCCTTATGATTCACCAGCTCTCCCCAGTGATTCAGTTTTTTAGCAATATGTGATCTTCAGTAAGGCATATATTACTCCTAGAGATGCAAGTTAATATTCCATAGTGGGCAGCTGTCAAAGCTAGTCAATGGTACCTTGTCTTAAATGCTGCCCTTCATTTAGCATTTAGGTGCATTGTTCATAATTTTTGTGTATGTGCCCTGCTCAGATGTCTCACATACTCAGATTTCTCACATTTGTGTGCCTTATTGAGGTCTTAAAATCTTCCCTGATGAAAGGTACCTACAGCCTTTCTTCAAAAATCAAAGTGAAAGATTGCACTTAGCAAGACATTTACATACATTCCATAGATTTTTTTTTTTATACCAACCAAGCAGTGTAACTGGGAAGGAGTTATGACAGCATTTTAGAAACATAAAAAAAAAAAATTGAAGTCTGATGGTAGAAATAAATTGACATGAAGAATCTGGTCTGACTTCTTCATAAGGTAATTTATGATGTCAGGCGTCAAATTAACTAGTGGAAGAATCATACCTGGTTTCTGTATAATATAGCAATACTCCCAGCCGTGTATCAGCTAAGTGTGTAGTCCCTAAAGGAGGGATTCATCACCCAGTGTGCAATAAGCCAATCTCAAACGCAGAGCCCCGGTATTTGTTTATTTCATATTTGTTCAAAGATGGGTATTAGGTGATAAACCCACAAAGCTAGCATGCTGATTCTCAAAGCTTTGCAGTCTATACATTTCAGCAAACAAAGAAATCACGGTTCATTGGCTACAAAGTTATCTAGCTTTCTTATTTATTAGTGTTCTACTTTCTACTGTTTGAATGATCCTCTCATTTCTCATGCTAATTGGTTCTGTGCTCAGCCTTACTCGTTTTCTGAGTGGATGAGTGTCTTGAGTCTCACTGCTGCAGTGGGAGCTGGTCTTGGAGCTCTGGATGCTCGGAGCCCCAGGCAAAAGGCCTTGGACTGTGGATTCTTTGCATAACAAAGGGCACGGGACCTC
>VXAC01005297.1:887319-944974 GCA_013399225.1 Rhipidura dahli | reverse complement strand
GGGGGGGGGGGGGGGGGGGTGGGAAGGGAGTGGGCAGGGAATACTCAGGAAGGATTTTGTATCTCTAAGTCTCTTCCATAAAAGTGAGAAAAGAATAAGGATAAAAATAAAATTGGTTTACAGGCATATGCTGTGTATTAAAGATTAGGCAGAGTAGAAAAATTAGATCCCAAAAGAGATTTAACTTGGATTTTACACAGAAAAATTAAAATGAAAAGCAAAAAAGCGGGGTTGCCCATAAAGACAAATGTGCTGTTACAGACTTGCTGGTATTGCACATTAGAGGCAAATCTTTTGCTTCAGTTTAGCTTAAAGACTGATAGGAAGTTAATGGAAAAATACCTAATGGAAATGATAAAAAATTGTTAAAAAAAACTTCTACTGTTTACTGTGAAAAAAATTAGGGACCCTCAAACTTTTCATACCAAAGTAAATAATTTATAGAACATGTCCTGAATGGAAGATACCATTAATAAGTATAAACATAAGCTTTTGTAAGTACAGTATTCTACATTTACCTAGAAGCTTGTTTACAGCCTTAAATTATTACTATGGAAATGCTTTACTTTTTCAAATTACAGTTGTAATGAATCAAAAAAATAATAACACTAAAGTAGTGTGCTCATCTTTGGTAGTGGGCACTGACTTGATGAGAACCATCATATGCATCCATTATCTTATTCATCATGGCCTAAAGGCAATATTGCTCACCACTAGATTATGTGACACCAGTGTTGCACTAAATTCTCGCCTCATAAGACCACATTGCAAGTGCCTGCTGTGGATTCCAAAAGCCACACTGATTGGATATGTCCATGGAGGAGGGAATGATTGAGCTTTTCTGAACCCAAAGTGTGCCCAAACTGCACGTGTTTCCTGAAGTTCCAACAACTGGTAGCTAGAAGAGAGCCTTGAGGGTGCTTTGCACATCCTTCCTCCTTCCTGTGTACCTTGCTCTGAGCATCCACTTTTGGCTTTGTCAGTGGCAGGATGCATGACTAAACCTATGACTTAACACAGCATTACCTCCTGGTGCTCATATATGTCAGAGGTACAGTAACAAATTGTCAAGAGGGCCAAATTTTTGTTGGTTTGTGTTGCCAGTTTTATGAAGGAGACAAATTTTTGTATACCTATTTAAGCATCTTACTGTCATCTATATTCCAGCTGTGTTAGGCCTCAATTTTCATGGATGTTTTCCTTCGAAAAATTCTGTAGAGATTTTGGTTTTCTTTTTTATTTTTTTTCCCCTAAAACTAAAGTTTCTTCAAAAATTAGCTTGAGCGCAGTCACTGCTGAAACTGTCTTTTCCTTTGAGAAACTGGCAGAGATTAAAGAACCTTTTGTTTGAGTAAAGTCTGTGTCAGAAAGCTTTGTTTTGCTGTAAGGGGAAACTGTTGAAAATGTAGGGTTTTGCCAGGTTTTGAATTTGAAAGAACATTTCTGGAAGTGTAGAATTATTTTCTTTAGCCCTTAAAAAGAACCAAAAAATGATCTTTTCATTATTTGGGTTGTAACTTCAGAAGCCTTTTCTACGAAAAATCCCCCTCAAATACTCAGTATTACATATGCATTTTACTGATAATTGTGGTGGATTTAAAAAGAAAAAAAAAAAACCTCACTGAATATTTTTGTCTTATTTTTAAATGCTGCTGACATGAGTGTTATTCAATGTCACACCTTTTTAGAGAACTGTAAAGTTGGTTCTTCAGCAAGTATTTTCAGATCAACATTAACCATTTCATGTTTTTAACCCGTGTTAAATGATAATTTATATCCCAGTGACAGCTGTGGCAAACACATTTATGTGAGCAAATATTTCAAGGGAATGAATATGCATTATTATTGTGTGTTCTAGTTTGCACTGCTGTAACTTGTGCGTGGAGCCATAACCCCAGCTCCAATACTGACATGGACACTAAAATTTATACATCATGAATTACCACTGGACTCCAAAAGACTATTCACAGTGACAAAGCTGAAGGTTCAGATCCTGCAAATTCCTAATTCTCCCCTTGGTTATTAATCCTCCAGTGATAATTCCCACATGACAAAACAGATGAAAACTGAGAATTCATCCCTCTCCCACGATATTAAAAATCTTTCAGACAAATTTTGAAAAATTGAAAGAAAAATTGATTGGCTGATAATAAATGGCATCAACTAGTAAAAAATCCACTATATGAGCACTTCTAATTTTGAGGGAAGAAGATATTTGTGTTAGATCTAAAAGGATAATTTTACATTGTCTGATTAGCCTAACAGGATAATAGGCATGCCACTAATTGAGGAAAATACTGTGCCTGAGGCAAGGACAACCAAATCCTACGGGGAAAAGATTATTTTTTGTTTGTTTTGTCAATAGAATGGTTAAAAAGGAAAAAAAAAATATTTTGTGTGTAGGCCGATTTTTAGGCCAGCTCAGCCACATTTTAAAATTTGATAGGATTTTTTTCAGTAAACTTCATAGTCTGTTTAGGCTGTTAAAAAGCAATTTCAGAGAATTCCACAAGAAAGGGTGAAGAACTGACTAGTAGTTTCTATTGGCAGCAGATTAAGAAAGCCTGGAATTGCTTCAGTGAAGTAGTAGGGGTGTGCAAATGTATGTTAGGTAGAGAGAAATTTTTCTTCATCCCTTTTACCACTTTAAAACTAAATACAACTTTTGTTTAAATTGCAAAACTTGTGTAGGTTTAAGAAGAAATGCTTTAAATCAGTGAGAATTGAAATATGTCCCTGACTTTCTAACCCTTGCTACTTTTCTGCTGCTAAACAACCTTGTTACTGTGAATTCCAGAGTTGATAATCTAGTGATATTGATATTCTGTCATATTGCATGATACTGCAAGTGACAGATATGTAGAGACAACAGTGGTTTGATTTAGCACATTGATGAAAGTGAGGTACCAAATGACACAATTTTCCCCTGCTTAGTAAGAGTTCAATCAAAATACAGTTAAAGACTGATTTTAAAAGTATGTATATGTAGACAATACTTCCATCTGGTGAAGTTAGAAAAATCATATTACATTATGTTACACAATATTGGCTTTTAAATTTATGTACAGATACTACACTAGATATTATGTTATCAGATATTATATTAACTGGCTTTTGGGTCATGTACTGACTTTAATAATATATGACAGTCTACATTACATTTTAATTTCTTATGAAAATATGTATTATTATTAACAAAACCAGTTGTAGCAGAGGACAAGTGCTCTAATTTACATTTATATCCAGTCTCTGAGAAAAAGAGTTTTTAAATCAACCATATTTATGGTTGAGCAATATAATAATGCTGCATCCAATTGGAGTTTCACTAATGGTCTCATTAAATTAGTTGCATTCAGAACGTCCAATTTACAGCATTCATAATTTCTCATCTCATCTTGTTCAGCAGATATTTGTGAATTTTCTTCTAGTTGAAAGTTATTTTTGTAAATGCTAAAAAACAAACAAAAAATCCCTCTCTAGTGCTTATTTTAGTCTTGTTCTACTTAAAAATTATTTTCTTGCAGAACTATTAAATTGGATAGTTTCTTGTCCCTTTTCACATATGATCATCACTGATACTAACAAGTGCTCACGTAATGCACTCAATATACAGTGATCAACATTGCAATCTTTAACATTGCCATTTGTTAATTAACATTATTTTGTGGTTGCTCCAACACAGAAAAGGAATTTATTTCTAGATCTTAAAATAAACATCATTAAGAGACTTTTCATTATTATATGGATTTGAAAACCAATGTCAGTTTTTGTCAGAAGCACACTGAAAAAACTGGCTGCTAAGAAAAGCTGACTTTCTTACTCAAATATTGCCTAGAAAGAGAATCAAGGAGTAGTAGAATTCCACAATGAAGACCTTTCAGTAGTATAAGCATCTATAAGGATATAAAGTCACACATGAAGGTTACAGAAGTAATCAGATTTCTCTAACTTGATCAGTCTGGAGCAAACAACTGTGCTTTTCTACTGTGACTGGACTATACACAGTAGAAAAAATTCACTTCCTGGGACTGAGATTAGCCAAAGGTTTGTCTACAATCCTCTGGCTTCCTTTTCTACCTATAGACCTTACAGTACCATGGTAGTTGATTATTGATCCAATATGATTGATTGGATGTTTTAGTTGTGGTTTTAGCTGCCAAAAACATGGTCTTCTAGATGCATTTCAAGTGAAATACACGAAGTGATATCTAGTTCATTTTCTGTCTAAGTCATGCTTGATATTAATTTGAAGAAAGGATATTTTATTTTCAGAGATGTTCGTGTGAAGAGCATTTCATGACGGAGCCTCTTTTATGTTTTGTTCAATGTTGTTCACTACCTTCAAATCAATCGAGTGGCTCATCAAAAAACCCCCAGGTGAGTGGAGGATTTTATTTATTCCTGACCTAGTAGGTGGCAAACATGGGAATATAACTAACTCGTTTCATTGTTCCAGGGAATTATGGAATGGATGAGTCATTAAGATGAGGAAGCTGGAACAAGAAATATTAAAGGGTTTGAGAAAAAACTTTTTACTCATCACTGAAAACAGCTGTCATTACATAAGCTGCATAATGAAAACCTATTACCAATCTTGTTATTAATAAATATAGTAGACACAATGATTCTGGCTGCATGTTCAGCCTTTTGGAGTCAGACTTTGCAGACAGCATGGAGACAGCTTTAAAAAAGTTTGGAATCCATCATGTCCTCGAAGCTTGCCAATAATGCTAAGAACATATGTTGACGATGGTAGTGCAGAAAACCCAACAACTGGTCTGTTCCATAACACACTGTGGAAAGATCATGCCTTTACTGTCAAACATATGATATATACTGTTGTAACTGAATAGTTTGAAAGTGTAAGCTGGAACTTGAAAAGTTGTGTTAGGTAAATGTTGGGAGCTTTGCTGATTCTCATTCTGATCTGTGTAATTTCTTGTACCCCTCAAGTTTGTCATACCAGTTTATTTAATAATGATATGCTTTGAACTGTAATGCAACAATTAACAACTGAGAGCCCTGACACACAGGATCTACCTTATATATTTACAGTTGTGTAGGTTTTATCAGGATTTATGCCACATTCCTTTCTGAAACAAAGCAAAGTGGTTTGAAATATCATTTTCCCTGGGGTGAACAGAATATTTATTAATGTCAATGTAACTACATGACCAAAAGCATTACCACACAGTATAAGGACTGTGGTCATCAGTGCCACTTACCATCTTTCAGCATGTGTTCATTTCTATTCCAGTGAACTTTTCCCTCTTGAGCATTTTTGTATGGTAGCTTAATAAGGGCAGACTTTCTAATGGTTCACACTGTGCTACTCATCCAGCATTCAAGAGACACCCTTAGCATTCAATCATGTTAATTCCTGCTCCCTCACTATTTTTTTTATGTTAAGCTGATATAAAGTTGATATTCTCCCTGTATGCTAATACAGCTCCTTATCCTTGAAAATTTTTAACATGTTTAATGCCTTCCCCACTGTTTGAAGATAATTAATTTCTTTCTGAGTTAAAAAATCTAAGAAATGAAACAACCTTACAGACTTTACCTTTGAATTCTGATTCATTTCCCCTTTTATACCTTTTTTTTTTTTATTAATGGCCCTTTCAGCAATATGGTAATATCCCCAGAAGGGTGTTTTGACCTTATAATCCTTTTCATACTTGCATTCTTTTTGTAACTACTGGACTAGTTCAGGTAAAATAATTTTTATTATTATTGAAAAGTAGAATCAAAGATTAATCTCAAAATCCTTATCATCTAAGTTTTTTTCATCAAAATGAATACATTAATCATGTGCAATGTATCTTTTGAATTGCCTCTCTTTTTATATTTACCACTTATTGTCCTCAGAACTTAATTATATCCTCTGCCTGTTTTCATTAGGAAGGAAAGTATGAGAAGCAGGATAATCTAGCCCAGCCCAAATATTTAGGGACATCACACTTTTTTTTGGAGGGTGAGATTATTAATCCCTAATTTACTATGCCTCTTGTGTATATTCCTGTCTTCCATTCCTCCCACATTTGGAGAATAAATAGGACAGATAAAATGGACTGTAATAAGTACACTGGAGATCCTAACACAAGGGTAAAAGGGCAAGCCTCTATGACCTTCTGGAAATAGGAGTTTGTGATATTTACTAGTGTTGTCTGTAACCATGCTGCTTATAAAATAGAGACAAAATGAGTGTCTACTTAACAGTGGTTACTGCTCAGTTTGTTTCTTACAAGTCTCACTAAAGTTGTTACAAAATGCCTCAAGTTTCTTTAATCATTCACTGAAAAGTAAATATAATGTTTGGGGTTATTTTTTAAATCAAAGCATGCCCTACACTTCTTTGGAAGTGAGTCAAAGGACAAACATAACTCTGGGAGTATTTTTAAGGGAGACCCCATAAAATGAACTTTAAATATAATCCATTTACACATTTTCTAAGTATCTCAATCTTATTGGTTCTTGCATGAAAACATTCTTTTCTCTTTCAGAACACATTTTAAAAAATTACTTCAATATACATTGCCATATAACATTAATCTTTTATTCCATCATTAATTATTATTTTTTGAAAAATATTTCAACTAAGAAAAAAAAAGATATTTTTTCACTAATAAGCAAGATAGTTTCAAACTTTTTGGATAACAATTCCCTACAGACAGGCAATTTTCTAGCATAAGTCTCACTCCCCACAAGTATTTTACTAATATCCCTGATACACATAGGCTGATATAACTTAATAGATGTACTGTGTCCCCATTCCTTGCCTAGGTTCAGCTTCTAAAGTTCATATGAGAGGGTCCTTTCAGAAATGGAATCAATAAGAATAATGGAAATGAAGAATGGAAATGGTCCCTTCAGAAATGGAAACAGAAGAATACTGGGGCAACCCCTGGTATCAACGCAGGCTGGAGGATGAACGGATCAAGAGCAGCCCTGACAAGAAGTATTTGGGTGTGCTGGTGGGTGAGAAGCTGGACATGACCCAGCCATGGGCACTCACAGCTCAGAAAGCCAAACGTGTCCTGGGCTGCATCCAGAGCCCCATGGGCAGCAGGGCCAGGGAGGGGATTCTGCCCCTCTGCTCTGCTGAGACCCCACCTGGAACCCTGCATCCAGCTCTGGGGTCCCAGCACAGGAAGGACATGGACCTGTTGGAACTGGTCCAGAGGAGGTACACCAAGTTGATAAGAAGGATGGAGCACTTCTCCTATGAGGAAAGGCTGAGAGAGTAGAGTTTTTTCTGCCTAAGAAAGAAAAGGCTTTTGAGTAAGCTAATTGAAGATTTCCAGTACTGAGAAGGAGCCCAAAAGAAAGATGGGGAGAGACTCTTTACAAGAGCATGTAGTGACAGAACAAGGAGGAATGAATTCAAACTTAAAGAGAGTAGGTTTGGATTATATATTAGGAAGAAATTCTTTACTGTGAGAGTGGTGAGGAACTAGAACAGATTGCCCAGTGAAGTTGTGGGTCCCCCCTCTTTGGAAGTGTCCAAGGCCCTATTTGATGGAGTTTTGAGCAGCCTCGTGTAGTGAAAGGTGCCCCTGGCCATGGCAGGGGGTTTCAATTGGAGCTAGATAGTTTTCAATGTCAGTTGCAACCCAGGCTGTCCTATGATAGGTTCTGTTCTATGAATATGTGCATACCTTGACTCAGTGATAAGATTAAGTAAAATTGGTTGTGATGCATTCAGATCTTATTTTTCTGTTCTTGCACATTACTGTTCCAGGTCACTGGAAAGCTTGCCCTGAAAATAGTTATTTTACTTGGCAAGAGTCTCCATAGAAAGTAGCCCCCAAAGACATGATCAGAGCTCTATGGATAGGAAATCTCTTCTGAGCTCATTAGTCTTTTATAAAAGTGGGAAAGCGAATGGGTTTTAGTCTCTCAGCTTTGCTGAGAGGAAGCAGAATAAACTCTTACTTTTTAATGGTAGCAACATCAAGTAGTTTCATGTGGCCTCCACTTTAGAAGTATAATTCAGCACAGTAATTATATCTCAACATATAAATTTAACTTACAGTTAGAGTGCCTAATATACCCAGAGTTCACACTATAATGTGTAGCCCTTTTTATAATCTCACTGCTCTTTTCTATAGCATGAATTAATGTGCCGTGAGTCAACAGTCATTATAATATTCAAGGAGAGAAAATGTGTTTATATCCATTCTGTCTTTCTCTCCAACCCATTTATTACACATCCAACCCTGAAGATGTTTTTAATTAGTTGATAAGAATGGCAAATAATAAACTTCATGAACATTTTATTACAGTGTGTTTGAGTATTAATTGTTGCAAATTCATCAACCCTAAAGCACATTAGTTCTGGAAAGATTTATTTTATCTGTTCTATATTTATGAGTACAATCTCATCTTCAAAATATTAGTAAACAAAAATATCTTTTGAATATAAATTTCAGCACTGGTATTCTCCAATCTGAAGCTGGCTTTAAATGCTATCCTAGGAAATAGGGCTCCTTTCTCAGCCCAGTTTTTTCAACATCTTCTGTAAAGACTTGTATGCAGGGCTTGAATGAATACTAAATAAGTTTGCAAATGACAACAAATTGTGAGGAGCTGCCAACTCTCTTGAGGGCAGAGAGGCCCCACAGAGAGACCTCAACAAATTAGAGATGGGAAATCACCAACTATATGAAGTTTAACAAAGGGAAGTGCTGGATTCTGCAACTGGGACAGAGCAACCCTGGATGTACAGACAGAGTGGTGAATGAGATGCTGGAGAGCAGTGCCACAGAAAGGAATCTGGGGGTCCCAGTCAACTGAAAGTTGAATTTGAGTCAGCAGTGCCCTGGCAGCAGCAGGGCCAAGCATGTCCTGGGGGGCATCAGGCACAGCATCACCAGCCAGGCAAGGGAGGGGATTGTCCTGCTCTGCTCTGTGCTGGTACAGCCTCACCTTGGATATTGTGTGCAGTTTGGGGCACCACAGTGTAAGAAGGATCTAAAGCTGTTAGAAAGTGTCCAAAGGAGGACAACAAAGATGGTGAAGGGCCTTGAGGGGAAGCAGTGTGAGGAGTGGCTGAGGGCACTTGGTCTGTTCAGCCTGGAGAAGAGGACACTGAGGGAGACCTCGTTACTGTCTTCTGCATCATAATGAGGAGAAAAAGAGGGGCAGGTACTGATCTCTTCACTCTCATGACCAGTGTCAGGACTGACAGGACCAGGGGAAACTGCATGAAGCTGAGTCAGAGGAGGTTTAGGTGTGGTATCAGGGAAAGGTTGTTCATTCAGAGAGTGGTTGGGCACTGGAACAGGCTCCCCAGGGAAGTGATCACAGCACCAAGAGTGACAGAGTTTAAGAAGCTTTTGGACAATACTCCTGGGCACATGGTGATCCTTGGAGATGGTGTTGTGCATAGGGAAAGAAGGGGTGGGGAGAAACATAATTAGTTGTGCCTTTGCTACTTTTGGCCTTGGCAAAAATGGCACATTCACACATTAATAAACCAGTATTAAACTCAAGGATTTTCTCTTGGAGATAGAACTGTTTTAAACATCTAATTCAGGAGTTCAAATAGGATAACTGATGAAGCAATACAACATACAGCATAACACTCTCAGGCACATGGTGTGACTCTAGGGGTGTCCTTTGCAGGGCCAGGATTTGAACTCGATCTTGATGGGTTCCTTCCAACTCAGTATATTCTATGATTCTATGAAATATTTTGTTCATTAGTAATCAAGTTAAAATTATATTTGTATGGTTAACTTGCTCTTGGCCTTATTAATTACTAAACTAGTAATTCTTCAAAGTCTATATTTCACCTGAGGTTCCATTAGTTACCACTGTCTTCCTTATCTGGTTCATATACCACTGCTCTAGACACTAGCTTGTGCTCAGTTTATGATGAAAATCTGGATATCTACACCAGCCTGAAAAGAGTCTCAGTAACATTTACAGAGAAATTAGTAATAGGTGTAAATGCATAGCAGAACCTAAACACTGCCAAGAGCAAATTAAGAATATGCTGTTTATATTAAAAATACAATATATATATAATATATATATTTTATGTATATATTATATATAATATATATAATTATATGTTCAAGAAAAATAGATTGTTGAAGGAAGCATCTTCTTTAACTTGAATTTTCCAGTGCACGTGAAATTTGTATATAGCAGAAAACTTCTGTAAAATATAATCCACTTCACTAGGTTACAACCCAAGCCACAACCAGTGGTATTATGTCCTACTTACAGTAGAACAGAGGACAAGTCCAACAGAGACAATAACATTCTTCAGCTCTTGTTCATGTCAACAGAAAAGAAGGACTGCTTGCAGTTTGTTTTATCCACACAGGCTGTTAAAATAGAGTCTTACAGAAAAGAAGTCAGTCATCTCATTTTTGAGAGTCCCCAGTTTTTCTATGGCATATGCTCTTGTACAGCATGCGTGGAGTGCCCAGGTCAGTTATCCTCTATAATGATGAGTTGTAGGCACTCTGCTTAGATAGTAAAGAAATACCAGTCAATTGTATGCTAATAGGAGCTGCAGATATTATGCAGTTCATAATAAGGTTGCAAACTAAAACAAAAAAGGATAAAAAGAAATATCTATTAAAATAAGCATCCTAAGCTGATCTCTCCTGGATGGACTGGTCTTTTAGTTCCATCCAGTTACCTCTCTGGTGAACTCAGTAAATACTTTGACAAAACTGGTCCTTATTTTGTTTATGTTTTACTGGGAAGCAACATTTCTTAGCATATTGGCTGTCACAGACTTTTGACAGGACATCTGCTGTCAAATGGGAAAACACTGTCAGCAGTAGATTAGAAAGCATGTGAACTCGCAACCCGGCATGTGAAACAGCATTTAACCCCTTTATACAAAGCTGCAAGCACTCGTCCTGGGAGTGCAATAAGAATAAAGTAGCAAGGGCAGAGAGAGCAACACTCTGAAGCTGACTGAACAAAATTTGAAGAATATTTTTTTAAAAGAGAAGAGGTTGTCTGCTTTACAGAATGAAGGATGATATTCCAAAACGCAGGAAAATTTAGGGAAAAATATAAGTTATTGCAAATGGTGTTTCTGAAATGTCAGAGAAGCTGAAAGGATAAGGATATGATCTACCACTCTAGTGAGGTAAAACCTAGAACATATCAGTCACCCCTCACAGGTTACTTCCCAAAGTAATCTGTGTGTAATGTGCTGTCCCAAAATAATCTGCATGGGCTGTGCTGTACTTCAGCTGTTTGGTGATCTGGATGTGGACTGACCTTGTAGCATATGCATACCTCTAAGTCTAGATGCAGCCAGAAATATCTGCTTTAGACATAGAGCCAGACCTTACAGAACAATGAGATGGCACTTGGCAAAAAGGAGACTGTACAAAGCAAGCCGCACATCCAGAGAGGCAAGGAGTGAGAAGGTTGTTCTAGATCTTCAAAGGCTTGAAAACTATGCATGGCAATAGTTAAACATGTCAAAAGTCTGGACCACTACAAAACAGGGTGACAGTCTTGGTCACCTGTCAAAGAATTTTTAATTGCAACAGTGGTTGTACTTGGTAGAGAAGTAGCTTGGATTATCTTACCATTATCTTGACACTGACATTGCCATGCTTCTAAATGTGCAAAAAATATTACTCTGGCCAAAATTGTAATGTTTTTGATAATATTTTAATTTACTCTTCTTTTTTTTTTTTTTTTTTCCCTAGAACTTTCAAATAATTTGTTGCTTGTACAATCGCTTATTTCAAAATATGGATTTTGGGCCATGGGGCATTACAGAAAAGAAAGAAGATGGAAACCAACTCTTAACATGATTTTATTTGTGCTCCAGGGGATGTCGAATGACAGTCTTTGAAGAAACAGCCTGATTTTTTTTTTCCACACAAACATTTAAATACACTTATAGAAAACTCAGCTCTAAAGTATCTTTTTATTTTTCCTTGTATTGTTTTCAAACCATTCACACTGTGCACAGGTTCCAGAACAGATTCTTTGTCACCCCAGCCTAGACTATGCTGTGTTCCTCCCAAGTGGTTTCTCAGTTCAGATTCTGTAATGACAAAGACTTTCTGACTTCTAACTAGATCTTTGTAATGCTTCTTAGAGCAGCAGGAAAAGTTAGCAACACAAATATTTGCTGTCCTGTTATATGATGACCACTACCGTATTTTTCCACAAAATCACTGTCCTTTCACAATATAATTTTCTTCAAGTTTATTCACCAATGAACTGGGTTATTGCCTAACAAAGCAACTGTTTTGCTGAATAAACATGGTGTTTCCAAAATAACTTTCAGATAGTCATTGAAATAGCTACATTTCAAATATAACCAATTCCTTTTTGATAGCCTTGCTGTTTTAACTGCTTATACAGCTGCTATTAATGCTACATCTACCCTTGAAATACCTTTCTAACATAATGAAATTTTTAAATGTTGCACTCTCATGATCTTCCTTGAGTGAATGGTATTTGCAACCCAGCTCTATACCTCAGTCCTCTTTGTCTTTGAAGGTCATGTGCTTTTCAATCACATCAGTGCAAGAGGCTGGGAGCGGAAAGGTTTGATGGCTTCTTGCCACTCTTTCCCTTAGCAGTGCAAGTAGAGACACTGTGGAAGTCATTCGCCCTGTTGTGCTGTCACACAATGAAAATACAAAGAGTAATAAAAGTGTTCTTCCCTCTCTAATCTCATTCATATGCCACTAGAAGGGCAGGTCATGGTCTCTTCAGTTCTGGAGAACTCCTGACCATAATTTGTCACATCTGCAAGTATTGTTTCATATTAAGCCCACAGAGGCTGTTTTATCACTATGTGTCAGTCTAAGCACTGGCTTTTGTTTCTGTTAGCAATTTCCCTGGCAAGCTGTGATAAAAAAAAAAAAAAAAATCCAAGGGAATACTTTCTTCTGAATAATTCTAACTAATACAAAAAATATCTAGTAACAAATGTTAAAAATACAAGTATCTTTGCACATAGCTGTTTGGACTAAGAGATATTTCAAAGCCATCAGAATCAGTGCCCAGTAAATGCTCTTTTATGTTTGAATGAAAAAGTAGTTATAACAATGGGTGTTTTTTAAGACAGCCATAATGCTTCTAACTTGTGCACAAGCCATTTAATGACT
Organism: Rhipidura dahli; assembly: GCA_013399225.1. Lineage (NCBI taxonomy): Eukaryota > Metazoa > Chordata > Aves > Passeriformes > Rhipiduridae > Rhipidura > Rhipidura dahli. The sequence continues at coordinate 931,862 of VXAC01005297.1, read as the reverse complement.
CACACATATCTTCCTTTGTGTTAACATCATATAAGTTCAATTATATCAACATATTAATGTGTTTTTCACTATATTTTATAAACAGTTCTTATAATAAAAATCTGTCACAGATCACAAAAGAGTGAACAGGAATGACTCAAAGTGCACTGCCTCATCTGCATAACTGTAGATAGGTTACCAATTAACAAGGTTCTTGAAGGCTGGGATAATGATTTTGCATACTAAACAGTAATGCCTTGTGTACACTGCTATTCCATTCTTATTAGCAATGTCACAAACTAAGTGTAATCTAAGGTAGCTAAAGTTTCTTTATCTTAAAAGGCTTACTACTGAGAAAATCAAAACAACAGAATCTCTAGTTTGACTGATTCTTTTGCATGAAGGTCATCTTACTGAGTACAGAAGGTCACAAAGGGCATTAGCTTCAGTACAGTGCAAAGTACAAGTGAGGTATGAATTCCTCCACCAAAGAGACTAACAATCTTGCTGGTTAATAAACAGATTTCTTAGGGAGAAGTAGTATAGTTTATTGGGCCAATTGGAATAGCCGGAAAAAAAGGAAGGAATTCTTAGTAGATGTCTAAAATAGACTCCATTCCAAATAAAGCACATTGAAACAAACACCTTCAATTCCATTTCATTAAGTAAGCAGATACTTTCAGAAAATAGGATAGTTAATAGTGGAGAATAGTGGCAAGAGATGATAAAATCCTTGACATTGTGAGAAAGAGGCAGAAACAGGCAGTTAGTCACTCTGACACCAAAGTATTTTATGGCCTTTTTTCCTCAAAAAATCTATTCCCCCATCATTTTATTAAAGATATTATCTCCCTCTGGAAATTTACCTCACTTATATCCCTAGACTATTACAGGTCCAACAGCACTGCACTTCTGATTGATAGCTTAGTACACAGAAGACATATCTGTCATTTGCTCTTTGGCAGATATTAAAAACCAGCAAAACCATAGAAATAGCCTTCTGAAGGTGGGCACCAGATAAAACCTAATATAAATCAGAGCTCAGAACCTGAGATATTCCCAAGCATTACAACCTCCTGCTGGAATAATCCTACTCTTCTTCAGCTTCAGGGAAAATAAAACATGCCCAGATATAAAACCAGGAGTTATTATCTCAGAACAAAATATGCTAAGTAGAAGTTTTGGCATACATGGTACAAATATCTGAAATTAGTCCCTAAGAAATTGAATCAGTAAAGGAATTCATTACCTAAATTGGTGCTGAAATAAAAAACAGATACATAAATACAAAACTGAGGCAAAAAATCCCTTTGCTTATGTTACTTCACCCTTTTAGTCCTTCTTTTTCAATCACTTTATTAGCCAGGGATTTTATAAAAATGGCAGGGCGTGTATGTTTTGAATTCCCTTCTGCTGGAAGCAGAGCTGATTTACCATTTCCAGATGAGTTTTTTCAGTCACTAGGCCATTGTGTAAAATAGAATACCAATATTGCAGATTATATATCTCTACCTTCTACCTGTACCTTTATATCTTAACCTTCTAGGTTAGTTTTGCTACCTGTAGACTCTCATACGAAGTAATCTCTTACTAATCCTAGAAGAAGACAGCTTTGACACATTCCTATATTTGATGTCTGGTTATTCTTTGATCTAAAGAGTTGCTAGTTAGTGCTATGAAACCTTTCCCTCTTACTTCACCCTTACAAATTGCCTTTCACTGGGACAATTTTCTGTTCATCTGAAGACCTACACATAACTATCTGTCTATAAAAAGTAGCATGCTTTATTCTTTTAGTACATATTTTAAAACAGATCTTCTATAATGAAAGTTCAAGGGTTTTCTAAGCCTTTAGAGACATTCATTGCAGACTTGATGCTTTGCTCATTCAAGTCAGCAAGTTTCTATTGATTTTGTTACAGCCCAAGAATAATATGCTAACTCACTATGTGCATGACCAGTAATGGTATAGATTTTGAATATGATATTAGCAGCAGAGAAGAAAGAATGATCCACTAAATGCAAGAGATTTATGTTGCATTCCTATTAGGTTACATTCCTATTTCCATTTGTCCCATTGAAGACCATACCAAAAATTTATTCATAGGCTCAGGGGACTTATATTTATGTTGTGGCCACTCTCATTCATGGTCCTTGGGCACCATGCAAACACACAAGGATTATGAGATACAACTATATGAAGAATAAAAGGATTTAACTAAGCACTCCAAATAACAGAGAAACAACTATGCTAAGATATTTCAGGACCAAATGGAATATCACATTTCCTTGCTAGATGCAATATTAGAAATCATAGGACTGTATCCAGTTTACCCCTGTATTGTGCCAAAAGCACATTATTCAAAATGTATCCAGCTTTGGCTTCCTGAGACTCTCCCCATCCCTTAATGCTTTGTTATAAAGGCAATTTACATTTCCCAGAAGCAGGCAAGCAAACAAGAACAGGAAGAACAAAAACACATAAAAGATTCCTGGGGTTTTTTTCATCTTAACACACATATATGCCTCATTATGAGCATCACCCTCTCTATTCAAATTTTCAAAAGCTTCAGATTCTGTCATGAAGCAGCTGAGCTCTACAGAAACCAGATGAATACTGGAATTCCTTTCAGCTGGTGTTGATTCTGCAGATCATTCCAGACTAGTGATATCTGATACAGTCAATCAGTCAAGCTGCTTGAACAATCTGCTCCATCCCATCAGTGCCATATTTTGTATATTCCACTGCCATCAGTGAACACATTTGTTGCCTTCTCAGTGCAGCCCAAAATGATAATGACTATCAGGATTGATTTTAAAAGTACTTACCATATTTTGCACAGTTTGGGTACATATGTGAATCCTGAATATGCAGTAATATGACAGACATCATCTATATGAAGGGTTTATGATAAGTTATAATATAGTTTTACTTCAGTCATTTTCCATGCAGATTCATACAACAAATTTCAAACTGTACACAAACATACATGGATATTTCTAAATAGAAAACATTTAGTAAACACAACAAAAAAGTCTGATGAATTCTTTATATTCCTAGATATTTCTGTACTGTGGTCAAATTCAGAATGAGAGATGATTTAATGTATTGTCTATCTCTATCCAACATACACTGTTGAGAGGAATATTATCTTTCTCACATCCTGCCCCTATGATGGTAGTCAGATTTTTATTATGTAGTTGGTGAAGTAACAGTAAAGAAATGAAGACTAGAAATCTGATGAGTAACCTAGTTCATTAAGAAACTTTTTACTTTGAAGAAGAACAGCTGAAGCAAGATTTTCTTGTCAAAACATCATGTCTCCCAAATACTTTGACTTAAAAAAGTGAAAAAATAAAAAAGTAAAAAAGTGACCTTCAAATAATCTATTCTGATAACCTAGAAGAGCAGGTGACCTGCACAGTTATGTTCCCAGTCTGTGTTTACAAAATAATTTCATGTAGCTTAAGGAATAATATCAGTGGCAACGTACACACTAATCCTTGCAATTTCAAAAATGAGCTTCTATCCATACAATCATCCCAGAAAAGCCATGTAATGTGAACAGCAATGCTATAATGAAAATCCAGAGAACTTTCCAGTTGCAAAATATAAGAAACTACTCTAAGTTGGTTCATAGTTCATAAACTAAAAAATTAAAATACTAAAATACAAAATTTTATGTATTGAAATATAATGCAATGCATTCGCTTACTGAATGTTTTGTCATTCTAGAATTATTAGAGCTACCTTTACTAATAAATAATTATTAAACAAAATAGGATTTAAACCAATGTTTTAAATGAGTTACTGAATAGACTGAATGCTTTTCTAAAGTGAAGTTTTAAAGCTGTAGAGAGGAGCAAATTCACCTGTCAATTCCATTTTTTATAAATCTGACATCAATCCTATATGATATATGCCAGCATTATTAGCTGCAGCTTTGCTGATTAGAAATTACTGTCTACTATTTCCATAAATTACACATCATTAACAGTGACAGGCAGGCACAAGGAGCTGCTCTATTAAAGCACAGGTCTCACACAGGTCTTGTGCTATAAACCATCGAGGAACTTTCTTTGTAAGAAGCTGTATGGCCTTTGATCCCTCTGACATTAAGAGTTTAAATAAATTATAATTCATAATTACCACATCCAAATTTTCAGGAGAGGTGCTAAGGTGAGGCTAATTTAAAGATGCACTACACTGTTAAAAAAAAAAGAAAGGCTTCTGTAATATGTGCCTGAAAACATCATTTCACAAATCCAAGATCAATAACCTTGGATCCTATAACAGAAACAAGTACTATATTTTGTATCAAATAAGCCATTTTTATTTAATTTTAAATGAAGCAGAGAAAGATAATAAAAGTGATGATGTTTCATGGTATATATTTGTAGCATTATCCTACTTGTGGTTTATAATCTATTACATGTTATAGGCTTATAATCTAAACTATAGAATTGCAGCTCATTTTGAGAATGCATCATAAACCAATTGATATATGCAAAAAATCTCATATATAGTCCTTTCCCTAATATGTGGGGAACTGTGAAATGCATGACAGAACTGGGCATAAGCACAGTCCAAAATATCCTCCAAGTTTGCCCTACTGTCTAAATGCAGCATCCTCCTACAGCTCTTTTTCTGAAACATGGAGAAGTAGATCTTGGTGTTTTCTGTAAAATCCTAAGTGGTCAAAGGTGTGTTCACCCTTACCAAATCAAATTTGTTAGAGAATTTATATGAAAACCACTTAGTTTAATTCAACTTGTTTACACATCAAAACCAAAGTAGTTAGCCAGCTGAAACAGATCTTCAAGATATGAAAGACTCATGGATGTAAAATGAAGTTTTAAGTTACTTAGAAGCTCTTAAAAGAATAAAGAAAAGTTATGGCAGTTGCATTCTTGGTTGTTGCTGCATACGTGAAGATTGTTAATTTAAGCATTCAATCTTCTGTTTGGATTTTGTAGCATTTTTTATTTACTTTCTACTTACAGTTGTAAAGGACCAAATAATAAACACTTCTATTCCCTGTGGAGCATTTAATCAGAGTAATTTACTGTTCTTTATCTTAATTAAAACTGAAATACAATTCCTTTCTATTTCTAATTAATTTTGCAAGAATACTTCTTCAATGATAAAATTAAGAAGTTAAGGTCATATTCTTTCCTATGGTACTAAATTTTATTAGTGTGACTTTAGAATTGTATTTCTGGACTGTATGTAAACAAATCTGGAACCTTGAAGGATGCTTTTGTACTTGTAACATTAGAGCTAGGAGCTTTATCAATGTATTGTAGAGATAAACAATCCAGTATGAACATAACTCTCATTCCTGGTTCTTTCATTTCCTCTCTTTTTGTCTCTTACTGCTTCCAGTTTGGAATAGGATCAATACATTTTTACCATAATTTCCTAAATTTCTGTAATAAACAGATAAATATATACTTATCTTTCTTGCTTTCCAATTTAGAAAAAGAAAATGTAAGAATAATATATGTAAAAAGAAGAATAAAAAATCATTACAGTTTTAATTAATCGTGGAAGCTGTATAGAATAATAGTGGTTTATGGTTCTGAAAAGGAAAAGTATGGATGAGAAACAGCTGAATTGAAACATACAGGCAAATTTTTTGCATTCAATTCAGAAATATTGTAGAAAATTAGGGAGTTCTACATGGGAGGAAATAAAGCTGTTTTCACTTATAAAACACACCCAATAGCTTTATACCTCAGAATAAAGATCAGTTAATATACAAAAATTTGCATTGCCTGAAATATTTTCTCTATGGAGTTCAAATTTAAATTAAGCTTTTTCTGTTTTTTCTTAGTTGATGTGTCTCTAAGATACATAAACCTGTTATGAAAAATATTTTGTGGTGTTACATGTTACATGGTCTCTCTGACCTTTGTCTAAAGCATAAACAAAATGGTTCAGCATTCTGCCCCATCAGCCAATTTTCTGAATTACAAGTAGCTTTTTATTGAGTTGCGACTCTTGAGGACTCGAGTATATTCTGATAAACGTTGAAAGTTGCTTCTTATCAGGAGATTAATGTGTGTGGTCATTGGTCTCTTTGGACATTACGTCGTAATAAAAAGCAATTTAACTAAATTACTTTTCTCACTCCTTTTATTAATATTGCAAAATTACCATCAGGAAAAGGGAAAGCTTTCAACTGTGCTTTGCAGGAAGTAGAATTAAATTTGTTCACTTAGGATCTAGAGTAATTGATTGACTCACATAAAACCAAACCAGACTAACTGTAACACTAAGGAGAGTTGTCCAATTACAGTTTTCCACATTTTTCAAAGATTTCAGCTAAACTTTAAAGGGAGCAGTATGTGATAATGAATCATTACAATACCATGGCAAATTAGATACAGATGATGTATTGTTATGTCCTGCTCTAGCAAAGAGGTTTCAGTCTAGCATTCACCATTTCCACACTGGCATTATCTCAGGAAAAAAGTTGTTCTTCTCAAACAGGTTCCAGAATTAATTTTAACATAATTCTCACTTCTCAAAAAGTCATGAAGGGATTTTGTGGATTTTATTAGTGACTAAGCATCCTTCAAAGTGGTCTGCCTAGATCAATAATAATTAAGAGCTTATCAGAATAACAGGCTGCTATTTTTCATGTAAACAACTTTTATTTTATTCTCTTTGAAACAAAACACCCAGTTTTACTGCAAAGATAACTTTGTATTTGAAGATTGAAACTGATTATGTTTTAAAAATCAAAAGTAAATAACTAAATGTGGAGCAAAACTTTTAATACCTGAAGGAACCGAATGATTAAGGTTTTTTTACTCTCAATGTACTTTTTATATAGACATCATATGAGAAATTATTTCCATATATTGAAAACTTTTAGTCAGTTAGAAACAGTGTTTCCACCCTGAACATCTACTCTTTGCTCTAGGCAATTATTCCATGACTGGCACAAACTGCAACAACACTCATGTACTTTACATCCACTGAAAGATTACATATATTCTAGAAACTTCAATAGCACTCTAAATTAGGAAACATTAGATTCAGAGTATTTTATAGTATTTATTATAGCAAGATGATACAGGATTAGGTTTACTACAGATTTCTGTATATATGGTGCTTGCAAAAGTCAGGATAAAAATTTATCTTCTCCCTTTATAATTCAAATGTGTGTACAAACACTTGTTTCAGTCACAAGCTCTACAGCAAAACACCCAAAACAGCAATGTGGGTAAGAAAATTTATCCCACCTTGTATAATTACATAGATCTGAATTGTTCTGATCAGATATCTTATGTCACAACAAAAAAAACCCATTTTTTTAAGAGTTCAGTACATAAGGAAAGAAAAGAATCAGAAAGCTGAGGTCAAGATGCAGGTGGATTTTGTGAAGACATCGCAAACACATTTCAGTCATTGTGAAGGATTTAATGGTTTCCTATGACACAGTCAAATGTTGGGACATCATTATCCAGCAAATCTCACAGACAATTTTTCTGACTTGATGTGATGTCTCAGAATAAAATTTTGCTGCTATAATTTTGAAATACTGGATACTAAAAGCTATTTTTCTGCAAGCCACAATAGCCGCTCTCAATGCTATACCACAAAACTGACCTTAATTATACAAACTAGCATGAACACAGAAAATTTAGGTGTTTACTTAACTCTGGGGAGTGATAAACTAACAATTAAAATTTAATTATCTCATGTCATGCTGTGTGTGACTCAAAATAATGCATACAGTGCACTAAATACCCTCTGTACTACTCTGTCTAGATCCGACTTTAATTTGTAAAGAAATTCTGATCAATATATGGCACTACAAGTAGACATGTGCAACAGAATATTCATCCATATTCTAATAAAAGAACACTTGAATTTCTTAATACTTCTTCTCAATGTGGAATCTTTACAACTAATGGATCTATAAATTTACAGAGATGAAATAAATGTTATTAAAAAAACAATTTGAACAGCCATGATTAATGGCATAGCCAGGAAATGCAAGTCAGGAGAGAAGTATTAGATAAACAGAAATTTTTTTTTTTTGCAACAAAGCCAAACTTGTTTAATAGTAAGCAACAGAGTTAAATTTTCAATTACCTTCGCTATTTACACTTGCCACTGAAGACCCTTTTTATGTTTTTTAGATAGGTAGCAAAGGTACAAACTAACTTTTATACACTTACACAATATTTTAGACTTCTCAACAATCTAGTCATAATTGCACGATGTTATCCTCAGTGTCGAGGCTTCACCTCATGCAAGGTGAGAGGAAGCAAATTCTGTAACACTGATGAAAAGCTAACTGAAATCAATAAAATCTGTCCATTACTGATGACGAGCGTGATCTGATTCTGTAATGCCAGTCACTTTCTGTTCGTCACCATTTGCACTTGTCTAAAACTTGCACAAGTAAAAATGGTAACTTTTCCTGTTTGGTTAGACTGCTCAAGGTCAAAGGAAATGCAGATCATTGCTGTTCTGAGGCACCTGATGTCATCATCATTATGGAAGTAGCAATGGCATTGTGTTCAATTCTCATCAAATTTCTTTGTTTCTATCAAACCCATAATTCGATAGACACTTTTAGAAAGAAATAATTAAGACAGAACAGTTAGGCAGAACAATTAGGCAGGCAACTTTTGTGTGATTACTTTCACAGTTCCAGTGATGGACATCCTCTTGGTACTCAGGATATTTCAGATTGATTATTTCTTTGAGAAAGGCCAGCATATACAATGCTGAAAACATCTCTGTAATGAGTATGTAATAGTACTAAAAACATTAAAATTGCTGAAAATAAAAATTTAATTTGTCTGTGAGGAATATCACAATAAAATCCTGTAGTTTTCCACCTGAGGTCTCAAAGACATATATGTGCTTATTCGCATTTTTTTTAAATTTTTCCAAGCATACATATTTCAATTATTAAATTAAATTTCTTTATTTGATATGATCAAAACTCCTATGCAGCTACTCTTGCTTGTAAGTGGAGCAATTAAAGAAATTCAGAGCAGTTCAAGATGTTTGCAGCTGGGTTGCTGGTCTCAAACTTAATTTTGCCAACTGTCAGCTGATTGTAGAAAATTGTCATTTTTCCAATTTTTTTTCAATGTGAAGTTGAATAGGTTCCTTTAAAGTTGTTATGATTTAAGGAAGGCTACTTTATCCATCATAAAAATCAAAAAAGAACATTCATTTATTAGGAAAATATACCCTAGCACAGGATGAAAAAATTTCCCGCTAAAAGATGTGGCTTAACCTAATAAAATATAATGAAAAATACCCATTTAAACACATCCTTCATTAGTTTATCACAGTACAACAACGGCATAATCCTGATATACATAGCTGAATGGAAATAAGCATTCTCCAAGTTACATGGTTCCATTAGGGATTTTGCTTGCTTTCCTCTCATCCACAGTAAATTACTTTTTTTTTAATCACCTAAGCAAAAGTTGGATCATGTGCATACCAAATGCCCCATTGTCTGCTGTCAAGACATACTATATTTCATATGAACTAAAGATTTATAGCTAAAAATTATAATGCATCATAGTAGTCATAAATAAGGCAAGAAATTTCAGTGTTTTAGTTTTATGACCTTCTTATAGTTCTAAATTTTCTCTTGATTTGAAGCAAAAAGAAAAAGAAAGTCACACAGAAATTTTGATTTCTACTTAGCCCTGCTAAATTAACTTTGTTCCAGGTGACTGATATTTTTTTTTTTTCCTGCAGATGTTTCATTCATAACAACAGTCTCAGATGAACTGCCTTAAAAAAACCCATTTTGTTTGTTCTAGGATTTGGAAAAGATTGAACAAATGAGCTTTAAAGTAATGTTTGCTATGCCTTGGGGAAAGTGTGAGTTTTCTGTTTCAAGTAATCTATCTGCTTTACATATATTTCTTTTCTTTTTTTATCTGCAAAGCTTCTGGTTTCTGTAATTTCAAAGAATTGTTTGTGAATTCATCCATACGACTACCTCTCAAATCTGGGGAAGATTTATTTAAACCCTAAACAACGCTTTGCTAAATTAAAGGTATGAATTTTGAGAAGGATCTCTTTAAAGCACACTTCCAGGCAGAAATGTTTATTACTTTAGCTGATGGCACTGAAACTCAGAATTACAGATGAGATGAAAACTAACTACAGGCTGGGTTTTGAAAACAAAATACAAAAAGAAATTATTTTTATTTAAAGTACAGACAATCTGAAAAGAAGTTGTGCAGTACATAAATACTAGGTGAATATGAAACATATAAACTTCCTATCCTACTCGGTGTCATTGCTGACAATTATTTTCTCAGCTTGAAACACCAGTAATGCTGACTCCTTTAAAACCGATGAAGCCTGCTGTTTTTCCAATTTTTATGTATCACTCAGTGTAGTAATCACCATGTTTCAGCGGGGAAAGAAGCTAATATGAAATTAGAGAACTCTCTTAGGCAGTTCTTCATTTTGGTATAGTAATAAGATCCTTCATGCTGCTTCACTGAACATATCTATGATAGAAAGTTAAATATAAAGACCCTTTTTCCCCATCACTTCTCACTACAGGTTTTTTTTCTATGCATTCTTCACTAATGAAATCTAATGACAGGTATTTAAATAGGGAAAGCATTTTTGAAGAATATTTCTTGTACAGACTAAAAATATGACAGCATTATTGTCAATATAATTTAGATTATTAAAAATATAAAGCACAAATTTGACCCAGAAAAACACGTTTCCTGAAGAAGACTTACTAATAACAGATATGAAAGGGTCAGCAGGCATCTTGCAGAAAAATGGTGAGCATGATTCCTCTTCTTCCTTGGGCAAAGACTCCAGGGAAAGGTTCCATTTCCAAAAGCTATTTATGTATTCTGTCTTTCAGCAATGCTGATTAGCCATATAAATTTTCCACTGGTTAGGCTGGACACCATAGCTCTGCCAACTTGATGGAGATGGGGCCTTGCAGGAAAGATACTTGGTTTAGAAATATCCTGTCTCCCACCTTTAAGGCAAGTGCTCTACGGAGAAGCAATTTTCTTGGTCCTGTGTTTATAGTTGAGAAAGAGCAGAAAGGAAGCCAGGGTCAGGCAAAATTGAAGACACTTTCTACTTATAACTTTCTCTGGATTTTATTGCAATTGGCTTCTGGCTCGGAGCTTTAATCCTGCAATTTCTAAGCATTTAACATTCCCTAAACACTGCATTGTCAATGAATTCAGAGGTTATAGATTCTGTTTCATTCAGCCTTCATTGATTGGCACTGAAACACTTTACTTTTGATTGCAGCATGGATTACAATGCTTAATTTTTTCCTAAGAATGGTCTTGTGAGCTAAGCAGGGAAATGTTACTTTCACTTTTACAGATGGGAACTGTATTGGAATACATAGGAAGTCCAGCTCTTCAAACATACTTGGGGGAATTTCTCCACCATGGATGTACTGAATTTCAGCATAGGCTGTCATCTTAAACCATAGGCATCGCGGTTTCCTGCAGCACTGAAAGTTTTGCTAGTTGATCAGAAACCACTAAATAGCAAGCCACATGCAACGGTACTGCAGTCTGTCAGGGTGTCCCCAACATGGCAATTGACAAAGAAAGAGTGGAAGTTTCTTCTCCAAATCAAGCAGAGCTTGGCTTTGAAGGTAAGTCTCATATATCATAGCCATTGTAGCTGTTCAGGGAATAGCACCTGCTCTGCTCTGCTCTGGCTTCACACATGGTAGAGACAAGTGCAGACTCAGAAAACCAGGATGGTACACAGATGGAGGCTTCTGACTGGCCACGAGCAGATGTCTCCCTCTCCCTAGTCAGTGTCTTAAATGTCCCTGCTTCTTTTCTCTCTAATGAATACTTAGCTAACTGACAGAGTTTCCTATCAGCCTGAAGGCTATGCTTCCCTTTGGGGGAACATTAACTATGTATTATGTGGAACCCAGGCATTCAGCTCAGGAGGGAGGATTCCAGTAGACCATTTCCCTTTCCCTTCAGCCATATCTCTTCCTTCAGTTCTCAACAACAAAAACAGTAACAAATGATTCCTGGATATGGACCTTTTCTTCTGTAGATCAAAGGCGATCTTTATGTTTTACCCCACAAAATTTAGGGAAGGGACTAAGAGAAGGCAAAGGGAAGCAAAGGTCTTGTGCATCGGTATCTTCTTCAAAGGTTTGTAATATTTGAGTTAGCACATGCCTTTTCAGAGATATTGGAATTTCTGTGCATATTTATACAGATATCTATTAGCCAAAATTAGTACACAACGATTTATTAAATAAATGCTCCTTATTTTGATCCAAAGGTCCTGTTCCAACCATAGCATTCTCACTAATTTTAGAATCATATAGTTGACGTAAAATATATGCTGAAGCACATGTAATATGAGTTAGGAGGTTATAGAAAGTCTTTTTTAATGTCATTGTTTCCAGATAAGCCTGACAGAGAGAGGTCATAGACCTTGTGTGATTTTTTTACCTTTTAAATAGGCAGAGTTGTGTGAAGCATGCAGTGCAGATTAACATTACAAAATTATCAGAACCAATCTATTGGGTTAACTTAATGCAAGTGCTTCAGGATTTGCTAAATAATTTCTGAATTTAACCAAACACCAGTTCCCAAAACCATATATTTCCTGTGTCTTTCAGTTTCAGATATTGAAGCGGTGATCACCACGTTCTGCAATGAGCAGAACTGAATCTTCAGTTTTTAATGTTTTACAAAACAGAATTACTAATTAAATTTGGGTTGTTAAATTTAATATTATGTCACTAGGGAAAGAAATCATTATAGTAACAAAGTAATTTATCTGAAGAACTGCACATTCATAAATAAAATTGATTATTTTAACTGGTATGATTTAAAAGTGAGGCAAAGAGTTTGGATGCAGAATAGGGTAAATAGACCTTACTTGCTTCAAAAAACATATTGACATCTTAGAATGCATAATTTAGTTCCAAAAGTAATATGTTTCTGACACTTTCTTCAACACAATATTATGCCTGCAGTGAAAGGAATTTTCATCATTTATTGCCCCCTTTAGATATCTACCATGAACATAGTTCATCTAAAAGAAGCTGCATTAATTTATGTCTTACACTCTGCACTCTAAAGTACTGACTTTGAATGACATTTTCTTCAGCTCCTTCCAGAGATGACAAACACTACCACTCTTAGATGAAGGCTTAGTTTGTTGCCTAATAGTAAGTCTTAGTGCCACAGGTCATTCAGCAATTCTGCTGTAGCAAATTATGATATCTCTTGTATTAGACGAATTCCTTGCTTGTCAGAAATTATTCTTGTCACTGGGCTAAGATGCAGCTGGAATGAAAGTGATAGTGTAACATATGGTCTTTGCTCTAGCATGGCAGACACATATTCACTCTCTCAGAGTCTATTAATCAGCTCTTGATGCAGTGCCCTTAACTTGCTAACCTCACTTCTGCATTTTGCAGTAGAAAAATCACTCAACCATAGTCTTTAAAGAAAGCTGTACATTTTGTTGTACATTTTATGAAAGCAGATTATCCTAATTCTAATTTTAGCTTATTTTGGGGGGCCAATCATCATCTGATGACCACGAGAATATAGTACAACTAAAGTTATATCGGGGTGGGCACTTTGGAAATAACAGCTGATTATGTATAATAAACATTTCTAAAAACAGTTTTGGTAGATATATGATGTATAAGGGAAAGGAACCAAGAATATGCAACAGAAATTTTCCTTCAATCTTTTTATTTATCTTAGTAGTTATTTGATCAGTATAATCTATTAAGGATTTTAGAAGGGTATATCAGCAGACAGCACTATTAATTAGACACACGGAATCTGTGCAGGAATACCAAATAAATATATATTGCAAGTGTATTAAAATAAATATAAATTATTTCAAGACAATATTTTACTTCATTTGCCGCAAAAACAAATTCTGAGTCTAAATAAATAATCAGGGAAAAAAACCCCTTAGAGTTAACAATGAAATTTACTGTGTCCATAAAAAAAAGAGTAAAAACATGCTTTCTAATCTGTACAAAAATAAATTATACCCAACCTTTTACAGCTACATTAAAGGTTTAATGAAATCAAACTGAATCCTGTGAAAGGATTCTGAAACCCACAATATGAGGGCCAGATTTCTGTAGGTTCATCATCTCACAAAACATAAGCTAACAGTCAGCTAACAAAACCAGTCTGCTTTAAGGAATGTGCAAAATCATTTATTTGCAGTCAATGTTTTTTGTTGAGGTTTTATAGTGTACTAAGCCACTGGGTTTGATTTGGTACATCACTGGAGTGTGTAGTAATTCTACAAGTAAAGTAAGTAATAGGAGCAGCAAACCAAGTGCTCATATTTGTCTTAATTTTGGGCAGACAGCCTATGTGTATGTTGATACTTGGATAATTAACTGGCATATAGAATTTTACTCTCGTTTTCTACTGCACTAGGTCCTTCAATAAAAAAGAGTAACAAGCTCTTCTGATGTATTTGTTTGAGGAGATGTTTTGTTTTCATTTTCACAGAAAAGCAAATAGACTCATGTTTATGCATTCTTAGCTGAAGATAACCATGCACATAATTCCTTTTAAGACTGCACCTGTGCAAAAAAAGTAATTTAGGATTGTATGTGCAAAAACATAACAGCAGTGTACTAAATCCACATTCCCTACAGAACCCTCATACAGTGTTTTATGCTGTTCTACAGAAGATGCTTGTATCCTGAGTACCACTTGACTAATTTCCAAATAATTTTCTGGAATAGAACCTCAACCTAGAAACATAATTTTATTTATGAAGTTGTCATTGTTATTATTATTATTTATTACTATTTACATATTGTGATATAGCCCCTATTTCACATCTTAATTATCATTAGCAGTCAGAGAGTATAGTTTGATAAAAAAAGAAAATCCATAGGTGGGTTGAAGAAAAGATTGGAATTTCAGGTTGTGACCTAGGAAATCTCTGCTAAATTGTCTGTGTTTTAGACAAAGCTGTAGGCAGACCGTAAGGTTTAGCCAGAGCCAGTAAAAGAGGCTGCAGTAAAGGCTGTTGTGCCCAACCACAGAATAGCTTTGGACATTAAAGAACCTCTAGTTCCATCCCCACTGCCATGGGAAGCGACACCCTCCACAAACAAGGTTGCTCATAGCCCCATCCAGCCTGGCCTTGAACACTATCAGAGCTTGGGCATGCCCAGCTTCTCAGGGAAAAGTGATTCAGTTTCATTTCAAAGAGAGCAACAAGCTTGAGCTACCTTCAGCCACCCTTCACAGTAATATTTTTTTTCTCATATCTAACTGATATCTACATTTTTTCAGTGTAACGAGATTCCCACTTGTCCTATCACTGTACTGACAGGCTCACTGGGGAGGGGGAGAAGTAAAAAGTAAACTTATAAACTAATAGGGTAAAACACAGCAATAAGGATTTAGATGTGGCAAAATGGAAAGGACATGGTACATGAGACAGGTACAATGCATAGGAGAGGTCAGGGAGCACACCTAGCCATTTTTTTACTGGAGGTCCTAGGAAGCACTCAACACCAGGGGCATTTTGTTTTGATTGTCCAGAAAGTGAATATTCCATAGCACTTTGCTTGCAGGCATGTAATATCTGCCTGAAATCCTGTTAGCAGGGCAGGAATCCGTAAGTGCAGATCAGATGGCTGGATTCTTCTTATAATGCATGGAATAAAGTCATGGCTTAATGAAACATCTGTAAGCTAGAGCCAGGGGAGAAGGAGGGATTGGCCAGTTGCTGGATTTATGCGTAGCTGGGAGCTGCCTAAATGATGCAGCAGTATATACTGAGTAAAGGATACCACTTAGCTTTAATCTCACAGAAACATGGTTAACTTTCATGAAGCAGAGGGCAGCTGATGGTCTGGAACAGGCAACAGCATAGTGACTCCAAGACACTCCTTGTGTCTGGATGCAAACTTGCTATTAAGGGGCAGCAGTGCTCCTGACAAAAAAAAAAAAAAAAAAAAAAAACAACAGGTTTAGCTCTTATGGTTTATTGACCAGTTTCACCTACAAAAACTAAGTATCCTATGACAATCCTGGCCACAAAATTTGGATTATCTGGGTGGCATTCTTTACATTCTTGTATCTTCCTTTTTCAGAGCCAGTCTTCTGCCAGGTAAACAACCTATCTCTCATTACTTGTCCCTACTGGTCCTGGATTTATGATATCCATATTCATACATAGCATTATGATATAGTATCAGCCATATATGGTATTAATGTTATGGATACATAGGACTGTGCTCCCCTAAAGGATCTCAATGCTACCCTCCAACAGCCCATGGAATTTAGCTGTTTTTCATGTAACTCCTTTACAGCCTTTGAGATCCACTCACATTTCCTCAAATTATCTGTAACTTTTATCAACAATTTCTCATGTCATCTCTAGTAATTTTCCACAGTTAGCTTAACCCCAAGTCAGGGTACAGTGAATGGCCCACTCATTTGTCTGTGTCTCTAACATTAACTCCAGAGGTCAGGAAGGTACCTTTTCCAGTGAAGAATCACTATCAACATCTTTTCTCAAATGCAGTGCAATAACAAGCCTTTTTCCTTTAAATGCTGTAACAAGGAAAGAAGTGGCAGCAGGACCCCTGTAACACAGTGGCTGCTATATCTTCTCAGTATGCAGCAGTTTTGCATGAAGACACTTAACCATACACGATCTGTCCTCCCCAACCACGCTTTCACTACAAAACTATGTGTTATTTTTGCCATCCTTAATGTTTTCTGTCGAGTCACTTAACTTTTTATATGTGGTACTTAAATTTTCATTGGACCAATTACTGGAGCCCAAGTCTCACTAATGGGTAAATGAGCTAGCACTGGAGACTTTTTTCTCTTTCTCTTCAGTGTAAAATATAACTTGTGAATCTCAATGGGGTTTGCTGTGAACAAAGCAACTCATCGGTTTTTCCAGGGAATTTTATGGATAAGAAATGAACTGATATAGATATACTTAGAAAGTATGAGATGGTAGATAGATTGTTTTGCAGCAGAAAGATATCTTGCAGCAAGAGCAAGCTATAGTTCTCATTACTGGGCGGTTATACAGTTAAAAGCTGCAGCACAGAAAGGGTTTACACTGGATTAAAGATGAAGAGACAAGTGTTGCTGAAGATATTCAGAGTACTTAGAGAAATTTAGACAGTTTCTAATTCAACCTTTCTTCCTTCTTCCTCCTAAATATTTCCCTTTAAGATCCTCATCTGACATTAATTAGGCTAGTCGGGTTAATTAATCTCAGAAAGCTCTCAGTAGCATAATCCAGGTGACCACAGGAGTTGACATAAAATTAATCATCTCCATTGTCAAGTTGCTCTAGCATGACACACAATGAACTGTAAACATCGTACACTGAGTTATGATTCGTCTCATAATTTACATGTATTAATATGTAAATCATGCCTATGAACAGCATTCTATCTTTTTAATATTACTTTATACAAGACAGGTTTAAACTGCAGTAATCATTTGCATACCTTTTTGAAGAAAATCAGTACTATTGATGCCTTACAGAAAAATTTAAACATCAGTCTATGCCATTTCTTTTGTGTTTCTTTCCCCTTTATGTTTATTTCTAAGCCAGTTAATCTTTTTTTACTATAATGTTCATACCTTTCTGAAGTTCAAATTTTTTACTACTCTTTTCTCCTCACAAGATATCAATTATGATGAAATAAATTAAAGAACAGTATATCTTAAAACTAAATTAAATATTGACATGAATGAAATCATGCATCACTGAAGTGAATCCAGTGTACTAGGGAAAAGGGATTAGACAATATTCCTTAAATCACTAAATTGTTTCCTGCATCACCTATGCTACTCCATTTTTGGCTTTATTTTGACTGTATTTATATGCAGTTTATTATACAACATAAAAATCTCTATATTTACAGTATGTATCATGAGATGAGACTACCCATCTGGAAGATGAAAGGTGAGTGTTGGTTTAGAGAAGCTAGAGTTGATTGCATAAACTCACCAGCACTGCAAGGAAAAACAATTGCAGGTACTACTAATTATTTAGATTCTTGAAATGCAATGCATACAGATGAGCTTATATTTTGTTTCTTGTAGAAATCTGATAATTTCTACAGAGCATTATTGTAAAAATTCCCTGCTATGTCATATGACAAAAGGCATCCAATTAAAAAAAACAAAATCAACTGTGCACATGCTTACAAAGAGAACATCAAAATTATAATAGACTATTAGAAAATATTAAATCAGACCTTAATAGCAAAGGCCATTTTTGCAATTTTACCACAATGCCAATAAACAACGTTAATAAAATTGAATTTTTCTTATTGAGTGTGTCTTGTATGTATCAAGATTGTATCAAAACTGAGTGCAGTACTCACTTTGTTTAAAAGACTACTTCACTGTTCATGATCATGTTTAGGCTTCTGAACTGAAGATCTCTCTGGCACTTTTAAAACAATAAATTTATTTGAATTAATTCAATATGCTTCAATAATCACTTTCATAAATTTCATTTAGCAGAAAAGCTACAAAAGACAGAGGCCAGAACCAGCATAAATGGTGGAATAAATACACAAATACTGTCACACCTTAGTGATCTGTTTTCCTCAGACTGAGAAGCAACCTGTGGTTCAACGGAGCTGCTTTAAAGATTGGCCTAAGAACAAACAGTTATTAGACTTATTAGAAGGGGGCAAAAAAGATATTTTGGTTTTGTTCAACTGAAGAAAAAAACTTTAAGAGTCAGCTCCACTAAATTCACACATTTCAAATGATGCAAAAGAGATGCAGAATCAAGACTGAGAACCTCAGACTGTTACAGATTGTGCTCATGATGTGAGAAAGCAAAAAATACACTGAAATGTTAATGCCTTTTGTATAGTTTGACTACACAGAGACTCCACCTAAAACCCCACTGGAAACTTGTGACATGGACTTCCTGTGTCACAAAAACATCCTTCCTCAGCTGTGCTCCACACAAAGGCTACTTTGGAAACATTTTCCCCACCAGGTTTGTGGCTTAGCATGGCATCCTATGGCATGGAATATCCCTGTGGTCAGTTTGGTCCATCTGTCCTGCCTGTGTCCCCTGCAGCCTCTTGCCCACCCCCAGGGATACTCACTGAGAGGGCAGCATAAGCAGAAAAGTCTTTGACACTGTTGTCCTAGGTTACAATAGATGTATTTAAGTATTCTATTACCACCAGTTGAGGGCCATTAGCTGTTATCACCTGCTAACGACCCACCCCTGATAGCAGACAATGGGCCATCAAGAAACCACCACGTGACTCATGGACTTATCTCATCCTATTGTGAGATGCTCCACCCAGGAGGGGGGAGCCGGGCATTCCCACCTGGATATAAGCTGCCCTTAGAACTGCCTGGCCTCAGCCCTGTCTGCTGGGTGTTCAGAAGACAAGAGCCACCACTGGACCTTCAGCTGGAGACCAGACCTTCCATTGGATCATGGCTACAACTGGATCACTTCATTTGGACTGCTATCACCACCCTAATAGGGTATCAGGTTGTATCTGGCTTTGTCAGTGTTTTTTCCTTATATTATTTCACTTACTTCTAATTTTTCCTATTAATTTTAATCCTGACTTGTGATTTCCCACTGGTTTGTTTTCAAACCAATACAAGTGTGTAAGGACTACTCACCAACAATTAAAACACTGATGTGTTACCAGGATGGTTGTGATCACAAATCTAGACCATAGAACAATGCAGACTGTTATGAAGAAAAATAACATCCCAACCATATCTAATACACCAGGATGTCCTCTTATATGGATATAGCAAAACTTGCTGCTACTTTTGTGTGCATGTGGTGAGACATAAACAAAAGATAAATATTCTGTTTCAGACTGTTAACTACTGATAACTGCAGTAACTGTGGTACGCAAATGTCAATATTTTACAAATAAAAATCCTAAAATTATTGTACATTGAAGGAGCACAATTTTATGCCTATATTCTTCAACAATCAAAAATAAGATTTTTTTTTTCCCCCAGCATATTGCATGAAAATTAAATATTTCTGAAAGGAAGTAATTTCACATAGAAACTGTAATGCCTGATGCATGTTCAAGCAGTAAAGAAATTTCAAGGTGATTTGAATTGCAGTAAAAATAAAAAATGAATTTTCAATGTTGTAATGAGTTGAAGCTTACATTTCAGGTGTTAAAAACCACAGTACTTTTGCATCTGCTGCACTTTCCTAGTAAAATTAACATACTTCTATCTGATGAACTTGAAGAATGCATGAGAATGATGACACTTCAAGAAAATCAATCACTTATATTACTACTAGAAATATGATATCTCAAATGCTTGCAATAAAACATCATTGGGAGACACTGCTTTCATGTTACAAACTTTCAGTTCTAGGTAATGATACTAAAACAAAATTACAGTTAAGAAGATGACATATTCTGATATAGATTGATGTTAGAAACATTGCAATTAATTTATTTTTATGCATGCTAATTGGTTAAATCTTTAAGTTAAACGCATTACCCTGTAATGCTTGAAACCAGGGGGAAAAACTTTTTAAATGAAAGATGTGAAGTTAGTTTGGCCATTTGAATCTAGATTTACTAAACTGAAAAACAAAATTCTGATTAGAATTGTTGTCATTCCTGCGTGTCTTGTTTAATATGAGTACGCATATGGGAAGAACATGAATGGAGTTCAGTCAATAGAAAGCAGAAGACTGGAATACAGTTGGGTTTGAATATCATTCATAGAAAAGAGATGGACATTCCAAACAAACTGCATTCTCTCACTGTGTTTTCTCTTGATCTTGCTGAGGTGTGTAAGAAACAGTGTTTCCTTTCTCTGTAAAATCCCAGAAAACTAGAAAAGATGAGATAAAAAATGAAACTCGGAAAGGGAACAATTATAACAAGAGATGACTTACACGTACTGTATACGCAAGGCCCCAGAAAACTTTTCTCAACAAGACTTTTAAAAAGACTTATGGTTGTTTATGTGCTCTGAGTTAGATGTACAAGAGAAATACTGAAAAGATTCTCAAGAGGTCAAAACAACACAAACTTTACTTGCAAACTCCCAAAATCAAAGAACATTGGGAAAAGGTTTAGAGCAGCATTCAATCAACATAAAACACTGCCCAAAGCATTAACTTAGCCCATTCAACTCAGAAAACTCTAAGCCCGTTCAATTTTAAGTTCCTCAAAAATTCTGAGAAAAGGGAATTAGAAGAAGAAAGACAAAGACAGAAAAAATGTTAAACAGAACAAACATAAATATCACTCCTGGTTTCAGAGGTGCTCAACTGATGGAAATTCCAAGAGGAGGAAGTCTGAAGATGTACTCCCCTTTTCTTCCACCTTAAATACCCCTTGGCCTTCCTGGGCCCATCCCCCATGTGGAACTTGTGGTCATCTGGCCTCTTAGCAGCTGGACTGGGGCTCCAGAGGTGGGGTGTGGAGCATTGCCTCCAGTGTGCTAGTGATAGGTGGCCACTGGGGGCTGTGATACTGTCCCAGGGCAGGAAGGTGTATGGCACAGTTCATCAACTCACCAAAATCAAGGCCTGATCTTGCATATGCAAGATGCATATGTAGACAAAGAAATATTTCAAGACAGCAATCCCTCCAGTCTCTCGCAGTATAAAACAGATTGCATAGCTCTGCTCAAGAGTAATAATCATCAGCTTACTGCCAGCAGGAAGGGATATTTTAAGGGGTGTCTTCAAAAATACCTCCAGGATGTAGTTATAATCAATATATTAATATAGGTCTATGGCCAAATCACTGCGAGAATGCCTGATTTCATCTGCTCTCACAAGCTTAGTTTGGTTGAGCCCAGTTAGTATTTGGATTGGAGACTGCCTGGAAATACTGGGTGCTGTAGGTTATTTTCAACCTTATTTCTCATGGGGGACTTCAACCTGCCAGATACCTGCTGGGAACTTGGCACAGAAGAGAAGAGGCAGTCCAGGAAGTTCTTAGAGTGTGTGGAGGACAGCCTCTTGTCACAGCTGTGAGCAAACCTACCAGGGAGGGGTAGGGACGGGAGGGGCTCCACTAGACCTGCTGTTTACAGAGAAGGGCTGGTGGGAGATGAAGTGGTTGGAGGCTGTCTGGGGTACAGTGACCACGGAATAGAATATTCAGAGAAACAAGGAGGGGTATCAACAAAACTTCTACTTTGGACTTTCTGAAGGCAGATTTCAGCCCATCCAGGGTGATGATTCAGAGGGTACCTTGGGAAACAGCCCTTAAAAACAAAGAGGTCCAGGAAGGATGGACAGCAAAACCATCTGCTGCATCAAACACTTCTTCCAGTTCTGTATCATCAGCAACTTGCTGAGGATGTGCTTTGCCCTCATCATCCAGGTTATAAATAAGGAGGTTAAACAGTACTGGACCCAGAGTGGGCCCTTGTGGTATTGGGCCTTGTGGCCACCCCTGGTGGCTGGCCTCCAGGTGGACTTTGACCTGTTGATCAGACTGAGTCTGGCAGTTCTTTTGGTATTTTACCCATGTGACTGTTCATTAGCCCATTTTAATCAACTTATCTGTGAGGGTGTTGTGGGAAAGAGCATCAAAAGGTTTAGTCAGGATAAGAAACATCTACTGATTTGCCCTCATTTGCTAAGCCAGTCATCTTGTCAGAGAAGCCTATATCCTTGCATTCCAATATTTTTATTCATTTTATGATGAGCTTTCAGGGGATAAGAAGAATAACTTTGATAAATGGCAGCAGACTTAAATATAGAGCTGCTAATTGATACATCATCCGTTATTTTTTTCACCTCCTCTCTGAATCTCACATTCTGTGTCTTCAGGTTTCAGAGGCAAATCAAAACATCTTGTGTCAAAACCAAATCAAATACACCAGAACTAGTAGGCCATGCTATCTTGCATACAATTATATTACAAGATAAGCTCATCATCTAAATGTGCTCCTCGTGTATTTCTGAGCACTTAATAGACCCTCAACCGATCTGCAAACAGAAGTAGGAGTTACTGTCTCAAATCCATTTTTACACTGCCAAGTGTTCTAATAAGAGATAGTATATTACTAAATAAAAATCTAGACTGTTAAAAACTATTTTCATGTTTGTAATATGAAGATGCTGAGTTCAACACATACTTGGATACTTGGAAACAGATATAAAAATATTTTTTGCTTGTTTTTTTATATTGTGGAAAAGTATGGCATGTCAAATTGAAATGTTTTTTTCATAGTTATTTATTTTTAAGAAAGGAGGCATATTTTTTAAATCACTAAACTCAGAATAGGACTTAACTGCCATTGATAAAATAGAGATTTTTCTGTATGTCTTAGTGTTTAATGATTAAGTACTTGCTGGGCTGCTGAAACCTCAGATTTTACTATTATCTTGTTCAGAACTGTGACTGAGCTGGAGACTTTCAGCCTCATAAAGAGTATTCTAAGCAGTAGCTGCTACAGCTATTATAAACTAAGACTCTTCCTTCCTTGCAAGGCCTACACCCCAGGTGGAGTCTCAAATAAAAGCCATACCACCAACCTGCATAAGGTTATTCTTACATACCAAGTCAATGAGTACTCACTTATAAAGAATGGAACAGCTACATCAGGAGAGACAGTTTTATGAAGCCACAGCATGACTGCAGAGCTGAATGCATTTGCATGATAGGAAGTATTTTCATGTAAGGTGGTGGAATGGAGTTAAGGAAAGAAATTTAAGATAAGCATTTTTTCTCCTCTTATCTTTTAGCACTCCACAATCCCTCTATAGGACACTAATCTGTTTACACTAGGCCAGTAGTCAGCTTCTACTTAGCTGCAAGTGGGTCCTACAAGCTGAAGTTTCGTTTAAAATAAACTGCTCTGTAGCAAACTCGAGGAGTATGACACCTGTATAACCCAAACAGAAGTGTACTGACAGTGTGACCCACCAGGATAAGCAGCACTCTCAGCACTCCCAGCACATCTGTGTCTACCTACAAACACACACCTGTGGGAGCATGCATGGATGTGTTTATTACATATATGCACACCTGCAGCTATTTTAAATCCCTGCCCCCCCAATTTATTTACTCTGCTGTATTTTTTCCTGCTTTCTAAAAACTATTTGATCCCTCAGTCCCTCTGTCTAGTAAAACATGATGATCAAAGTTTGGTACATGTTTGTGTGAGATTATATCTTAAATGAAAAAGACACTTTTCTATTGGGAATATTACCATATGGAATTACAACTAGGAAATATCCAAAATCGATATGAACTTTAATAATTTTTAACATCTTATTGTTATATTTTATCTTTTTTTGAAGAGTCACAAAGAAGGAATGCAAATTGAATATCTTGCATACTATTATGAAATTATTCACGTTGATCTATCTGTTCAAACTAGGGCTATCAAAAAAAAAAAAAACCAAACAGCAAACTTTAATATTTCACAATATAATTGTTAGTTTGGAGAAACTGCAGTTTTATAATGGGCTGCTATATAATGAATTTGTTCCCTTTAGGTACAATATACCCAAGAGTATTTTTCAGTGCAATAACTGAAGAACATCCTTTCTATTTTGGTATAAAGAAAAGTGGGAATATTGAATCACTAGCTAATGAAAAATTACAGAACCATGCCAACAATATAATGTATCAGAAGCTAGAAAGCTATGCTGCAAATTGTGCCAACAGTAGCTTTATAGAAGAAAATTAAGTTCACAGAATCCATTTGAGGACTTTTAGAGTTGCAAATATTGATTGTTATGCTTTAGGTTGTCTCCAAGGTCCTGATTTTTCCTCCAGTGTACACTAGAACACAAATTTAGTTACAGTGAATTAAATCTGAGTGCTAGGGCATGATATTTGAGTGCAGAATATCTGACGTATTGTTGTCAGAGTATTTTCCCTCTACTATATTATTCATTTTAATTTCTTTTTTTTTTTTTTTACCATTTTTATAGGCCTAATTTCAAATAAAAAATCAAACAAAAAAGTGCTCATGGTTCTGCCAGGAAAAATAAGCAAATAAAAATGACTTAATGGCTGTGACACAAGAAATATGTGCAGGGTAGAATGCACTCTTTGCTTCTCTGCACTCTGCAGAGAAGATATTCAAAGTTCAAATTCCATGGTTGCAGCGGTGGTGGTGAGTGCTGGTGTTAGCTTTTGGAACTCCATACCTAGAGTACAAAAGGACAATTCTGTATCAGGAAAAGCAATCCACAGAAAGATGGCATTACCCACACAGTGTCTTTTTGACTTTGAATGAACTTAACTATAAGGACCAGATATTATTTTCTAATCCACCTTCTTCAGACTTCTGTGTTTAGTTTACAGAGTTCATTTAGTAATTCAAAGGAATAAGTATGGACAAAAGTAATCTGCTTTTCCTTAGATTTCATAGCTTTTCTGTTACTTTTCAAAATGTGTGTACAGTGAGTGATTAGGTTTCAAGACTGTATTTCTCAGCATTTACTGTTACAGAGCCAGTGGACAGCAGTCAGAACCTGGCTGTGAAAATTTATTATATAAACACACACACACATATATATAGATATATATTTTCAAGCAATACAGCATCACAAGACACCAGAAAGTTAATGAAAGGTAAAAGCAAGGATTTTGATGGTACTGAATATCTGTGTGCAAAATTAGGTAAAAGAGCTGCTAAAAAAAAATCACCTTCTATCATCTCTATCCTCCTGTTTGTTCTTAGGGAGTTTAATTCTTCCAAGTAGAAAACAAGGATCATCCAATGAATTTATCCAATGTCTTATATGAGTTTCCTTTGCTGGACCATCTAACACCTATGGGGTTTTTATAGCAGCTGAATCTCATTTATTGGTTTATCTTCATGCTTTGGAATCCAGGCTTTACCAGGCTTTACCTCAGAAAGAGTTAATTTTCTTCCTAGTAGCTGGTACAGGGCTGTGTTTTTTGGGTTTAGTATGAGAATAATGTTGATAACACACTGGTGTTTCTGGGTAGTGCTTACTTAAGCCAAGGACTTCCCAGTTTTCTGTGCTCTGCCAAAGAGGAGGTGCACAAGAAGCCAGGAGGGAGCACGGCCAGGACAGCTGACCTGAACTGGCCAAAGGGATATTCCATCCCAAAGAATGTTATGGTCAGGACAGAAACTGGGGGAGAGGTTGGCCAGGAGCTGCCAATCACTGTTTGGGGACAGGCATCTCTCAGCAGGTGGAGAGAATTTAATTGTGTTGTCACTTTTTTCTCTTGTGTTTTATTCCTCTTCTCTCCTTTCCATTATTATTGCAATTATTATTAGTAGTATATTATTCTTATGCTTTATTTGCTGTAAGTATTAAACTATTCTTATCTCAGCACATGAAGTTTACCTTTTCTTTCTGGTTGTTCTCCTCTCAGGAGAAGAAAGTGGTCAGTGGGGGAGGGGCTGCATGGTGTTTAGTGCCCAGCTGGGGTTAAACCACAACACAACTGCATCAGATTTTCTGTACTCCTTAAGAGGCCTTCTTGCCCCCAGTATTTTGCCACATGCAGTGGAAGTTGATACTAGCATTGTTTATTGGCTTGACCCACTCTCCTCAGTGAATTAGAAATCATTCATAGCCTACAAAGTTTGGTGCTACCACAAGACCCACAACTGTGATATTTAGGAAAAACCTACATCATTGAAAAGTTCTTCAGTGTGGTCTTTCTAAGGACATATGTGTTCCCTAAAAGAGATCTTTAAGAATTGTGTTTCTCTAGAAGTTAATTTCTTGTATAAAAAGTGTTATATATACCTTTACTAAATTGCTGAATATTGAGATTTTATGATGCAATCTTTTTACACCTATTATTCTGAGTTGTTTTTGTGAGGAAGGTTTAATAGGTTTCTTTTTTGTTTCTTTTTTTGGTTTTTTTTTTTTTTGTTCTCTAATTAGTTCATGGCTCAGAAATTTAGTGCGACATTCAAGCTAACCAGGAAATGGGAGGTTCAGGTATTCAACCAAATCACAGGTTAGAAATTCCATGTATAAGCCTTTCTGTGTTTCTTCCTTCATGCCTTTCATTAGGTAACTAGCTAGGGGCTTTTTAAATAGAGTATACAGGTTCTTTGAACCAGCAGATCCCATTAAAATGTGCTAAGCACAGATGGCTCAGTGATCTTTAGTTACCTATAACCCTGTAAAATATTGGTAAACCCCAACTGGCTACATGAGTCATAAAAACATCTGTTGTTTAAATAGGTGGACCCAGCTGGAAGCCTATGTTTTAAAAAATGTAACTTGACTTCTATAAAGCAGCACAGTCAAAATAAGTCACTGAGGGGCAAGTCAAACTCCTCTCCATCCATTTAGCAGTACAGACCTCTCTGGGTGCACTGACACCCTGAGCAGCTTCACTCTCATACTTGTGTGACTTCCCAAGCCAGACATAGGCTTCCAGCAGCCTACATTGTTACAGGTAGTTCATGCTCACTGAACCAGTTTGTTTCATCTGCACTTGAAAGAGTTCAAATTATGAAGAGCAATCCTTGACAGACTCATTTAACCAATAAGGAATCATGGTGCCATTTACAGAGGTGCCAGGCAGCATTTCCTCCACTTCGAAGGGACAATTCTATAGCAGTGAAGCAACGAAGTGCCATTTGTTGTTCTTACATCTAATGGAAACAATAATGTTCTGTTATTAAAGGTCAGCTCATGATTTCAAGAAAAATAGTGGTATCCTGCCATGTCTGGAAAAGCAAAGTGGAGTGTGCAACATAATAATTAGTGTCTAAAGAAATTATTCACAACATAGCAAAACCAAGAAAAAGTTATATTTATGTGCGTATCTTAATTATTTCTCCTGGTAATATGTGTCAAAAGAATCCTCAGCAAGGATTTTCCTATGTAGAAGTTGAATCATGAAAAATTCTCAGCTGCATGCCTCCAGTTGTACGTCATGGAACATGTCAGGAGCATACAGGAGAAAATAACCCTGTGCCTTCAGGGTCAGCAAATTGTCATCTATATTCAGGGAAGCAGAGAGTAATAAGGAATTCAAGGGAAAAAATATTTTATGGTATCTACATTTTTTTTCAAGCCAGGCCCAATCTGACCTTCAGCTGAAGTATTATCCCCAAACACATAGAAACAAAAAGAAATCTTACAAATGTGTGCTTACAGGAACTGACATTTCTTGAATCAACTTTCACTGAACTTTTATTTTTGTAATCATAATTAAATTTTACTTAAACATTTCCGTTTGCTTTACCAAAAAAAAAAAAAAATGTTTGTTATCTATCAATCTTTGTAGTTACTTGTAAATCTTTCTGAATTTTCCCCTGCTGCAAATGCCCATTCCTGTAGCTTATTGTTGCATAGAACTCCACCATCATTTCATATAAATGGAATGACAGAATGATGTACTGAATCAGCATGCAAGTATGTTATGAAGCAATTATGTTTGATGGTGCAGATGTGTTCAAATTAACTTTTTTCCCTGACTTCAGAAAATCTGCATCAGAGACTTAAGGGAGCATTTCTCATATTATTAAAAATAAATTACTACCAAAACAGGGCAGAGATTGATCCCACTCTAACAGTTTAGAGCAGTGAAAGGGAAACCAAGGCTACTTTATACAGTTAACAATTTATTATTCCCTGGTTTTGGCCCTGGATTGCATTTCGTATGCAGAAGTGTTTTCAAGTAATACATGCTAGTCTCTGGAAGGCTTGCTATTTCAAGAATTTTCAAGGTTTTTTTTTTTTCTCCTATTAAATGTCTGTAATGACTACTTTGAAAATTTTGAGCCATGTACAATAAGGCATCATGTGCTGAAGTGGTCATCTTAAACCAGATACTGATGCCATGACTTTTTTTTTTAATACTTGTACTAAAACCTGTGCTAAAGAAGAGAAAAACCATTAAAGAGCTTGACTCATAGAAGACGCCAATATACTCTCTGAAAACCCTTTAATGGGACCAGTAGTCTTGTTAAATCTGCAATTATTTACTTTTCTGTAACGTGAATCAGAGAATATTTAGCTCTTTGGTGTATTTTCATTCTAACAGAAAATGTGTTATAAAGACTTTTTGCATAGTTTGCTCAAGCAGACTCAAAACAATATATGAAAGGTCATAAAAAGAGTCACCTCAAGCCAAATGACTTAGTCTTCAAACATATATAGACATAATAATTCCCATGTGAGTTTGGAATTTATTCCCTTTGACATGTACTGATCACAAAGCACCTAATCTACTTCAAATGAAATCAATAAGAAATCTCCTTCTGCACTCACTGCAATCAGAAGTGCTACATTTTCTTTGTGTAATTATTTTTTTAAAGTTTGACTTGGCTGTTAGGTCACTTGATTTCAGTGCCTAAAGCAAAAGCGTTCATAAGTGACTGAAGATTAATTTTGCAAGCAAGATCCTTTAGGAAGGATAATTCCAATATATTAAATTCACTTCTTACCTAAAAGTAAGTACCCTACATTAGCTTCCTGAAGGATATATACATGCATGCCATCAAAGACAAGCTGTCAAAACAAGATCAAGTGCACTTAGGTTCACTTAAAAGTCAACTTTCATTCCAAGGTGATGTACTTCTTGAAGGTGAAGTGTGTGGAATCACATACATCCCTGTTGCAGTTCTGATTTTGCTTGTTAGTAAATGTCATGAATATTCCTATAATTTTCTAAGGCTAGCTAGACTTGACAAGTTCAAAGTACGTCTTAAAATAAACGCTGGAGATTATATATTCTTCAAGGGTTAATTAGGTATGGTCAAAAACAAAGCAAACAAACAAGTGTGTAGAACAAATCATTAAGTCTCTTGGGAGAATATTATCAATGCTCTAGGTCAAAATACATCATTATTCACATATTGTTCTCATCTTTTAAAAACATTACATTAAATGTATTTTCTATATTCAAATAAAATCTTGAATGTCCAGATAATTAAAAATGTTACTAGGAAAAAATCAAGAAGAGATTCAGATATATAATTAAATATACTTAAAAGATAGATTTTCTTTGTCAATCTCACTTTTTTGAAACAGCATTTTCTATGGATAATCCCAGTGAAATAAGTGGAACTTCTATATTCAATGAACATAAAGTCTTGTTTACCAGAATGTTTCAAAATAGAAACATATTTTGAAGTGAGAAATGTGTATTCCTTCATGTACTGCCGGACCTTGTTCCAGAGAGCATTTATTATGAATATAAGCAATTGTCTGGACAATGCAGTTTTGTCCCCTTGTTCTTTCTTTTCTAATAGATATTTCTTGCCTGTGATTAGCCCATGATTGCTAGTAGCTAATTTTGTCAGTAAATTATGTATCTCCTTCAATATACAATTGTTGTTTACTTTCCATAATGTGGTTTTCATATAATTGCTGGGTAGTATTGGTCCCAATACAGTCCAGATTAATTTATTGTTGACATCCAAGGGGCAGGATTTTACCTTTTCTCCTTTTTTTTTTCCTACATTAGCTTAGCAATACAGAACTGCACCTGTTTCTAATGGGATGAATGAGGTTTCTTCCTTAAGGACTATAAAGTCTCAGATAGTTATTCTCAAAATTCTGCACCTAATATTCAGGTATTCAGCTCGGATTTTTGTGGACAAATGCATGTTTTCACAGGTATCTATTACTTGCAAGGACGTTTATGAAGAATGAGCTATTTAATTCTTCATGAATGAAAGAAAATGGAATTATGCATTTGTCACAATTTTGGACAGTGGGTGGTTTTCAAACTGTGTAATCTGTAATGATGTTCTTCTTCAGGTGTTTAAGCCTGACATCCATTTTGCCTGCACAGACATAATCAAATTCTTTGTCCTTAGTTAAATAGGGATCTGTTTTGTTGTCTTTTTTTCTCCCCTCCCTCTACAGATTGCATCATTTTACATATTACTATATTCCACTTCTTTCTTGTTGAGGGCATTTTAATGATTCTCTAGATTTGGTGGGAAAAGTGTCATTTTACAGCAGGTTTTTTTTTTCTTTTTTTTTTCCTCTTAAGATAATGAGACCTATCTGTGTATACCAGTGGTGCAAGAACTGTGCTCTTAATTCTTCTAAAACGCTGTGCCACAATATGACTATCAACTTGCTGAGGCTGTACTTTCCCTTTAAAAAGGGATACATCAGGCATTTGCTTAATGTATGACTTCAAACCCAGTGCCACCCATATCAGAGAAAACCAATTATGCAATGGTATGATCACCTTCCCTTTTCAGCACCTCATGTATAATCATGCTCATAAGTCTGACACCAGCGAGTACATTTTCAAAGTGGTAACTGAGGATTTAACCATGTGGATGATGTTACTGGAGGTAGTAGAGCCTAATTCTGGGACTTAGTTTCAAAAACCCTCATTCTGCAGCAGGTTTAATAAAGGTGTTTAATAAACCAAGATTTCACTTGGTTACTTAACTACTTATGATGAATGGGAAGAGAGACTAACTTCATTCCTAGAAAACAGCAGTGTGACAATAACATCATCTGCCCCTAATGCAATTCACGATCATCAGGCACTTTTACTATAAAAGCAGTATCTCAGTCTCATTAACAGTTGCAACATCATTTATTTTAAGCTCTAAATAAAAGGGGTATCTGTGCTCAATCCATATGCTCCTGAAAAAAATATCTGTTTACTCTATATCCTTCATTTAACTTGAATTTAAGACTGAAAAATTGGTCTGCAGTTCCCTTTTTTCAACTGCAGGGAACAAAGCATACTGGAAACCTGCATTTTAGACTTTTTAGATTTAGATACTATTTTTAGATTTTTGTTTTGTTTTAATTTTCACTGTTGGTTCTCTTGTTAGACTATACAGCTAGTGCTAATCTGTGACTTGCCCCTTCTCCATCCTAAGAAGCCTTTCTCTGAAAAAGTATCAAACCAATTCCCAAAAAAGAACCAAATTTCACAACAGTAAAAAATCCCCTTGAGGTAAAAGAAACTGCAATATATTTTAACAGAAGAAAGACAATGCAGTGGAGAAAAGCTTTGTTGGAAATTAAAAAAAAAAAAAAAGGTGGATAAAGACAGAAAAGGAAATGAGTCTAATGGAAAAAATTATGATCAGAGGTGATAAAGGTGATAAAGAGCCAGTCACAACATTTCAGTTCTCAAGCTGATGAGGCAAAGGCAGACTAATGTAAATGCTTCAGTTAGAGTCAAAGGCAGTAGAGAATACAGTGTAATGTACTCACCTCCCATTGCATCCCTCACCATCTGCTATAGCTTGACATAGTAATATATCACAGAATGAAGTGTGAAGTGCAAGGTCAAGAGCCAAGATATTTCTTTCATTGGGGAACTCCATATAGAAAGTCTTTATTGATCAGTCAGAGCTACCTTACAGCACCTCTACAACTCTAATTGGTGCTGAATGATTTTATGTTTTTATAGCATTAAGACTGTGATGCTATCTAGCCTGGCAAGGACGTGCAAAAGGTGTAGTAGCTTACAGGTTGAATTAATACCAGAAAGCAAGGTATAGCTCAAGGAAAGGAGTTAGGTGATACTTTAGCATGATTTAATCTTTAACCTGGGAGATGAGGTGGCTGAGCAGGTAGAAAATGATATCAGTTATGACATTGATTATAAGGAAGTGAATGTGTTAATAATTTATTTTGTAAAACTGGCTTTTCAAATGACAGCAATTACAACAAATATAGATTGCTTCCTTGGGTGTCATACTTGCAGACAGAATTAATGAGTGACTCAGTAACTCCTGTATTAACATAATAGACTAGTTAGGCTAATTCACTGGAAAAGTAGAAGTATGATTGTATATTTTAACATAACACTGGAATTGGTGAGAATATTTTATTAAGTGAAAGGTAATTAAGTTAAATCCCAGGTAAATATTGTTACTCATCTAATCCAGCTCTCTAGAGGTAGCCAGTATCAATCCAAAGGAATATGAATTATTAATAAATAAATATGGACCTGCCATCATAAAGTCATGTAATTTGGTCAATACAAGAACATATTTTGCCTCAAGAGTATAGACCAATCTGTAACAAAGCATATTTTATAACATTAGCAGCATTCTCTTCACCATTACTGAGCTTTTCTTATCATTTTTATAAAGCAATTTATTACTTCACCATTTCAACTAAAAGTAAGGTTTGCCATGCATGTTCTTAGTGACTAATCCAAGCTGGTGCTGAGCACCTGCAACTTCTATTGAACTCTTCAGTGAAAGTTATGGGCACTCTCACCAACCCAGAATTTAATTTTCTTGGTTCTCAATGAGTATTTGAAAAATTTTCCACTATGCTGTTTGGAACACAATTGACCAAAGCTAGGCAAACAAGTAAGCATAGAAATAAAATTCTCCATAAACTCAAAGTAAAATAACATTAATTTATTCATTTCCATTACTTCAGTCCTCTGAAAATAAGGTCTATTTGAAAAGAAAATTGTTTTACCAAACTGCACAAAGTAGTACACATATAAGATATCAATACATCAGGGAAGATGATTGTCAAAATATATTAATGTTACAAAATATACTAATTTTACATCTTCCTGTAGTCACTGGTTCTGAATGCAGTGTGTTATTGGTAGTTTGTATCACAGATGGTACCTTTAGGCCCCGGTGGAGCCAAAATTCTACCTCCACAGATAGTTCTTGCTGCCAAAGGTTTAAAATCTAAATAAACAAGATTACTACAAACATTGCAAAGACAATTCAAGACTCTTACTTCTGGGCAAATTGTATCCCATTTGGGAATGGGATCTGAATGACTTATGTCCTCGTATAGGGATTTTGCAAATAAGATTGTCTGTTCATGGCTACATTGGAAGGACAGAGCAGAACTGTGTACACCAAAGCCTACCCTGATGCTCTTCTCAAATATCTCCAATTCCTTAAGTTGCTTAATATCTTCAGGTTGATATTATGTTCTGTGTCAAATGGTACAATGTTTTTTTCCTGCATTTCCACCTTTTTTTCTTTAACTGCAAGAAAATATTACAAGTCCAGCCTCATAGCATCATAATTTTTTCTAATGAATAAGGCACAAGTCATTCAATTGCTCAGTTATGATGGGCATAGTGAAGTCCAAATTTACTGCAAGGGGTGCAAAAAGAATTTCCCCCTTACCATGGCAATATGAAAGGGATATGACCTGATCTCAAACAGAAGTCTGAAATCATAAGAGATCTGGGTCAATCCTGAGCTATATCCCAGAGGATAATGCTGCGACTTATGGAAAGTCCATTTGTCAACTAAGCTGGAGCATATGCTATGGGATTTCATGTGAAATGTGTTAAAAATTCTTCCCCAGAGACAGAAACAAATGTGGTTATGATAACCAAAACCTTTACTACTGATGCTCTCATAATGAATGAGAACTGTGACATTCTAGCAAATTAAGGTGATCTTTTCTCATCCCACAAAAACCCAAGCAGATGTGATTTCTTTTGCCAGAAATCTAATTACTATTTGCAATTGTCCTATTCCTGCATTCTGTGATTCTCATGAGAACAAAAACTGATGGATTATTAAACTGTGAAAAAAACCAAAACACAGATCAGGTTCCAATAAAACTGCAAGTGTATCACATGCATTAAATAACACTGTAAGAAACCATGCCTATAAATATCAAGTAACCTCAAAAATCGCTCAGCTGCAGAAGCTTGGAAAGAGGACCATTGCAGTATGCTATTTTTTCCCTCTCTATTCCTATCTGAGGCAGCTGCTGACCTGTGTTACTTTTTGTAGTTTTCCAAATGGCTTTTGCATAGGTCCAAGCTGCTCTGAGAATAAAAATAAGTGACACTGAATATTATGCTATTTTGTGGGCTTATCACCAGAAAAGGTATGAACCAGTGGTCAATGTAATTTTCCTCTAGTATAGGTATTAGCTGAAATGACAAAAGTCCAGTATGAATGTTCAGTCTGACCAGCTATGAAAACAGTAATTGTATCACCAGAGAATATACAGACTAAGAAGCAGTCTGAACAATGATATAAAAAATCTGAACTAAGCAGAATTCTTTTTAATGGGAAAGTAAGGATCACAACCATAAAGAAAAGTAACTGTTTTCTATATCCTTACTACATGCTTCCTTCACTTTAGGTAGTTCCTGTTTCATCCCTGGAAAAAAAAAAGAGGTTTTTGCAGATATTCAAGTTGAATTAAGCTTTGGGTAGTGAGTGGCAGATGATGTTTCATTTCTGAAATAATGCTTAGTACCATTTCTTTCAAGCTCCTTCATTATGCTGGGTCATATGACAGTAAAGAAGCTGCCTTAAATGCATTATCTAGTCATAAGGAGTATCAGCCTACCAGAGAAGAGTCTGAATTCCCTTGTAGTACAGCACATTTCAAAATGTTGATTCCTCAGAATAAATGTTCTATTACACATGTATACCAGATACATTAAAAGAAGTTTTTACCTCTCTATGACATGGCCTTTTGAGATAAATGTGCTCTTAGGTTTTGCAAATCTAAGATAGCAGGGAATAAATTTTTATTCAAACAGTAGGGCTTTTTCCTTGGAGGTTTAGGCAGATTTCTTTCTCCATGTGAAGCCATCTCTCTTCCTGTTACCACAAAGAATGGTAGCATCACACACTCAGAATTGTTGATGTATAAGCCTAAGATGAATCTCTGTTCAGACTCAGATTTTTACAGGCAGGTATTTGGAAAAAAAAGTATCTTTTGTTTGTACAATCAAATCTTATTCAGCTTGTTTATTATTATTGCAAAATCCCTGCAAAAATGGATAACCAACCTTGCATGACAGCAAAATTTAAGAACAAGATGCTCAAATGGAAATCCAGGCCTGTAAGGGTCAGCCTTAGACCTTAGTAGAAGAGCTACATAAGAAAATAACTGAAAAAGAAACACAGAGCAGTTGAAGTTGGAAGGAATCTCTTGAGATCATCTAGTCCAACTCTCCTGCTCAAAAGAGTCACTGACAGCAGGTTGCCCAGGGCAGTGCACAGATGGCTTTTGAATATCTCCAAGGGTGGAGACAGCACATCTTTGAGCAGCCATCTGGTGCATCAAGCACTTCTCCCAGTTTGTATCATCAGCAAACTTCTCCACTGAGGGTTAGTGTTCTTTGCTCCAGACTTTACCTTCAGTTTCAGGGACCTGGAGACCAGACCTACTGGTAAAGACTGAGGACAAGGTTCATTAGGAACCTTGCCCTTTTCCATCTCCTTTGTCATCAGGTCCACTGCCCCACTGAATAGCAAACCTACATTTTTATATCTTTTCTTGCTGCTGATATACCTGCAAAAGTTTTACTTGTTGTATTTCACATCAGCATCAACTCCATATGGGCTTTAACTTTCCTCATCCCACCCCTCCATGCTTTGGCAGTATCTTTGGGTTTTTTCCATGTCATTTGTTCCTGCTTCTAGCCCTTTTATGCTTCCTTTTAATGTCTGTGTTTAGACAGAACTCCCTGCTTAGATGAGCTTGCAGGAGGTGATCCTTGAAAATCATCCAACTCTTCTGGATCGCCCTTTTTTCAAAGACTATATTGTCTAGAGTTACTGGGAATCCCATATCACCAAAACTTTACCCCAAATAATTAATCTTGAACTGTAATCTCTCAGCTGACTCACCACTCACCCACAGACACAACCCCAGGGAACCCCACTGGCCTCTCACATCAAGAGTAGACCCCTCTACTCACCATCCTGCCTGATCCTTCCTAAAGAGCTTATATCCATATCTCACACACCCCAGTCACCTGAGCAATCCCACCACATACATCCCTATAACCCCAATAAGATCATGGCCCTGTTTGTTTCCCATGCTGTATGCATTTCTGTACAGGAATTGATTGGTGTACAGGAATTTTCTGCCATATTTGAGGGAACAAATGGTTGGCTACCATACCTAGAAAGAAAACTGTCTGCCTTGAATCCCTCAGGCAGGCATTGGGAAGAATATGGCTCAAGTTATTACAAAAACACATAATTTGGAGGGATGATGTAGTCAGACATATAGTGGCATACATTGTCCAGTTTAATAAACACTACTTAAACACTAATGAAATTAAAATGAAAATTTCATTTCCAGGAAAACCATCTTTTCTCATTTTAGAACATCTGAACAATTTGTGTCAGTTCCTGTGACAACAAGATGAGGTAACATCTCATGGAACATGTTCATCAAACCCCTTTTCTAATCAAATGAATTAAAAATAGAATATATCTTAATAGTAAAATTAAAATTCTCTTTTGAATTGAAATTCATTTTGCATACAGATGCTGAGTGCATTAAGATTAGATTCACTTACAATTCTATTTTCAACTTGACTTTTATGGTCAAGATATTTCCCTCCTCCCCCACCCCACATGTTCGCTTTTTGCTTTAAAAGACAGCCAGTGGTGACAGCGCGCTTTGCATTATCTTCTAATATGACTTGTGAGATTCCATGACTGGAAAGTAGTCCAATTAATTTCACTGCAGTCTGAATCACCAAATATAAAATAATTTCAGCCTCCTAATTTGCACCCAGACCAGGACTTTAATGAACAGATAGTTCGCCAATGCAACAATTTATATATAATTTATTTTAAAATCCTATCATGTGGCTCAGGTTGATGAACTTTGAATTACATCGGCAAAGTTTTTCTTGGCCAGCCCTATCAGCATTCTGTAGTAAGATATCCATTCACAATCAGTATTTATACAAAAGAAAATACCCAGATTATTTTCCTACAGAACATAAAGCTAATGGAGATACACCCAGGGTAACTTAGCCCAACAACATAAATGTAACTATAATTCAAATATTGCTCCAGTTTATGCACCAGGATGAGCTAATATGCAAAGACTCCTTTTTTTAATAACTGTTATTGAAATTAATATTAAAACTATAGACACAGCAATCGTTTCTGTACAGAATCAGTATCTAATATAAGAACATTTATGCTGCTAGCAATCTAAAGAGAACTGAAGAGTTTTAATATCTGCAGTGTGATTTCCTTAAAAAAACCCCAAACAACAAACAATGCACAGATACTAGTTCCTAACAAAGGTCTCTTTACCACTTCTATTAATTCTATGTTTCCTAAGAGACTTCTGCACTAGGAAAGGACTATAACAATGCCTGGGTTGTGTGATTAAAACCATTTCTATAATTTAGAAACAACAGTCCTTATGCAGAATCATAGAATGATTTGGGTTGGGAGGGATCTTTAGGGAGAGATATCTTGTCCAACCCCTCTGCTGTGGGCAGGGACATCTTTCACTAGAACAGATTGTTCAAAGCCCCATCTAAATAAACCTTGAACACAATTCATGGCTGAGCTACATGAACAATTTATCACATCCCAGTTTACAAATGGTAAATTTTAGTGTATGTAGTACCAGTCCAACACATAAAAAACCACCCCAAAGTAATTGGAAGTATTTCAATCTACTGTGAAAGATTAAAAGAAACTTGAATTACTTGTACTTACCATTACACATTAGCAAATCCATATTTTCATGGCCCAGCTGCTGTGCAGCATCCTTTAATCCACAATAACTTAATTGTTTTTATAATATTTCAAAAACTTAGAAACACAGGAAAACACATTGTTTCTCCAGGTGAAAAGCTATGAAAAAGCTTTTTCATATTTTTAGATATTTTGTATTGCTTATAAGGTACTGAGTGCATTTTCTCCTACATGTTTATAGTGTTTCAGAAAAAAAATCCTATGTCTTTATCTAATGGTCAGCAAGAATGGTTAAGTTAGATTGCAACATTTAAAAGCTTTAATTAAATATATGTTAGCAATACCATATTTCAATGATTTCCTTAATTTCTTTTAAAATATGCATATAGACTGTTCACAGTGTTGGCAAAATTAGTTTTACTTCATTCATTTCTACTAAGAAATATTTTGAAAAATAGATACTTGGAAAAGTTTCTGAGTTTTTTCAAGATGAAATTTGTAGAATGAAGTATTCATCATCTAGGTTTTTCCATTTGGATTTTCTATTTGCCAGTGCACAGAGTGTCAACTACCCACAACAGTAAGGTATAAAGTTTTAAATCATTCTCAAACTGAGTGACACAATTAATTCTCATCTATGATTTCTATCAAGTCAGTTTATCACCACATAGTCTCTGTACAGCAAATTTATACTATTTTGTGAAGGTGCCCTTAAACACCCTGATCGACTGACATCTAAAGACAAACCAGCTGTAAAAGTATGAAGGAACTCCAGAGGAATTTATAAGAAGACAATTAACAAATGAAAAAACAGTGATGGTCCCACTCATGGAATAAATACTAACATATATTTGGTGATTTTTACCCTACTTAAATAGTGAAGTGTATATCTTAATTTCTCTTTTTTTCCAGAATTGGTTGTGAGAGATGGCATAATTATTATAAATTTAGAGCCATTTCAGCTGACTAAGAACAGCTAAAAACCTTATTTTGCTCACTTAGGAATAACTGGCAGGAGTCCTATTAGTGATATGAGCCTCCAAGCTGGATAAGAAAATACAAATCAAATCCTTTCCTTCATTTCCAGAATATGTTACACATAGATAATAAAGGTGTATGTCATATTCAGACAATTGCATTACAAATTCAGAAATCAGTAACACCATAATAACACTTTTGTTCTTTACTTTGAATTCTCTGTCATCCTTCAGCCTATACAGCATCCCCCTCCCTCTCTCTCTCCTTTCCCCTTCATAAGACCTGTGTGTAGTATAAATAAAATATATACGTATAATACAACAATAGATAGATTGCACATATATTGTAAAATAATATGCTTAGTGCAGAAAAATTGTATAATCATTAACCTAGCTTTTATAAAAACTTGAAGAAAGTTGTTACTTAAAATGTCCACAATCAACCATTGACAGTATTTTGTCCAACATAATAAAAATAGTAATAGTAATAGTAATTGTAATAGTAATAATAATAATAATAATAATAATAATAATTAGTAATAGTAATAGTAATAGTAATAGTAATAATAATAATAATAATAATAATAATAATAATAATAATAATAATAATAATAATAATAATAATATTGTAATGCATCAGTTAGTACCAATGAACAAGAACTTGGTGTAAAGCAGATTTCATCTTCCATTTCTTAGTCCTGTTCTTACTCCTTAGATCACTTTATTTCCTTGGGGAGTAATGCCTTTCAACACATACACAACAGATTTCCTGCATAGCATAGGTTAATTTCCTTGGTGATTTGTTCCTACTTGTGGGGATAATTAAACACTGAATCAAATGACTTTGGGATACCATGGTTGCCCTTCAGTTTAAGTTTCCAAAACCAAAGTTGTATTTTTAAAGGATATGCCCTAACACAATGTGTCAAGCAACGACCGTCAGTGAAATATCATAGTCCAGGATATGCAAAAGAAATCAGGCTAGATCAGATTTCTGAAAAATGACAGGCATCAATTGCGGCTTTAAAATTTCTTGAAGAGTAGCATGCATGGAATAAATACAAACCACTTACTATGACCTTGCAGACTACTCACCAGCACACAGACCACATTTTCAGAATCAACAATAAAGGTAACTTTAGCCCTCTGCATCACAAAATGTGCCTGTGCCAATGGCAACTGACAGCTCAATGCAAATGCCCTTCCTAATTACCAAATTAAATTGTATACATCTGTGCAAATAAATTTCAGCTATATTTGCAGTATGTATCAGCACAGTTCCTTTGGACTTAGCTATTTAGTGCTCAACACCTGGTCTTTCTTGTTAATTTATATTGCTTAAGACTTTCCCCCCTAATTTGCATGAAACCATAAAGATTAAACTCTATATAATTATTGATTTTTCCCCTGGGCATTCATTTTTTCGTAGAAAAATACACATTTGATTGTCTTTTTATCTTTCCTCTTATTTAATCCTCCTGGTTTTTCTGTTTATTATTGAGAAGGTTTTTTTATATTAATGAAGATATAATTATCTCTGGATCCTCTACACTGATTTTCTTCACACATGAAAATGAAACACAACAGGAAAAGAAATAAGATATACTATAAGAGAAAAGAAGAAGAAAGGTAGCCAAATATAAAGATGAAACAATAGCTCCCCTCAAGCAAAAATTTGACAATTTTAACTTAAGAACATGAGTCACCATTATTTAAGTCATATTAATAATTAATAGACTTATATGTTACAGAATGCTCTCCCACCATTTTTCCCTCAGCACCACACTTTTGATTCTGACATAAAGTATAGCAGACTAAGACTTGTATTATTTTAGAACTTGCTCACTTATTTTTTATATTTATGTTGGAAAACATAGTATGACTTTTCACGAATGTAAGACTTTGCAGATTAAAAAAATACAAAGGAGGAATTTTCTGTACAGCTTATACCATGATCTACTGTAGCTGAGAACCACATTTCTTCCTGACAGTAATGGAAGTTGCAAGTTTTATTGGACACTGAACACTCTGGTCAGTTTATCTTGGTTGCTAGGTAATTGTGAATATATACATGTTAAAAACAAACAAAAGAAAAGCCCACAGCATTTGATGCCCCACTGGGGTAAATCAGTTCAACTTCACCATCTGAAATTCTAATCTGATGCTTTTTCTATCCTAGATCATTTAATATATGTTCAAAAGAATGCATCTTTGAAACAATTTTTCATGGACAGCAGTGCTGCTCATGAAGAGCTTGCAATGCTCCATATGGCGGAAGATATTGCCGAGCTCTTATATCACACATGCAGTTGTGGGGTGTAGGAACAACACTGACTATAGGCTATATTTAAGAGCATGAATCTGTGAAAGAAGCAGTCAAAGGAGTATAACAGCTGTAAGAGCATGAGGATACCTTGTGGAACTGTCACATTCAAAGGAGGTGGAGAGTTAATGAAGGAATACCAGTATTTTGCAAACTGCAGCTATGTCAGGAGAAAGCAGTTATGCCAGCAATACAGAGATGAAAAGCCGAGCCAGCTGTACCAGCTTAGCACGTTACTGGTACAAGTGGCTGTTTTCCCAAAAAAGAAATGTACATAGAAACAGGAGATCGTTGTCAAATTAGTAATTTATTTTAAAGCAGCTTTATGGAACCGAGAAAAGGTATTACTAAACAAAGAGCATTTTTTCTTTTTTTTTTTTTTTTTTCAGACAAGGCAGAATTAACCCCCCTATTTTTTATTAAAATCATGACAGAAGTTTTCCCATCTGTTTCTAACACGTGTGGGATACTAGCTTCACATATTTCCAGCATTCATCATTATTATATGAAGAGGCACGCAAACATTTTCCATTGAAATTGCTAGTGGAGGCATACTCTTTACACAAATACACAGCACCTATTCTAAAAGCAATAGCGTCAAGGAAAACGTTTGCATATCACATTACAAAGTATAGTTCAGTTCTAAGCTGTTGACAGCACAAGACAGAGCTGAAGGATCTTGTTGGAAACCCAGGATCTAGTTAATGCCAGGAGTTATCACTACCCTGTAGTTTTCATTCATCCATGACATCTCTCCTGAGATGTGAAGATGACTAGTCACCTTTGTCTGGCAGAAAAATAGTGAAATTGTCATCTGGTGGAATCAAGGTAAAGATGAAGTTTCACAGAGTAAATTTACTGTCTTTGACCAGAGTACTTGGTCAAAGCCCAGGGCACTGTGTATTGATTCTGTGAGGAGGAAGGTGGTGATGGAGTCAGATGTCTTTGATGTCATCTGTTTACTTTCAAAGAATGAGCAAGCTTCTGAACCACAGCAGAAAGCAAACAACAGTTTCCTTGATCATTCCACCAAAAATCTTTCAAGCTGGCACCCAGAGCAAATTTTCTTTCTTAGATGTAAACATTTATCAGGTGGAAAAGAATAAACAACTCAACATCCTTTCTGGGTCTAATTTCTGTGATTTTACAACCCTCAGTGCCATTCTCCTTTACTTTGCTGTGTATCATGTTTCCCTTCTTAGACACTTGGTCTTCCCAGGCATAAAGGTCTGCATTCAAAGCTTCATATAAATGAAGGAATATGTATTCATCAGCCCATGAATGTCCAGTTGAACACAGAGGGTGAAGCTTGTATTTTTTCATCTAAGTAGTCTGTCAAAAAAGCTTGAGTAATTTCTCATAACTAGTGTATGTGAAGGATGGTAGTTATATCTCCTTTCTGAAGGACCACATTGAATTTCTAATGCCTATTACTAGTGCTAGCACACAGGAAATGACTATGTTTAAATCTAAGGGAACACACACATTAATCAATCAGTTTTCAGTTCTGATGTTAAATCAAAAAAGTCAGAGCACTGTAATTACTCTGGTATCAGAGACAGCACCCACCTCCATTTTTTAGCACCTAGCATCCAGCAAGCACTCAGAGCTCCTGCCAGTATTCAGCCACACTCAGAGCAGAGGGACAAAGATTGGCCTTTTTCATTTGTGCATGGCAAGAGGGTATGGCTATGGAACCAATGGTTAAAGATCTCTGCTGTCTTGGCACCACCTCAGTGGGGTACAGAGGTTCACGTGGATAACCAGCCTTCACCAGGCAGTGAAGCTGCAAAATTAAATCAGACAATGCACAATGTCAGATGTACTGACACTGCATTTGGGTAGCTGAAGACAAGTAAAGGAAGGCAGGCTGGATGAAATCTTGATTTTTATTTTAATCTGTACTCTTACATATCAGCAATCTCATAAATTTTGAGCCTAATTTATTTTATTGATCTGAATAAAGAAGTTTGTGCAGAGCTGCTTAAGAGCCATGGGTGTTTAATGTCTGTTTCTTGCAACGCAGTATGTTTGAACAAACCATGAAAATCTGAATCGTATTAAATTCAGACTGGAATATACCACACTGTATGTCTGCTCCTTACGTTGCATCCTACATCTGTGAGGCAAACTTAGAAGAAAATTAAGACCCGTGACACAACAGCAGAATGGAAAAAAAATAATATTGCCACAAATTCTTTATCCTTTTAATCACCTATTGTTTTGTGGACACCAGGAAATTT
The DNA here is from genome assembly GCA_013399225.1 of Rhipidura dahli. Classification (NCBI taxonomy): domain Eukaryota; kingdom Metazoa; phylum Chordata; class Aves; order Passeriformes; family Rhipiduridae; genus Rhipidura; species Rhipidura dahli. The sequence continues at coordinate 887,958 of VXAC01005297.1, read as the reverse complement.
GAGACACTATTTGTCAATTGAATAAACACACCATTATTTGAAGAAACCGAATAACTGGAATGTTAATTTATTTTCAGGGGTGTAATTGCAAGGGGTTTGCAATTGCAACCTCTTTGGGAGGCAGTGCACTTGCAAGAGGGTTGAGGGTTGAGGTTTTTTTTCTTTAGAAAGGGTTGTAGTAGAGCAGCTTCTTTGTCAATCATACTAATTCAGCTTCTGCACAGAATTTTCCTTTATAATTAGCAAAGTCTTAAAACAGAAAACAACCGAAATTATATACTCACTCAAATGGTACTATTAAAAAAAAAAAAAAAGATATTGCTTTGTTCCCTAATCAGAAAAGAGGCCACTCCATTGCCACAATGAAATATGACGATTTTTTTTAAAAAAATCAAGATATAAATAAATCAAGAGACAAAACCAATTTTTGTCGTTGTCCTGTGGTCCCAGAAAAGCTTGCATCATTTAATGGCAGTAGCTACAGTCAAAGCCTTGAATTTAATTCTACCTCTTAAATTGCATCAGGCATGAGTTCTGGGAGGCCAAGAAACCTGCAATAAGCTCGAGGGCTGATTCTGCAAGGAGAAAGATTTCAGAGTGGTTTTTTTTGTTTTGTTTTTTTGGTTTGTTTTTTTTTTT